>CM065593.1:292510165-293059499 GCA_033119425.1 Bufotes viridis | reverse complement strand
GCACCCGAGTATAATGGAAGTCAATGGGAGACAACCAGGCACCCCCTGCTCTGAAGAAGGTAGGGTGCCTGGTCCATTGGAAAAGGTCTGAAAGTGACACAAAAACCCCCGAAAAGGATCGGGAACAGCATGGGGACGATATATGGATCCATCTTGGACTCCCAGATTGCTGCTGGGAACCATGTTGTCCGAGTTGTACACCACTTTTACAGACTGACAAAAATATGACCAAACCCCCCCCCAAAAAAAAAAATAAAATATTCAATTGTATATAAAGTGCAAGTGCTGCCAAAAATTACAAGCAAGAGGCACTCTGAAACAGCCTGTATATAACATAGAGGAGGCCCCCGTTCACATTATGGTACAATTGTTCAGGTAGTGGGACTCCTACACTCATAAAGCCTATGCACTAAGTGAAAGGCTGCCAAAAATTACAAGGAACCGGCATTACAATATACCCTTTATTACACACAAAGGAGGGCATCATACACACCCTTTAAAAATTATGATTGGTGGCCTGCTGATGACCCTCAAAAATATTTAGAGCAAGGGCCTGCTGGTGACCCTTTAAAACATTATGGGCAAGAGCCTGCTGCTGAGCTGACCCTCTAAAACATTATGCTTGAGGGCCTGCTGGTGAGCTGGCCTTATAAAACATTATGGTTGAGGGCCTGCTGCTGAGTTGACCCTGTAAAACATTATGGTTGAGGGCCTGCTGGTGAGCTGACACTGTAAAACATTATGGTTTAGGGTCTGCTGGTGAGCTGACCCTGAAAGAAAATTGTGGTTGAGGGCCTGCTGGTTAGCTGACCCTCTAAAACATTATAGGTGAGGGCCTGCTGGTGAGCTGATTCTATAAAATATTATGGTTGAGGGTCTGCTGGTGAGCTGACCCTCTTTAAAAAAAAATTGTGGAGGGAATATATACAATCTGGATGAGGAGGAGGATGAGGAGAAAACAAGATTCAACCATATACACTTTTTTTGTGGTGGAAAAGGTGCATGGGAATACAATACAGTAGATTGAGTACATTATAAACAATACATTGAAATTGCCTTTATGTTCATCATCATCTCAGCTCTCCTCTGGTGGAGTGAACAAGTCAGGGTCAATCCAGGCCTTGTTAATTTTTATCTGAGTCAACCTGTCAACATTGTCAGTGGACAAGCGGATACACTTATCAGTTATAATGCCACCAGCAGCACTAAATACACGCTCAGACAAAATGCTGGCATTTCCTCGGTTGCCTATGGAAGTACGGACTCTGGCAGCCGTGTTGTCAGATGGAAAATTTTGGAGCAATCTCTCAAAAGTACCTTCTGGTATTGCACCGTTTTACTCGTCCTCTCCACGAGGTGAGAGATGAGAAGTTCTCTTTGTAGTGGGGGTGGAGAAGGGTAAACACCCAGAAATATGTGTTATCTAAAATGCGTATAACGCGAGAGTCGAGGGAAAGGCAGCCTAACATGAAGTCATTCATGTGTGCCAGAGTACCAACAGACAAGACATTGATGTCAACATCAGGATGACTCTCCATCCCCTCCTCCTCCTCATCCATGCCGAACAGATCGAATTAAAGTTCCATGGGTACTACCCTCTGTAACAGAGGCAACTGTCTTCATGTACTCCTCCTCCTCTTTATGGCCCAATTCGCGCTGAGAAGACAAACTGTGGCTGGTCTGGCTATCACCCTGTGTAATGTTCTCCCCCATTTCCTTGTCTGCCACATTCAGAGCGTTGTCCTTAATTGTGAGCAGCGATCATTTGAGTAGACACAGCAGCGGAATGGTTACGCTAATAATAGCGTTATCGCCACTAACCATCTGTGTGGATTTGTCAAAGTTTTATAAAACCTCACAGAGGTTTGACATCAATGCCCACTCCTCGCTTGTGAATAGTGGCAGTTGACTGGAAAGGCGACGACCATGTTGCAGCTGGTATTCCACAACTGCCCTCTGCTGCTCACAAAGCCTGGCCAACATGTAGAAAGTAGAATTTTAGCGTGTGCTCACGTCGCACAACAGCCGGTGAGCTGGCAGCTGCAAGCGCTGCTGCAGCATTGACAGACCAGCTGAAGCTGTGGACGACTTGCAGAAATGGGCACATACGCGGCGCGCCTTCACTAGAGGCTCTGCCAAATTGGGGTAGGTTTCTATAAACCGCTGAACCACTAAGTTTAAGATGTGCGCTAGGCATGGGATGTGTGTCAGGTTGCCGAGCTCCAAAGCTGCCACCAAGTTATGGCCATTGTCAGACACAACCATGCCTGGTTGTAGGCTGAATGGCGAGAGCCTCAGCTCCCCTATACCCTGCCATAGCTCTGCGGCAGTGTGCTGTTTGTCCCCTAAGCAGATCAGCTTCAGCACGGCCTGTTGACCCTTACTCACAGCAGTGCTACACTACTTCCAGCTAGCGACTGATGGCTGACTGCTGTTGGATGTGGAAGTGGAGGAGGAGGCGGCGGAGTAGGAGAAGTGACCGTGAAAAATAGTGTCGGCTGGGGACTGCATACCAAGGGACGGCCGCAGACATCAGGATGCGAAAGACCTCAGTGTCCACAAGCCTAACTGACAATATTTCAAGGGCCAGAAATTTTGAAAGTTGCGCATTTAGTGCAATGGCCTGTGGGTGGGTATTTGCGTTCAAATGCCTGTGTTATCAACATTTGAACACTGTTCTGGGACAGGGAAGCTGATGTTGTTGCTGACATTTGATGCGAAGGTCCAGGTGCAGGGCGAGGGGCATCTGAGCCCGCGCCTTTGACAGGGGATTGGCCAGCAGTGTGTAACACAGGGAAAGAGGAGGCAGTAGTGTGACCCGCAGACCCACATTGTGGACCCAGGCGTTCGGCCCACTTATTAGGGTGCTTGGATGCCATATGGCATCTTAACGGTTGCGGGCTTGTTTGGTGTGGGCCTACATCTCTCTTTTGCAACCCTGCTTCTTCTTCTAGACAGTTGCGGTGCTCGGATCCCTCCCCCTCTGTACTGCTGTCTTTGCTAGGCTTTTCACCTTCCCATGTTGGGTCAGTGACCTCATCGTCCACCACCTCCTCTTCCTTCCTCACTCTGCTCATCCTCCTGACTTAACCTAATCACAACCTCAGTGATTGACAACTGTGTCTCATCTTCATGCACCTCGTGAACGAATGATTGCCGTTCACCACCGTCATCTTCTTGAGACTGTGAAGGCTCAAGAGGTTGGGAATCTGGACACAATATCTCAGGTACCTCTTAAAACGTGCTTGGCGAGAGAGCCAAACCAAGTACTGGCGATGAAAAGAGGTCATGTGAATATCCGAGTGTGGGATCCCTTGTTTGGCCAGACGCGACATGGTGGGAGGAAGGAGGATCAGAGTGAGGATTCATTTGACCAGACTCTTGGCTACAGAGACTGGACTTAGTGGAAGAGAGGGTGGTGCTTAACCAGCTGGAAGCATTATGTTCAGCAATCCAACCGACCACCTGTTCGCACAGGTCCGACTTGGACAGTGTTGTCCTGCGCCGCCCAGCTAAGTTGGACATGAAGCTGGGTAATGTGGATTTTTTTGTTTTTTTCTGGTGCACTGGCAGCAGGCACAGTTTCATTGCGCCCAGAGCCACGGCTTCTGCTTGCAACATCAGCATCAAGCCCACTTCCCTGTCCCTTTGTGCTTGCCTTCTTCATATTAATGGTTTTGTCTGTAGATGAGGCGCAGATTGTTTTACTGTCCGCTAAAGATACAGTTTTCTGATGCAGAACAGTATTGGTTACAGAACACCACAGATTTTGGACACTACACTATGCCCAGATAAATAAAAGTTGGAATATAGACAGTGTTTTTAGATGCTGTTCAGTATTGGATACAAAAACTGACAGATTGTGGACACTTTACTAGGCCCAGATTAATGGAAGTTGTAAGATACACACTTTTTTCAGATTCAGTTCAGTATGGGATACAAAAACCCACATATTCTGGACACTTTACTAGACCCAGATTACTGGAAGTTGCAATATACACAGTGTTTTCATATTCAGTTCAGTATTGGTCATAGAACACCACAGATTACGGACACTATATGAGGACCAGATTATTGGAATTTGTAATATTGACAGTGTTTTCTGAAGCAGGACAGTATTGGTTACAGAGAACACAACAGATTATGGACACTACATGTGACCCAGATTATTAAGGAGTCAGTCTGTGGATGATATACAGTCACTAATAGTTATAAAATAAAAATATCTTTCTGCTGTGAAACACACACAGTTGCCCTTAAAAGTATTTTGAGTTCTTTGAAAAACTTTTGGTATTAAATACAGCAAATTTCTCTCCTTGCACTATCTGTCCCTTGCTTAGAACAGATGTCCCTGACACTGCTGTTAAATATATTGTTGATCTAAAACACAGTAGTCCTTAAAAGGACTTTTGGGCCTTTGAAAAGCTTTCTGTAAATAAAATTGCTGAAATTTGCTCCCTGCTCTGTCTTTCCCTTCCTACCTGATGCTCTCCCTTACTACTTCTGAGCTGAACATGCGTCATCGGGTGCTATATAACCTCCGATGACGCGTTCCTGCCAGCCAATCACTGTAATGCCAGCAGCTAACATGGCTACTGGCATTACTGTGAGGGTAGTACTTACCTGCACCCATATTGGCTGCTTAAAACCCGCGAAACGTGTGGGGCAGAGACTCGAGCATTCCGCTCTAGCACATGAGGTACTCAGCCGAGTGCCGCCATGTGCCGAGCATAGCGATGCTCGAGCCGAACCGGTACTCGGCTGAACATGCTCGCTCATCACTACATATTTGCGTGTATTAGTGGCAGAAAAAAAAGTATTTACCGTTGTGAGGTGAAGTGAGAAAATTACAGCCCTTTTTGGCGTGTATTAGTGGCAAAAAAAAGTTATCTATTCTAGAGCCTTTTGAGGCGTCTATGAGTGGAAAAAAATTAAGGGCCTATTTGCCGTTCAGCGGTGCAGTTATATGTTCTAAAGCCCTTTTTGGCGTGTATTAGTAGGGGAAAAATAGGGCTTATTAGCCGATGTGTAGTGAGAAAAGTACAGACTTTTTTGGTGTGTTTTAATTTCATTTTTATTTATTTGATCTAACAGTATGTCAGACAGTGCCAGGCCCTGCACAGGGGAGAGGCAGAGGCCGAAATGTTTCTGGCGCAGTCAGAGGTCGCAGCAGAGTAAGGGGGCGTGGCAGCAGTAGTTGCAGCAAGAGGCCTGAGCTCCCGGTGTCATCTACTGGTCGTGTCTTGACCAGAAACCCAGCGTTTCTTAAATGGTTGACTCAGTCATCCATTTTGTCCCAAGTGACATCAGACACCCCCAGCCAAGAGTCGGTGGGTTCATCAGACACAACCCTTAGTTGGCATGACCCAGGAGCAAGCCCTGTGCCCTCACCTGTCCTCAACCCACCTCTGTCCTTTTCTGTTCCCTCAGCCAGAGAAGTATTTTATGCTGTGGGCTCAGCTGCACTACACAGCGAGGATGAGCTACTAAAGGACAGTCAGCAGCTACTGGCCAGCCAAGATATCGAGGAGACATCCGCTGCTTCCTCCGGTAGGCGGGAGAGTAGTGATGAGGAGAGTGACGTGGGAGCTGGTGTTGCGAGTGGCCAGGCTCCTGACCCAGAGACCGTTGAAGAGGACATCAGTGACGTGCAGACAGTACTCAATGATGATAATGTAGCTGATCGCACTTGGAAGCCAGGTGAATTAAGGGCTTCATCATCATTGGGAGAAGAGGGTGACAGCTTGCACATGACGCAGCGGTGGAGCCAGCAAGTCTCTAGCATGGCCGGGAGCCAGCAGGGTGTCAGCAGTGGGAGGTCGGGAACCAATCGTGCCTGGGGTAGACCACCCGCTTTGCATGAGCCTACCTGCCTGGAAATTAGTGGTGCAGGGGTTTACGGAAGCACTGGCGGTAGCAGTCAGTCAATGCGGAGTGTTGGGGATAAAATCACCTACTCAGCGGTGTGGCAGTTTTTTTTTAAGCCGCCGGAGGAGGTTAACATGCCCATTTGTAGAATCTGTGGGCAGAAGGTGAAGCGTGGCCAGGGTGCCAATGCTACTGGCCAAGTTGCTGGTGCTGCAGTCCCTCACTTTCCAAGGTGGGCCAGTCCTTGAGCCTGTCGATGTCTACCAAGGTGCACGGCAGCACCGACGTGTGGAGCTGTAACTACAATCAGGGACAAAACATGTCCTTTAGGGCCCACTTGGTGAATGTTTTTCCTGCACAGCCACACAAGCAAGTTGTGCTTCATCAAGAAATAAAATCCTGGCTTTCTCCGCTACAACTCAAAATCAGAACCACGGTGACCGACAACAGGAAGAACATGGTGTCTGCGCTGCGTCAAGGAGGGCTGAGCCATGCACCCTGCATTGCACACGTGTTCAATCTAGTTGTCAAGCGGTTCCTGAAGTCTTCCACCTATCTGCAAGACATCCTAATAATGACCAGGAAACTTTGCATGCACTACAGCCACTCGTGCACCGCAAAGCAAACCCTCCTTGAGCTGCAGCGGCAGAACGGCATCCCCCAACATAGGCTGATATGCGACGTTTCCATCTGTTAGAATTCCACCGTCCATATATTCGACCGATTAAATGAACAGAGAAAGGCCATAAATAAGTTTATTGATGATCCAAGCTGACAGGAGTACTCCCCTGTGTAAGTTCGATGTCATCCATTGCCAGCTCATGCGCGACACCTGCCGTTTGCTCAGGCCCCTTGAGGAGGCCACGTTATTTGTCAGTCGCCAGAACTACGGGATGAACAACGTCATTCCACTGCTTCATGTCCTGGAACAGATGGCTGGTCTGGGGACTGGAGTCATGGCGCCTAGATCTCACAGGACATTGGAGCACAAGCAATGTGTAGCGGAACGAGTGGTTTTTCTACACAAGTGACAGGAGAGGAGGAACAGGAGCAGCCAGAATAGCTACAGGGTGATGAGGAAGACAAGGCAGAGGACCCAGACACACCGTGGCAGTATGCAGTGGAGATAGAGGCAGGGAATCCCTCTGAGTCACTTGCACAAATGGCCTGATGCATGTTCACTTGATTGTGTAGTGACAGCCGAATTGTCACCGTTCGGCAGAGGGATGACTTCTCCTCGCTACTGGTCCAAAATGGGACCTTTTTTACACCAGCTGAGAGGGAGGACAAACTACACTACTATAGAGACATCCTATGTAGTCAGTTGGCCGCTGTCTGTGTGCTCCATCGTCCATCCTCTCACAGGTCTGAACGGGGGGTCCCTCTGCTCTCACGTTCCTCAGCCATGACTGCTGTGGAAGGATAGGAGCAGATGCAGCTCCATCAGCAGCGACTTGAGTCAAGAGTCGATGATGAGCAGCTTTCTTCACCTGCCTAGTGAAGAAACTACTCAGCAGCAGCAGCAGCTAGACCTGGAACAGGATCTGAACCAGCAGGCAGTGGCATACTTTTACAGCACCCTGCCACCCCACATTAAAGATCTGTTGGACTACTGGGCAGCAGGGCCGGTGCTATAGTAAGGCAGACCAAGCGGCTGCCTTAGGGCGCAGAGAAGGGGGGGGGGTGTGCGGAAAAATGAACTTTTTTTTAACCACTTTTAGCAAATTGCGCCGCCGGCCGCCTACCCCAGCCTGTGTGTGTGTGCCTTGCGGCCCCGGCCCTCACTCACAGAGCGGCAGCACAGCAACACGGTCACAGGGTCACTCAGGGGTGTGCGACTGGCGAGTAACTCCACGGCGGTCAGCAGCAGGGACTGTGGCAGCTGTTGGTGACTGTGACTCACACAGCCAGCCCAGGCCAGTCCAGACGGACTGTCGACTGCCGTAGAGTAGGTGGTAGGTGATGAGCACAGAGTGCATATTGTTTATAATTATTACACAACATTAATGGGGAGGGGGGGTTCATCGGTGACATGATGGGAGGGGGGACAAATTAAATGTCTGTAGTCTGTGCCATGGAGGGAGAGAAATGTGACATGGGGGGGATGATGTGCCATGGGGGGGGGGGGTGGGGGTGGAAGAAGTGTGACACAATAGGGGGTCATAATGTGATCATGAGGGGGGGGCGCCAAAATGTAGCTTCACTTGTGTTGGCAAAAATCCTTGCACCGGCCCTGCTGGGCAGCCAAACTGGATTTGTGGCCACAACTGGCAGAGTTTGCCCTGGAAAAGCTGTCCTGCCCGGCCAGTAGTGTGGCATCAGAATGGGTATTTAGTGCGGCAGGAGGGCCATAGTTACCCCAAGAAGAACTCACCTGTCCACACAAAATGTGGAGAGACTGACCTTTGTCAAGATGAATCAGGTGTGGATCATCCAGAATTTCAACCCACCAATTGCTGATGCATCAGACTAGATCAGCCTTGGTGCGTGCCACATCAACACTTTGACAAAAGAGACCGCTTTCTTCTGGCTACCTGCCTCAGCTGTTATTCTGATTCTGCCACCTGCTGATGCAACAAAGCTGATGCCAAATGCTCCTTCTTTAACCCACCATCTTCAGCTGGTACTGGTATTGCCACCCACTTCCCCATTTAGTCATCGGGTCACTCTGTATTCTCCTTATGCTGCTGCCATCTCCACACTATGTCACCTTGCCACTCTGAGGTCTACGAATGCTGCTGCCATCTCCACTTTATGTCATTTTGCAACTCTGTGGTCTGAGTCTCTTGATGCTGCTGCTACCTCCTCTTTACAGTATATCACCATGCCACTCTGTGGCCTCCTGATGCTGCTGCTGCCACCTCCACACTCTGTTATTGTGCCACTTTGTGGCTTTCTGATGATGCTGCTGCCACCTCCACACTCTGTTATTGTGCCACCCTGTGGCCCCCTCCTGATGCTGCTGCTGCCGCCACCTCCACACTCTGACATTGTGCCACACTGTGGTCTACTCCTGATGCTGCTGCTGCCACCTCCACACTGTCATTGTGCCACTCTGTGGCCTCCTCCTGATGCTGCTGCAACCTCCAGACTCTGTCAATGGGCCACTCTGTGGTCTCCTCATGCTGCTTTCACCTCACCACTATGTCATAGGGCCACTCTGTGGACTTCTAATGCTGTTCCAACTCTCCGCACTTCATGACTGGGTCACTATTTTGGCTTTCGGCCTGGCTGACATCATCATTTTTTTTACCCTTCTTCTGATCTGTCAGAAGGAAGGAAAATGAGATGCACAACAAATCCTGTCTATGTAACAGCTGAAAGGCCTACATGACATGGTCCCTATTTTGCATTAGAATTGACATAGACATAGTGACATAGTATATAAGGCCGAAAAAAGACATTTGTCCATCCAGTTCGACCTGTTTCCTGCAAGTTGATCCAGAGGAAGGCAAAAAATTGGCTCTGATTTGGTAGCCAAAACCAGGAGTGGGTACAAAACACAGAAGACATGCAAATATTCCATTCACGTGTCATCTCTGTTTTGGATCCACTCCTGTTTTTTTTGGCTTTAGTAATACTGAAGCCTTACTGACCAAATTCTGACTGACTGAAGGCGGATGCTCCACAGACAGGATCCGTTTTTTGGGGGTAATTATTCTGACGGAATAGAGGAAGGGAAAAATAATAAGTGATGTCATCACAAACTTACTGCTGACACCCTCTCCACTCTGTCAGGGGGGGGGGCTCTACTTGTATAAGCGTTTAATAGAACAGGTTCTGTAGACATCTATGTGGAATCAGGAGTGCGCTTCTTCTTGAAGCCAACATTGACCTGTAAATAATTGAAGTGTGCAGTGATTCTAAGAACGATGCCTGTCATCTGCATGTCATACTGACTCACAGTATTATTTCACTACCACTACAGACTTCCTATGCGTGTTACTGCAAGGCACAGTGTTCTACACCACTATAAAGGCTCTCTGCAGCCAGGAAACAGGCGTTTTTTAATGCCAATCGCCGCAAATAAATTCGGATCTAAATGAATTTTTCCCAAAAATTTGGTGAGCCGGCCAAATCGAATTTTTGAGAAATTCACTCATCACTATTAACACCTTAATGACCACTCATACGTGTTTTTATGGCGGTCACTAAAGGAATTTAGGCTGGGCCGCCGCTTTTTACAGCGGCCCAGTCTAAGCACTGCACGGGTCCCCCGTTAAGCGGGGAGCGGGGACCTGGCTCTCACATAAGATCTGGGTCTCTGCTCTAACAGCCCGGATCAGCAGGAGTGCTGATCTCGGCTGTTTAACACTTTCCATGCCGCGGGCAATGGCGCCCACCTTTTGTAAAACGGAGACAGAGGGAGCGAACTCCATCTGTCTCCCATCAGCAGCTCGCAAATGCGATTGCGAGCTGCCGATTTGTGTATGAAGCCTTACCTGGCTTCCGATGTAGGCCCCAGTCCTTCCTGTGGTAAGATCCAGCAGGCTGCGCTGGTCAATGTTAGAAGAGCATTGCTATTAAAATGCAGTGCACTATAGGGATAATGCACTGTATTTTGAAGACAATCAAAATACCGTCTGTTATAGTCCCTTTGTGGGACTTTTAAGTGGTGAAAAAAACCACATTTAGTTTTTTAATAACAAATAAAAAAAAAAAGCTTTTTTCCATTGAAAATGTGCTTTTTCAATGCGAAAAATTGCAAAAAAAAAATCTCCCCAATATGTTTGGTATTGCCACGTCTGTAACGACCCAGACTACATAAATATCACATAAATTATCCCTTATAGAGAACGTCATAAAAACAAGAAGAAGAAAAAGACAGAATTGTAAATTTTTCCATTAGTGGCCACCAAAAATACATAATAACAAGCGATCAAAAAGCTCAGTTTACTCCAAAATGATACCAATGTAAAATACAAGTCGTCCCGCAAAAATTAAGCCCTCACACAACTCCATAAAAAATAAAAACAAAAAGTTACTGGTCTTGGAAAGCAGCAATGCAAAAAAAAAATTTTGTTTTAAAAAAAGTTGCAAAACATAAAAAACTAAATGTTTACAGTAATCTTACTGACCCAGAGAATTAAGATATTATGTTATTTACACCGAAAAATGAACGTCATAAAATTTATAACGTAAAAACGCAGTGGCATTATTGCTTTTTTTCCCCTTTCCATCCCAGAAAGAGTTAAGAAAAGTTAATCAGGAAGTTATGTGTACCCCAAAATGGCACCATTAAAAACGACCACTTTTCCGGCAAAAAAAGCCCTCAGAAAGCTATATAGACGGAAAAATAAAAAAGTAATCGCTCTTGGAACGCGGCGATGAAAAAAGGAAGAAAAACGCTTGGTCATAAAGGCCCAAACAGGCTTGGTCACTGAGGGGTTAATAAATCTTCCAGATATCACAACCCTGTTACACACTTTTGAGTCATTGGCAAACAGGCACACCTTGTCTACCAAATCTTCTCCTATGTCCAGTAAAAAAAATTCAAATAGGAATAGGACCCATGACAGACCCTTAAGGCACACCACTTATATCCTGTCTTTCCTTAAAAATAGTCGTGTCTATTCATCAGCCAACTGTAACTTCACTGAACTATCCAGGGATTAAGTCCAATCTTCAATAATTTTTGTATGAGCCCCTTTATGTGGCACAGTTTCAAAAGCTTTGCTGAAGTCCAAGTAGGCAGTATCCACCTTTGTCAAATTCTTTTGTTACACAGTCAAATTAATTTATACGATTAGTGTAACATTTATCAAACTACATGGCATACATTCTCAATGTACTCTGTTGTGGGACTCATTTGTATGATTACAAAATGAAAACTGCGAAACCATAATCCTAAAACTTTAAAGAATATGTGGGTCATTTACTAAGAGATATCCACAACTTTTTGGCATATATCTGTCAAAGATTTGACCTTTGAGCCGCAATCTTTGACTTTTCCCAGCTGATAACAGATCTAAAAAAAGGTGGCATGGTGTGGGTGGGGAAGAGGGTGGGCCATCAGGCCTGTCTAATTTACCAATTTCTATGCCTGTTTTAGATGAAGCTAAAGGGGTATTAAGACCAGCTTCTAAAATGCCGGTCTTAATAAATGACTCCCTATGTGTGCAAATCCATGTGTATAAAAAAAAAACTTTGTTATGAAAAAGACACAAAATCACATGAAAAATAAGACTGATGTTAGCCTCCTAAGTAAATAGACTAAGTAAGTACTTAAAAGGATTGTCCAGGTTTTCATTTTAAATCCTCACCCCACCCAGCAGTACTGGTGAAGAAAATAAATCTATACGTATCTATTCCCTGCCACTCTGTTCTGGCACCATGGCTCTTGGGCTATCTTTACTCAGGGAACCAGCATCAGTTTCTTGGTCTTACATTCGTAGATTGTAAAGGGCTTCTTTGCAAGAAAAGTATGTTGGCCCCATTTATGTAAAAGGTAATAAGTTGAGAGTGAGGCGCTTATTAGAAAGCTTCTTTCTAGCAAGTTGTTTAATTCTCTACAAGTTCTCTTGCAGACTTTATTCCACCAGTTACAGCTATAACAATAGTCAAACATTCCTTCATATGCATTTAAGTAGAAATTAGGACGTGTTGAGGTTGTCTTAATAAGATGGTGGTGGACTACAACTGAACGAATCAACTCTAACAATTCTGTATTTCTCCAAATTTCCCCCCAAAAATCAGTTTCTAACAACATTTCTTCTGATTTGTTTTGGTTGAATCACTGAGACACCCACGTCCTCCAAGAGACATGAATGCCGGTCCGCTTTCAAATGGCAAAGAGTAATGAATTTCCCCCATATTACTCTCCTATTAATGAATCACACAAGTAAGTTCTCCTTCCAAAAGAAAAAAAAACTGAGTGCCCCAAGAGAAAATTAGCTGAGTAGCCTTTGTGATGGTCTTATGGGTGCTCTTTCTCATTAGGGAGACCACCTAGTGTGCATGAGAAATATCTGCATATCTTTCTTCTGCTATCATCAGATAGGCTGAGTGTTCTTTTCTTTTTTAAGGAAGTCTAATTTGAATATGTTTCACAAAAACCCAAAGGTATGAAAATTAGCTTTCCTACCGAAAATAAATGAACACTAAGCCTTTCAGATACCAACAGAAGTGAAATATGCTAATTTGCATATATTTTCCCAGAAACATTGGTTGGACTGCAATATTCCTCATACATACTAGGTGGTCTCCCTAATGAGAAATAACACTCAAAGACCACCGCCAAGACATTCAGTTGTTTTTTATTACTTTTGGAAGGAGAAGTGTAATACAGGGACATTAAGTACCGTATTTTTCACCTGATAAGACGCACCTAGGTTTTT
The DNA here is from genome assembly GCA_033119425.1 of Bufotes viridis. Lineage (NCBI taxonomy): Eukaryota > Metazoa > Chordata > Amphibia > Anura > Bufonidae > Bufotes > Bufotes viridis. Next base: position 293,046,294 of record CM065593.1, on the reverse strand, counting down.
TAGTAGGAAATTAAGAAAATAAAATATTTTGAACTAAATATTGTGCTTTTGGTGGGTTTTGAACTAATGGACGGTCTGTGGATGACTCTGTTATGGGGGGATCTGTCCCCATAACATTGGGCCCTAGTCATCACAGCCATCACATATAAAGTGTATGCAGCAGCCCTTAACAGTGCTGCTTTGCTAAATTTGCAGTAATCTCTTATCTGTAAGCAGTACTCACCATGCACGCAGCGGGCAGGCCAGCAGCGCACGTCACTCACTCAGTCACGCCCGGCCCCGTCTACTTTATTAATGCCTGCTGCGGGGCGTGACTTGTGTCTAAGGTGTTCACAGTTTGTATAAATTCTGTTATGGCAGATGTATACTGTAAATTCTGTTATGGCAGCGGTCTGTGCCCACAGCTGCTCCATTCCCTCTGGTGGACACAGTCACTGGCCTGCTCACCCCATTCATAGCTTTAGGGCACTGGCAGTCTGGTCCCACCATTGTCCCTCACTTTCTTACAGTGGCCCCTGCTACCAGAGAAATGCTGTTTCCCCACACAGACAGGGGCCTGCTTACTACCAGCAATACCTCTCACTGCCCATAGTCCTTATGCACACTCTCAGGCTCGTAATGGACCATTATGCAGGCACCTTAATCTTCCCAAGCCAATGGCCAATGGCTGTCTACCATGGGTTGCTTAAGGCACCTTCCCCTTTGGAAAGGTGCATGAGCAATATGTTTAAGTAGTCTTTTTTTCCTGCAAAGGTGTAATGTTAATTTGTTTTCCTGTTCTATTTACCAACTTCTGCCTGACTCTGCTACCTGAACTGACCTCTACCCGCTCTCTATACTGACACTGACCTGCCCTCCTTGACCTTGGAGTGTTTATTTTTATTTTTTTATTGCACATACTCTGCCTGCCCTGACCTTAACCTTTCCTTGACTACAGTTCTTGCCTGATCCCTTGGTGCTCTACACCAGTGTCTCCTCACTTCTGTGGGTCAGCAGTCACTTGAACAGAAACTACTCCAAGGGGTAGTGGCCTGGTAGGCTCCCCTGCAGAGTCCAATGCCTTCACAGGGGTTAAAGGGTACAGACCAGGGGAGCTACTAAGATAATGTCCCAAGTTAAATTTGTTCAAATAACATGGTGGATCCACATCTGTTTTGTAACAAATTCATTGATTGCAAGCATAGATCTCTAATATTGTAAGCTATAGCAAAACAAAGCATATTACAAAGTTGTATGAGGACTATTTACATAAAACAAAAAATCTCTATATATATTTCATAGTGCAATTTTTTTAGATCTAGAGTCTGTACATTAAATGCTCTTTTAGAGATGACATTGTTTGCTGCTTCATATAGCAATTATTATCTTGGTTGACAATTACCTTGCATGTAGTTTGATTATTGCAGCGTCATATTATGTGTATAACATTTGATTGAATACTATTTTACTATTTATGTTAGCATTGTGCTCTATGGTCTTTAGAGGCTAATGTGATTCTCTTTACAACACTGTGATATAAACATCTTTGTTGTGTAATATGTTATATCTTTAGAAAATGGCTATCATCAATCTTTTTCATTACTATTTCTTTCTCAGCCATGACAAATCAGTGACTTCTTGTTGAAGAGGGATGTTCGAAGTTATTCCACATAGACAAGAATAATAGCAGTAATCCAATTGCAAACCTTGTAGATAAGATGTTAGATTTATTATACTGATAAACAAGTCACAGAGGAACATTCCAACAAAGCCAGTTGTTTTAGCAGAAGCATGTTTTCAGCAGTGTATATTATACCATTTAAAGAGGTTGTCTGGTCCCAAAATCAAAATTATTTTTATGTGCTCCAAACACCCCTCACCATGCATACATTTCCCCCTAATACCTGTTTTTCATGTCCGATCTTTCCTTCCTCCCTGGAAGACATCAGATTATCCTGGCAGATCTGTTTACTTTCTTCCCTTCTTGTTTTGTTGAATACATAACTTTATTGATACACAAGCCTGGCTGCACTGCACAGTGATGAGTCACAGGCTGGCCACGCCCCCTCCCACCCCTATATAGCCAGCTGATCTGTGTATCTAATTCCATTTTGTATCATACAACCTGCTGAGCCGTGTAACTAAACCTTTATACACACTACCGTCCCCATTTTGCAATCCACATTTTTTGCAGTCCCATTGAGTTCTATGAATTTTAGGACCTCATTATGGGGACCAGAATAGGACATGTTCTATCCCTTCTGGAACTGACATACGGATATGAAAAGTACACTGATAAAGTCCTTGTACTTTCCACATCTGTATGTCAGTTCTGTGAAAGATAGAACTGTCCTATGGTCCTCACAATGCAGATCGAAAAACCCATAGAACTCAATGGGACTGCAAAAAAAGTAAATCACACATGGACAGCATCCTTATTTAGTCACTTTGCGACTGCATACTGCAAAACGGATACGGTTGTGTGCCTGAGCCCTATCATTCATACTGAGCGCCCATAACAGTGACATCCACAATGCTCCCATAACAGTGACATCAACAGTGCTCCCATAACAGTGACATCCACAGTTCCCCCATAACAGTGACCTCCACAGTGCTTCTATAACAGTGACCTATACTGCGTCCCCATAACAGTGACTTCCACAGCACCCCCAAAACAGTGACATCAACAGTGACCCCAAAACAATGACATTTAGGATGCCCTATAACAGTGACATCCAGAGTGCCCCATAACAGTGACATCCACAGTGCCCCATGTGCCATCCACAATGCCCTGAGTGACATCTAGTGCCATCCACAGTGCCCCATGTGACATCCAGTGTGCCATCCACAGTGCCCCAATGTGCCATCCACAGTGCCTCAATGTACTATCCACAGTGCCCCATGTGCCATCCAGTGCCCCCATGTGCCACCCAGTGTGCCCAATGTGTCATCCACTGTGCCCCATGTGCCATCCACAGTGTCCCATGTGCCATCCACAGTGCCTAATGTGCCATCCACAGTGCCCCAAGTGCCATCCACATTTCCCCAATGTGGAATCCACAGTTCTCCAGTGCCATTCAGTGCCCCCATATGCCATCAATAATGCTCCCATGTGCCATCCAGTGCCCCAGTGACATCCAGTGTCCCCAAGTGCCATCCACATTGCTCCAATGTGCCATCCACAGTTCTCCAGTGACATCCAGTGCCCCCATGTGCAATCAATAATGCTCCAATGTACCATCCAGTGCCCCATGTGCCATCCAGTGCCCCCATGTGCCATCAATAATGCTCCCATTGCCATCCAGTGTCCCATTTGCCATCCAGTGCCCCATGTGCCATCCGGTGCCCCCATCTGCCAGCCAGTGCCCACATGTGCCACCCAGTGTGCCCCATGCATCATCCACTGTGCCCCATGTGCCACCCACAGTGCCCCATGTGCAATCCACAGTGCCCAATGTGCCATCCACAGTGCCCCAGTGACATTCAGTGCCCCCAAGTGCCATCCACATTTCCCCCATGTGCAATCAATAATGCTCCCATGTGCCATTCAGTGCCCCATGTGCCATCCAGTGCCCCAATGTGCCATCAATAATGCTCCCATTGCTATCCAATGCCCCATGTGCCATCCAGTGCCCCCATGTGCTTTCCAGTGCCCCCATGGGCCACCCAGTGTGCCCCATGTGTCATCCACTGTGCCCCATGTGCCATTCACAGTGCCCCATGTGCCTTCCACAGTGCTCCCAAGTGTCATCCACATTGCCCCAGTGTGCCATCTACAGTTCTTCAGTGGCATCCAGTGCCCCCATGTGCCATCAATAATGCTTCCATGTGCCATCCAGTGCCCCCATGTGCCATCAATAATTCTCCCATGTGACATCCAGTGGCCCATGTGCCATCCAGTGCCCCCATGTGCCACCCAGTGGGCCCCATGCATCATCGACTATGCCCCATGTGCCATCCACCATGCTCCCCCCCATGTGCCAGTCAGGGCCCCCCAGTGGCATCCACAGCATAGCGATCAGCCACTGTGGGTGATCGCTATGCTGCCACTATCCCACAGGTCTTATATCGTGCTGTGCAGGAGTCAGTACAGGCTTCACATAGAAGCCTACACGCTGCAGAGAGCGGCCAGCAATCCCGCACTTGCACACTAGCATTCAGCAGAGTGCGCTTGCGTGGTGAGTGAGGACAGCGCCGGCCGAAGCTTTCTTTGGCAGGAGGCGGTGACATCATTCATGACGATCCGTCTCCTGCACAAGAAAGGAAGAGAATACAGGAAGAGAAGAAGACGGAGACTCATCAGGAGACCAGAAAGCCCGACAGGAGCAGTCACATGACAAGGTGGTGGATCTTGGAACGGGCTGCACTGTGGAAGCTAAGTATCAGACCAACATTCTTCCCTCCACAGGTTAGTATTATGCCCCAATTTAAGGTTTAGCCTGGAGAATCCCTTTAAGTCTATATGTATATGTTAAAGGATGTTACTTTTACCCAGGCAGCCCCCTAATGTTAGCATTGGAGCATTTCATGCTCCGATGTTCTCCCTAGCCCTGCACAGGATCACACAGGGCAAGGGCTTTTCTTATTTACAATAACACACTGCGGGGCAGAGGCTTACGCCCAGCAGTGTGTTCGTGACATCACCGCCTCTGATGGGCCGGCTTTATTTTACAAGCTAGGACAGCGCTAAAGCCTGCCCATCAGTGCTGGTGATGTCTCCGGGCTCACTGGTGGGCGGAAGCCTCCGCAAGGCAGCCCTATGGTGAGCCCGGTACATCAACTCCATAAAATGCCTTTGCCCTGCTCGATTCAACGCACGGCAAAAAAGAACATTGGTGCATAAAATGTTAGTAGGGCTGCCTGTGTGAATGCAATGGTATCCTTTACTATAAGGTTCCATTGTAGGAAAAATGTATCTGTTAACGTATATGTTTTTTCTGGACTCTGTAGGATAGAAAAGTGTAGTGTACTATGCTATTGTGTTCTTATTTTCCCAACGTATATATACTAAATGTTGGACATAAGCGTGCTGTAAACAGCCCCTTAGCATAGTATGGAGAGATTTGCTCTATTTGTGATTTTTACTTTGCAGTGGGAAATAAGGAAAAAATTGTAATATGCACTGAATGGACAAAAGTACACCATATGTGGACACCATCTAATTAGTGTGTCTGTCCATTTTTAAGCCACTTTCCATTGCTAACAAGCATACAGTATAGCTTGATCACCTAGGAGGTCACTTTACCAAGTCTTGTCTAATTTCTGATCTACTTGAATTGTAAGTGTGATTGTGTGATGGAAAAAAAGACATAAGACTCAAAGCAGTAGGCTATATAGGCCTATATAACTATTACTGGAGTTCATATAAAGTAAAACTTTAAATGAAGCATTCATAGCAAAAATCGACTCAGAAACAATTTCAGCAGAAAAATTGTTAATAAATGAAATTTCTATGTCTGTGTGTTCTTACATAAGCCTCAGATCATCATACAGGACTTGCATGCAGGGTGAAAAATCACTTGGTTGCCTTTGGCCCCTAAGTCTAAAAATTTAGAAGCCAAATAATATTTTCATATGTATATTTACATTTCCCTATATAAGTCCACAGTCACAGGCGGATAAAGTCCATCATAGACCCGAGGCTGTCTACCCAACTCGGGCCCCCTATCTGTGTTCCATTCAATAGTTATTTTTTTTCTGAATTAAGATGCTGCGGTCAAGGCGGATTAAGTGCATGATAGGCCCGGTGCTGTCTACCCAACTCGGGCCCCTCCCTCAATTTTAGTTTAAAAAAATTCTTTATGAAGAGGCTGCGGTGCTTCATGAGCGCCACAGTCTCTTCCTAGGTCATATGGCCTAGGAAAAGACTGTGGCGCTCACGAAGCATCGCAGCCTCTTCATACAGAAAAAAATTTAACTAAAATGGAGGGAGGGGATTCATCGTTTACATGGTCTAGGTGCAGCTCAGTCCCATCCGAGTGATTGGGTCTGAGAAGCAATACCAGGCGCAGTGCTATCAAATGGAGAGCGATGTGCTTGGTAAGGAGCAGAGAGGCTGCAGCGGTCACTGGAACATCACGGTCAAACAGCTGATTGGCTGGGGTGCCAGGAGTCAGATCCCCACCATCTCATAACTCTCAGAGTACAGATGTCATAGATGTTACCTGCAGTCCTATGTAACACCCCATAGGACTGCAGGTGACAAATTAAAATTTTAGTTGACAAATTTAAAATACACAATTAGTAAGAGCGCTCACCTGGAGCCTTGCTTTGCTCACTATACCACCTAGCTGAATAGTCTACAAATATATACAAATGGCCACCTATTAAAACAGAACTACTTTCAATCTATCTTTATCTAATATATTATTTTAATGTTTTATAATTTTTAGATTGAAAGTAGTTATGTTGAATAGCTGGCCATTTACATAAATTTAAAGTACATATAATTATGATGTAATAGACTTGGAGGAGAAGATGAGATGCAGGTCACAGTAGTGAGCCAGCTCTACTACATATCGGAGAATACAGCACCACATACCTCTTACATCCAGGGACATCTCCTGTCATGTAGACCTTCTCTTTCCTCTTCTCCTCCATTTGACCCAGACCACCATGAGAAATTCTTTCAGCTGCATCTCGTCTCTACAGAGTTTGTTACATAGACATGTTAGATTTCTCGTGATTGGGGTCATTTATCAAACTGGTATAAAGTAGAATTGGCTTAGTTGCCCATAGCAATCAATCAGATTCCACCTTTCATTTTCCAAACGAGCTGTCAAAAATGAAAGGTGGAATCTGTTGCTATGGGTTACTAAGCCAGTTCTACTTTACACCAGTTTGATAAATTATCCCAAAGGTCCCTATAGTGTCTACAGCAGTTATAAAGTGTCCTAGAGTGCCCCCAGTAATAATAACACCCTATATTGTGCTCCGGGTAATAATTCCTGTATAGTGTCCCCAAAAATAAAGTCCCCTTATAGCAACGCCCCCACTCTGCCCCCATACAGTAATTTCCCCCACACTGGTCCCTTACAGTAATTTCCCCCACACTGCTCCCATACAGTTATTTCCCCACACACTGCCTTCATACAATAATTTCCCCCACAGTGCCTCCATATAATAATTCCCCCCACACTGCCTCCATACAGTAATTTCCCCCACACTGTCCCATATAATATTTTCCCCCACACTGCTCCATATAGTAATTTCCCCCACACTGCCCCATATAATTATTTCCCCCACACGTCCCCATGTAGTAATCTCCCCCTTCACTGCCCACATACAGTAATCCCCCCCCCCACTGCCCACATACAGTAATTTCCATCACACTGCCCCTATAGTAATTTCCCCCACACTGCCCCATACAGCAAATTCCCCCACACTGCCCCCATATAATAATTTACCTCACACTGCCCCCATATTGTAATTTCCCCCACACTGCCCCATACCGTAATTTCCCCCACACTGCCCCATACCGTAATTTCCCCCACACTGCCCCCATATAGTAATCTCCCCCACACTGCCCCTTATAGTAATTCCCCCCACACTGCTCCATATAATAATTTCCCTCACACTGCTCCATATAGTAATTTCCCTCACACTACCCCATATAGTAATTTCCCCCACACTGCCCCATATAGTAATTTCCCACACACTGCTCCATTTAATAATTTCCCCCACACTGCCCACATATAGTAATTTCCCCCACACTGCCCCATATAGTAATTTTTCCCACACTGCCCCATAAAATAACTTCCCCCACCCTGCCCCCATATAATAATTTCCCCCCACCCTGCCCCATATAATAATTTCCCCACACTGCCCCATATAATGATGTCCCCCCACTGCCCCATATAATAATTTCCCGCACATTGCCTCCATACATTAATTTTCCCCACACTGCCCACATATAGTAATTTCCCCCACACTGCCCCATATAATAATTTCACCCACACTGCCCCTATATAGTAATTTCCCCCACACTGCCCCTATATAGTAATTTCCCCCACACTGCCCCATATAGTAATTTTCCCCACACTGCTCCATATAGTAATTCCCCCCACACTGCCCCATATAGTAATTCCCCCCACACTGCCCCCATACAGTAATTTCCCCCACACTGCCCCCATACAGTAATTTCCCCCACACTGCCCCCATACAGTAATCTCCCCCACGATTCCCCCATATATTAATTTCCCTCACATTGCCCCATACAGTAATTTCCACCCATACTGCCCCATATAATTATTCCCCCCACACTGCCCCCATATAGTAATTTCTCCCACACTGCTTCCATACAGTGATTTCCCCCGCACTGCCCCAATATAGTAAATGCCCCCACACTGAACCGTACAGCAATTTCTCCCAGACTGCCCTCATACAGCAATTTCTACAACAGTGCCCCTATATAGTAATTTACCCCATACTGCCCTAGATTATAATTTCCCCCACACTGCCCCATATAATAATTTCCCCCACACTGCCCCATATAATAATTTCCCCCACACTGCCCCATATCATAATTTCCCCCACACTGCCCCATATAATAATTTCCCCCACACTGCCCCATATAATAATTTCCCCCACAATGCCCCATATAATAATTTCCCCCACACTGCCCCTATATAGTAATTTCAACCACACTGATTCCATACGGTAATTTTCCCCACACTGCCCAAATATAGTAAATGCCCCCACATTGCCCCCATGCAGACATTTCCCTCACACTGCCCCCATACAGAAATTTACCCCACACTGACCCCATATAGTAATTTACCCCATACTGCCCCAATATAGTAATCCCCCCCACCCACTGCCTCCATACAGTAATTTCCCTCACACTGCCCCATATAATAATTTCCCCCACACTGTCCAATATAGCAATTTCCCCCACACTGCCCCCATACAGCAATTTCCCCCACACTTTCCCATATAGTAATTTACCCCATACTGCCCCATATAATAATTTTCCCCACACTGCCCCCATATAGTAATGCCCCCCCCCAATGCCTCCATACAGTAATTTCCCTCATACTGCCCCATATAATAATTTCCCCCACACTGCTTCCATACAGTAATTTCCCCCACACTGCCCCATATAGTAATTTCCCCCACACCGCTTCCATACAGCAATTTCCCCCACACTTCCCCCATATAGTAATTTCCCCCACACTGCCCCATATAATAATTTCCCCCACACTGTCCCCATATTGTAATTTCCCCACACTGCCTACATACTGTAATTTCCCCAACACTGCCCCATATAATAATTTCCCCCACACTGCGCCATATAGTAATGTCCCCCATACTGCCCCCATATAGTAATGTCCTCCATACTGCCCCATATAGTAATTTCCCCCACACTGCCCCATATAGTATTTTCCCACACACTGCCCCATATAATAATTACCCCCACACTGCCCCATATAATAATTACCCCCACACTGCCCCATATAATAATTTCCCCACACTGCCCCATGATTAATTTGCCCCCACACTGCCCTCCCATGAAATAATGTGCCCCCACACTGCTCCATGAAGTAATTTGTCCCATGTAATAATCTTCCCCAATGAAGCGATTTGCCCCCATGTAATAATCTGCCCTCACACCAGGGTTGGACTGGAAACTTAAAGTGGCCCTGGAAAAAAATACTAAAAGTGGCCTCATTTTGTAGTTGGGTCCAAATTTATGGAAGGCTGGGCCAACACAAGTAGGCAGAGTCAGCAATACTATATTGTGACACAATTATACCACCTCAACATGAGGGCTTGGGTGGCCCCCTGGGCATCGGCCTACCGGGAAATTTCACTGTAAGGTCTATGGCCAATCCACCCCTGCCTCACACTGCCCCCCATGAAGTGATTTGCCCCCATGTAATAATCTGCCCCCACACTGCCTGTCCTGAAGAGATTTGCCCCCACACTGCCCCCCCAAGTCCTCCTCTGCCCCCCAAAGTTGGCACACACAGAAAATAAAAAAATCATACTTAGGGTGGGTTCACACTAGCGTAATGGTTTCCGTTATGGCGGATTCCTTTAAAATTACGGAATCCATAAGACAGAATGCAAAACTGAAGCCTTTAAGAGGCATTCCGTCTTGCTCCGTCCTAATAGGAGTCTATGGGAAAGCATAACGGATCCGTCTGGGTCCCGTTATGCAAGACAGAAAACAAAATCCTGTTGACAGGACGTCTTCCATAACGGGAACCTGATGGATCCGTTATGCTTTCTCATAGACTTGTATTATGACAAAAAGCAAAGGGAATGCCTTTTAAAGGCTTCCGTTTTGCATTCTGTCATAATACAAGTCTATGGGCTCCAGAACTAATCTGTCCTCCTTTTTATGGATTCCGTTATTTTCCGTTATAACCATGTTATAACGGAAAGCCATAACGGAAACTATAACGCTAGTGTGAACCCACGCTTACCTGTGCCCCTGATGGTGAGGCAGGCCACGGGCCTGAAGCCTATGGAGGTGATCGGAGGCGGGGCAGGGAACTATGCACTCCAGTGCTTCGCCGCAGTATGTGGGCGTTCAGGTCGGCATTGGGCCCCCCAACAATTCCGGGCCCGGGGCTGCCAACCCGAACGCTCCTATGTTAATCCGCCACTGCCTGCAGTGACTGAGGACTGAGCTTCTATATCAAGAACAGCTACTATCAAATGGACAATGCTGTGCTTGGTAAGCTGTGAGTGCCACAGAATCCTAAAGCAGCTGATCAGCAAAGGTTGCTGGGAGTTAGACTTCACCAATCTCATATTGATGACCTATCCTGAGGATAGGCCATCAATATGTAAGTCCCAGAGAAATATGACTGCAGGTACTGTACCATCTACTACATTATCTGAACTATCAGCTATCACTGTGTGGACTCTGCATTAAAATAATATAATAGATGTCTATTGCAGTTCTATGTCACACCACAGATATCACAGTGATGACTCCATGATTATAGATAATAGATGCACCTGCATTTTTATCTAATACCACAGATAACAGTGATAACTCTCTGAGTACTGCTAATGTTGTAGATGGTACCTGCAGTACTATGTAACGTCCCAGATAGCACAGCAATAACTCTCTGGGTACAGATAATGTAATAGATGTCCTATGTAACACCATAGACAAAGCACAACTCCAGGGAACATCTCTGGGTACAGATAATGCATCAGGTGTTACCTGTAATCCTATGTAAAACCATAAATAACACAGGACTGCAGAAAATATCTCTTAGTACAGATAATGTAGCAGATGTTACCTGCAGTCTGGTGCCTCCTCCTCCTTCATGTCATACTGCTCCTATGACCTCCTCCTCTTCCATCTAGGACACAACGGCGCGGCAAGAGGGAGGAGGTGGGGACTGTCAGCAGCTCAAAAGCAAGCTTTCAATAGAAGCTGTATGACCACTCAACTTAAGGGGTCAGTGCAGCACTCAGCACTGTTGAATTCATAATTAGATATGAGTGAATTTTTCAAAAATTCGATTCGCCGAATTCTTGGGGAAAAATTTGGTTCGGTACGAGTTTATTTGTGGTGAATCATGTGGAAAAACAGCTATTTCCTGGCTTTAGAGAGACTTTATAGTAGTGTAGAAAACTGTGCCTTGTAGTAACACGCATAGGGAGTCTGCTCTGGTAGTGAAATAATCCATCAGTATTGCTAATGCCAAAATAAAATGAGTGGATCAAAACTAGAGATCACACGTGTGAGGAGACCACAGAGAGGCCCAATAGCAGAGTCTGGAGGTGGGAGCAGCAGCAGGAGGCCACAGAGTGACACAATGACAGTGTGGAGGTGGCGGCAGCATGAGGAGACCACAGAGTGGCACAATGACAGTGTGGAGGTGGCAGCAGCAGCAGCATCAGAAGGCCACAGAGTGGCAGAACAACTGAGTCTGGAGGTGGCGGCAGAATTAGGAGGAGGCCACAGAGTGGCACAATGATAGAGTGTGGAAGTGGCGGCAGCATCAGGAGTCCACAGAATGGCACAATGACAGAGTGTGGAGGTGGGTGGCAGCAGCATCAGGAGACCACAGAGTGACCCTGTGACAGAGTGGGGAGGTGGGTGTAAATACGAGTACCAGCTGAAGATGGTGGGTTAAATAAGGAGAACTTGGCACCAGATGTGTGGCATCAGGCGGGTAACAGCATCAGAATAGTAGCTGAGGCAGATAGCCAGAAGAAACCGTTCTCTCTTGTCAAAGTGTTGGTGTGGCACCATTGATATAGTCTGATGCATTAGGCATTGGTGGGTGGAAATCCTGGCTGATCCACATCGGTTTCATTTTGACAAAGGTTAGTTTCTCCACATTTTGGGTGGACAGGCGAGTTGTTCATGGGGTAACTATGGCCCCCGCCGCACTAAACACCCACTCTGATGCCACAATACTGGATGGGCAGGACAGCTTCTACTGCTCCTGACACCCACCCCTCCCCAGCAGCCATGACAGTGGAACATGAGTGCAGAGGACCTGCGAGAGGATGGACGATGGCGCAGATAGGCAGCGGCCAACTGACTACATAGGATGTCTCTATAGTAGTTCAGTTTTTCCTCCCTCTCATGGGTGTAAAAATGCCTCCCATTTTGGACCGGTAGCGACGGTCCAACAAGGTGGAAAGACAAAAGTTATCCCTCTTCTGAATGGTGACAATTCAGCTGTCACTATGCAAGCAAGTGAGCATGCATCGGGCCATTTGTGCAAGTGACTCGGAGGGACTCCCGGTCTCCATCTCCACTGCATACTGCCACGGTGTGTCTGGGTCCTCTGCCTCCTCTTCCTCATCATCCTGTAGCTCCTATGGCTGCTCCTGCTCCTCCTCTGTTCTCACCTGTGTAGAAAAACACCCATTTCGCTACACATTGCTTGTGCTCCAATGTCCTCCTCCTCCAGTTCAGCCCCCACAGGGCTCATGTGGCCATGAGGTCTAGGCGCCACTTCTCCAGTCTCCTGACCAGCCAGATTTACCAGCATCTGTTCCAGGACATGAAACAGTGGAATGACGTTGTTTATCCTGTAGTCCTGGTGACTGACGAATAACGTCGCCTCGACAAAGGGCCTGAGCAGACGGCAGGTGTCAAGCATGAGCTGCCACTGGCTGACATTGAAGTTACACAGTGGAGTACTCCTGTCTGCTTGAATCATCAAGAAATCGTTTATGGCCTTTCTCTGTTCGTATAGTCGGTCCAACATATGGAGGGTAGAATTCCAACAGGTGGAAACGTCGCATATCAGCCTATGTTGGGAGATTACGTTCTGCCGCTGCAGCTCAAGGAGGTTGTGCTTTGCGGTGGATGAGTAGCTGAAGTGCATGCAAAGTTTCCTGGCCATTTTTAGTATGTCTTGCATATGGCTGGAAGGCTTCAGGAACCGCTTGACAACTAAATTGAACACATGTGCCATGCAGGGTGCATGACTCAGCTGTCCTTGACACAGCACCCACATCATTTTCTTCCTGTTGTCGGTCACCATGGTTCTGATTTTGAGTTGTCGCGAAGAAAGCCAGGATTTGATTTCTTGATGAAGGACACGGAGCAGTTCCTCCCCTGTGTGAATCAGTTCGCCCAAGCAAACGAGTAGCAGAACAGCATTGCACCGCCGTGCCCTGCACATATGGTATGGAGTGGCACTGTGAATTGTCCCTGTAGTGGAGTCTGATGACATGGTGGAGGTTGAGGAGGCACAGGCGGACATTGTCGAAACAGAGGGACTGCTGCCCCAGCAACTTGGACAGGTGCACATACAGCTTCTGCTCCATTGGATGAGTGCATACTTACCATTGTCTCTTGGCAATCGCTTCAGTGATCATTTGCTGATGAGAAGTAAGAGGGCGAGGACCAGGAGCATCAGGACCAGCAGATGATGGGAAGGACAAACAGCTCCCTTCGGCTGAGGTGGTGGAGCCTTGACTGCCTGCGTGCCACTGGGTGATGTAGCGGTTGCTGCAGCAGGCTGTACCACCCCATGGAGCCACAGTTGTCCCAGGCCACTTTATGGTGAGGCTGCATATGTTGACACAGGGCCGTGGCACCTTGGCCACGATTCACCTTCTGCCCACATATTCTACATATAGCCATGTTCACCTCCTCCAGCTGCTTAACGAAAAACCAACACTACGCAGCAACTGACTGCTACTGACGCTACCTCTGGGAACCCATGCAACGCAACTTCCCCTTCAGGTAGGCTCCTGCGAAGCGGGTGGTCTACTCCGGGCACATTTGGCTCCCGACCTCCCAATGCTGACTTCCGGTCACACTAGCGACTTGCTGGTTCTGCTGCTGGCTCACTGGCAAGCTGCCACCCTCTTCTCCCGATGATGATGATGCCCCTTCATAACCCGACTCCCAATGCGATCAGCAACATCATCATAGAGTTCTGCCTGCACGTCACCGATGTCCTCCTCAACCATCTCTGGGTCAGGAGCCTGACTGCTTGCAACACCAGCTCCCACTCTACTTTCCTCATCACTACTTGCCTGCCTAGTGGAGCAAGCAGCGGATGTCTCCTCCAGATCTTGGCTGGGCAGTAGCTGCTGACTGTCCTCTAGTAGCTCATCCTCGCTGAAAAGAGGAACCGAGCCAAGGGTATATAATACTTCTTGCGCTGTGGGAACTGAAAATGACAGAGTGAGGTTCAGGACAGGTGGGGGCACAGGGCCTTCTCCGAAGCCTTGCCAACTAAACGTCGTGTCAGAGGAACCCACCGATTCTTGGCTGGGGGTGTCTGATTTCACTTGGAATGACGTGGATGACCGAATCAACCATTCAAGAACTGCTGGGTTGCTGGTCAAGACACGACCGCTAGATAACACCGGGACCTCAGGCCTCTTGCTGCGATTCTTACTGCCACGCCCCCTTACTCTGCTGCGCCAAAACATTTAGGCCTCTGCCTCTCCCCTGTGCAGGGTCAGGCACTTCTCTGTCTGATATACTTTTAGATCAAATAATCGAATGTTAGAACAAATATTTTTTCTTTCGCCACTAATACACGGCAAACAGGACTTTAGAATATATCACTGTACAGCTGACCGGCAATTAGGCCCTAATTTTTTTATATACTTTTACACAACACAAAAGGTTTTTCAACAGATAAGTGCAATGCAGAACGGCGAATATATTTTTCTTTTGCCACTAATACACAGCAAACTGGGCTTCAGAATATATCACTGCACAGCTGAATGGCAATTAGGCCCTAACTTTGGTTTCAGCTGTGGCTGGCCAAGTTTAATAGTGTCCGGCGAAATATATATTTTTTTCTGGGGTGAAATTCAGTTGCAAAAATAGAATTACCGTAAATCTGGTATTCCACCTGTGACTGGACAAGTTTAATAGTGTCCGGCAAAGGATATATTTTGTTCTGAGGTGAAATTCAATTGCCAAAATAGCAATACCGTAAATCTGGTGTTCCAGCTGTGACTGGACAAGTTTCATAGTGTCCGTCATAGGATATATTATTTTCTGCGGTGAAATTCAGTTGCAAAAATAGAAATACCGTAAATCTGGTGTTCCAGCTGTGACTGGACAAGTTTAATAGTGTTCGGCAAAAGATATATTTTGTTCTGGGGTGAAATTCAATTGCCAAAATAGCAATACCGTAAATCTGATGTCCCAGCAGTGGCTGGCCAAGTTTCATAGTGTCCGTCAAAGGATTTAATATTTTCTTGGGTGAAATTCAGTTGCCAAAATAGAACTACATTAAATCTGGTGTTCCAGCTGTGACTGGACAAGTTTAATAGTGTCCGACAAAGGATATCTTTTTTTCTGGGGTGAAATTCAATTGCCAAAATAGCAATACCATAAATCAGTGGTTTCAGCTGCGGCTGGCCAAGTTTAATACTGTCCGGCAAAGGATAGATTTTAAATTGTTGGGTGAAATATTGCCATTTTTGCCAGGTGCAAACACCTGCACTGCATAACTGACAGGAAACTTACAATTGGCGGTTATATTCTTGCATGAAATAAAGTATTTTTGGGCTGTGAAGCCAAAGGTAGTTGCCAATAACTGTTTTTTTATTTTTTTAAATAAATTAGTGTAGACCCCAAAACATTGGGAAAATATAAAAAATAAAACAAAGTGTAAGTGCACGGTAGTATAACAGTTGTTGGATGAGGCCGGTATACTTGTCTATTCTGCAAACAAGTCCTGTGGGATCCATGCCTGGTTCTTTTTATTAAACGAAAGCTTGCCCACATTGTCTGCAGACAGGCGGCTGCGCTTGTCTGTGATAATGCCACCAGCCATGCTAAACACACGTTCAGACAATGCAGTGGCTGCACGGTAGGCCAGCACCTCCAAGTCGTAAAGGGCAACCTCAGGACATGTGCCCAATTTGATGACCCAGAAGTTGAATGGGGAAAACCCAGTGACGTAGCTAGAAATGATTGGGCACCACAGCAAATTTTTGAATGGGGCCCCCCTCCCCCAGTAATTTTTGCGCAAACCCCTTCCTTTCATGCCGCCATGCCTGTGGCTACTAAAGATCGCTCTCTCAGACCAGGCTTAGCAGCTGTTCTATTCGCTTTCTACACTGTCTATACTGCCACTGTATATAATTTCATTGTATGATACTGTTAGTCCTCCTCCTCCTCCTGGATGAGCCCTTTCTAGGTCACGGTCCCAAAGCAGTTGCTTTCCCTGCTTCCCCTGTAGATATTCCCCTAGGCAGACCCATCAGTCAGTACGTGTACTGTTCCACCATGTTGCTTAAATGCTGCCTCCTGCTAAGATGTTCCAGATCTGCTGGTGGTGCAGGTTGTTGTGTCGTGATGACAAAGCTTTTCCACATTTTGCCCATGCTAACCCTGCCTTCTGAGGTGTTGCAAATTCTTCCTCCTCCTCCTCCTCTGCATTCACCTTGTGCTTCCACTGAGTCCCCGGTGTCAGGTGTGAACGCCATCAGCAGCATGTCTACTAGGGGGCTCATCTTCCTATTACACTCCAGTGAGGGAATTAAGGATGGCACGTTGTCCTTGTAACGGGGATGCAGCAGGGTGGACACACAGTAATCAGCAAAAGTTAGAATGTGGCAGTAACTCGGCGTTCATTGCGCAGGCACTGCAACATGTAGTCGCTCATGTCTGCCAGGCTCTCCAGAGGCAAGGACAAGCTATCCTCTTTGAGGGAGGTATATCGTCTGTGTCCTCTGTATCCCCCAGCGTTCCTCCTACTCCTCTTTCTCATACTCCAGAACTGTGCCCTGGCTGGACAATTGTGTTCCAGGCCAGGGCCTATGTTGGTGCAGATACCCACCCTCCGAGCCACTTGTATTTGTTTGGCCTTATGTTAAGGATAAGGCGTGTATATAGTTTTGTTGCTTTATATGGTTAGTTTATCTGGCTATAGTTATTTTAATATGTTTTTAAGTAAATTTGTAAATAGTTTGTTAATGGTTTGAGTGAAAGGGGGGGTGTTGAGTGTGTAGGGTGTGAGGCTGTTTGGGTTTATTTTCCATCCGCTTTCTACACTGTGTATACTGCCACTGTATCTAATGTCATTGTATAATACTAATACTGTTGAGGGGGCCCTGACAAAGTCTTTTAGTCCTCCTCCTTCTCCTCCTCCTGGATGGGCCCCTTCTAGGTCAGGGACCCAAAACAGTGTGCTTCCCACGCATCCCTGTAGCTACTCCCCTGGGCAAACCCATCAGTCAGTATGTGTACTCTTCCACCATGTTGCTGAAATGCTGCCTCCTGCTAAGACGTTCTAGTTCTGCTAGTGGTGCAGGTTGTTGTGGCGTGATGACAAAGCTTTCCCACATTTCGCCAATGCTAACCCAGCCTTCTGAGGTGCTGATGGTGACCCAGCTGCCCGTGCGCTGGCTTGGGTGCCACCCTGCTAAGAACACGTTTCCTCCTCATCCTCCTCATCCTACTTATCCTCCTCATCCTCCAGAACTGTGCCCTGGCTGGACAATTGTGTTCCAGGCCAGGGACTATGTTGGTGCAGGAACCCACCCTTCGAGCCACTTGGATGTCACTGGCCTTAGGATAAGGCGTGTATATAGTTTTGTTTGTTTATATAGTAAGTTTAGCTGCATTATAATTATTTTAATATGTTTTTAAGAAAATTTGTAAATAGTTTGTTAATGGTTTGAGTGAAACGGGGGTGGGGGGTGGGGGTGTTGTGTGTGTTCGATTAACTGAATTGATTTTCACTGTCTGGTGTTTAGGAATTTCTGCACTCCAAATTCAGCACATGTGGCAGGCAGGGGATGTGTGTCAAAACGGCTAGTCCCAGACCTGCTAGTATATTTCGCCCATTAGCACACAACACCAGGCCGGGCTGGAGGCTCAGTGGCACCAACCAATGGTCGGTCTGTTGTTCCATGCCTGTCCACAGTTCCTGCGCGGTGCGGGGTTTGTCCCACAAACACACAAGTTTTAAAACAACCTGCTGTCGTTTCCCCCTGGCTGTGCTGCTGTGAGTGGTGAAGGTGTTACTCTGAGTGGATGAGGAGGAGGTAGAGGAGGAGGAAGCCAAGGAGGAGGAGGTAGCAGGATACAAAGATAAATGCCCAGCAATCCTCTGGGGCGGAAAGACATTCGCAAAAATGCTATCCGCCTTTGGGCCAGCTGCTACATTTACCCACTGTGTTGTTTGTTATGTGGATGTTGCCACAGACAGCGTTGCGCAGTGCACACTTGATTTTGTCTGCCACTTAGTTGTGCAGGGAAGGGATGGCTCGCTGCAAAAGTAGCCACGGCTGGGATACACGTACTGTGGGACAGCCACTGCCATAAGGTTTTTAAAACTGTCCACCAGACAGAATGACAACATTTCAAAGGACCAGGAAGTTTGAAATATGGCATTCAGAGCCATGGGTAGGGGGGTACTTCCTCTTTCTATTTCTTTTTCTCTCCAGTGTTTGGAAGATGGACAGCTGATAGCTGAATACTTCCATGGGATTTGGTGGAGATGCTTGGTGACAATGACAGATGTGGTGGCGTTGCTGCCGCATCCTCTGTTTGCTGGGTAACAGGTGCCACTGTCACTCACTTGGGCTTAAGTTTAGAATGTTTATTTATTATTTTTCTGTATTTTCTTTTATTCTAAGTCATTTCCCTATTCACATATGTTTGCAGGGCATTTACCTACATTTTGCTGCCCTCTAGCTCTTTCCTGGGCTATTTTACAGCCTTTTTAGTGCCCAAAAGTTCGGGTCCCCATTGACTTCAATGTTGACATGGGGCGTTGACATGGGGCATGAAGATTATAGAAAATGGAGTGACAACATCCAAATGGATGGATTAAAACAGCCTTTTTTCTTCTAGAATATACAGCAATGTTGTGATCTACACTGGAGTCTTGAAAGTGTTGCAATATGTACTGGAGGAATAAAGGCTGTTTTGTTTCATCCATTTGGACGCTGTCATTCCTTCTGCGATTTTTGTGGTGGGGAAAAAGTCAAAATTTTTGGTGAATTGAGCAAACTTAGCCACTTTTTTTTAAATGTTATACCATGCTAGCTATTTTAAAAAAAATGGCCAGGGTTTAGTAGAGGGGGCATCACCTCCTTCTACCAAAATATTTACTATAATATATACACCAGAAACTGATTTATCATTCAAATCTATGCCAGCTTTGTGCTTTTGTGGTGCACAGACAGGCAAATATATGTCTGTTTATAAATTTATTTCATTTTACTCTAGTGCAGCTTTGACTATGATCAATGTATGAAATATCCATCTTAGTAAATTCCCCCAGTTTACTTTAAATGTGCTCTAAATTAATTTATCGTTCTCCCAAACCTCTACTAATACATCTCTGGCAGTGACAGCAATAAATAAATGCACTACGAAATGCTTCTTAGCACATTCAAAAAGTCAAGCAATAAAAATTTCCATTTTTATTTCCTACTCTTTCTTAGTCTACATGGGCAAAACGGAACATTTCAACCCCATGTTTTTCTTGGTCATTTGTTCACTATCTTGCACATAGAGTGGCATTCTAAAGACTGGTGCACATCAGAATCTTTGATTTTATTGTTTGACAGAGGTAGAACCTGAGTTCATATAACACTGTGTAAATTACAGACAGCGATGCTAAGCCCTTAATTTGCTGAAATCATAGCAAATGTTTCCTTAACCCCTTCCCAACTGCCCAATGTAAATTTATGTTGGTGGATGGGTATTTAAATATGGCACCCACTGACGCGCACAGCGGGCACCATAGCCGTTGGGTGCCTACTGTTTTAAACTATAGACACCCGGGCTAATGTATGCGATCGGCAATATGGGACCATGGCATCTGGCAGCTCAAAAACCCGGGAGTGCACGCTCCCGAGCATGTAACGGCTACCCTTAGAGGGGTTAATGAGAGCCAGATGGTATGTGGGGCAACCTTGGTCCTCCTAAACGATATGAGGCTGCTGCAGATAGGTTCCTATGGCAACCCTACCTGTGGCAGGGCTTCATAGGAACACAGTGAAATTCTCTTAGTTTGCAACGGTAATGCAATAGAGTCTATGAGAGAAGTGGTGTAATAATTGCTTGTTCATTAAAATTGCCGATTCGCCATTTTTTTGTCACTTCGCTTCTGCCAAAAAACTGAATAAAAAGTGAGCAAAAAGTCATACACACTTCAATAGTATTAATAAAAACCACAGATCATCCTGTAAAAAATTAACCCCCATACAGCTCTATTCACATAAAAATAAAAAGTTATTTGGGTCTTAACATCGCGATACAAAGAAAAAAATTGTTTTTTCCAAAGTTTTTATTTTTTTTGTCCAGTATTAAAACTATAGGAAAACTATATTAATGTGGTATCGTACTGACCCAGATAATGAAGGTAACAATTCTGTGTTGCTGCATAGAAAACACTGTAAAAACCCATAAAACTGTGGCAAAATTGTGTCTTTTTAAAATTCCACCTTATTTTTTTTTTTTTTACCAGCTTCCCACTACATCGTATGCAACAGTAACTCATACCATTAGATAGTACATCTTGTCTTGCAAAAAAAAGCCCTCATATGGCTATGTGAATGGAAAAAAGTTAGGGCTCTGGGAAAGCTGGGAATAAAAAACAAAAGTAAAAAAACTGAAGATAGCCCTGTCCGGAAAGGGTTAAGGTACAACCACACGGTGCACTGTTTAGTGGGTCTCTGTTGATGTACGTACATTGAAGGTGCATGTGGCCATTAACAATGCAGACCAATTAAACAGTGCGATCTTCATTAGTTAGTAAAAATCATACATAATTTCGTACATGACACCCTCTTTCTAACAAAACTAGAACCAGTCCTGTACCTCACATGTAACATTCCATAGCTCCTATTAATCTGCTAGATTCATTTCAAGCTGTTGGCTTAGAGAACGTGTCCTTCTCTGGGGTGTGTCTTTTTTGCTGCCGTTCAGGAGGCAGTTGAAGGATGAAATGAGCATGTGCTTTTGTCTCAGTGAGCAGAACAGATAAATCAGAAAAAGAGCAAATAGTAGATGGCGCTATACAGGTAGATTTAATAGCATAACTCAGCAGTCAGTAGCTATGATAAGTTTTTAATTACAGTTGGGTACAAAAATATTCAGATCCATGTGCAGGTTTGAAAACTGTTCAAAAATTTTTTTGCGGGAAAATCCCTTTACATAAAAGGCATCTGTGGGCTAATTAGCCATGTTCTGATTTATTATTTTGACTTTTTGACTGATAAGTGTGGTGCCGGGTGTTGGACTTCCACCAATCTGATATTTATATATAGAGATGAGCAAATTGATTCTAAACTAATTGAATCTTAATTAGAGATGAGCGAACACCTGGAAGTTCGGGTTCGGGAAGTTCGGCCGAACTTCCCGAAAATGTTCGGATTCGGGATCTGAACTCGACCCAAACTTTATCCTGAACCCGAACCCCATTGAAGTCAATGGGGACCCGAACTTTTAGGCACTAAAAAGACTGTAAAATAGTCCAGGAAAGGGCTAGAGGACTACAAAAAGCAGCAAAATGTAGGTAAATCCCCTGCAAACAAATGTGGATAGGGAAATGAATTAAAATAAAATAAATAAAAATTAACTAATATCAATTGGAGAGAGGTCCCACAGCAAGGAATCATGCGTCATCTCACCCACCACTGGAGAAGGCCACTTTCAGTTTATTTCGGCCCCAGCACCCAGACAGAGGAGAGAGGTCCCACAGCAAGGAATCATGCGTCATATCACCCACCACTGGAGAAGGCCACTTTCAGTTATTTCGGCCCCAGCACCCAGACAGAGGAGAGAGGTCCCACAGCAAGGAATAAGGCGTCATATCACCCACCACTGGAGAAGGCCACTTTCAGTTATTTCGGCCCAGCACCCAGACCGAGGATACCGGTCCCACAGCAAGGAATCATGCGTCATATCACCCACCACTGGAGAAGGCCACTTTCAGTTATTTCGGCCCAGCACCCAGACCGAGGATACAGGTCCCACAGCAAGGAATCATGCGTCATATCACCCACCACTGGAGAAGGCCACTTTCAGTTATTTCGGCCCCAGCACTCAGACAGAGGAGAGAGGTCCCACAGCAAGGAATAAGGCGTCATATCACCCACCACTGGAGAAGGCCACTTTCAGTTATTTCGGCCCAGCACCCAGACAGAGGAGAGAGGTCCCACAGCAAGGAATCATGTGTCATATCACCCACCACTGGAGAAGGCCACTTTCAGTTATTTCGGCCCAGCACCCAGACAGAGGAGAGAGGTCCCACAGCAAGGAATCATGCGTCATATCACCCACCACTGGAGAAGCCCACTTTCAGTTATTTCGGCCCCAGCACCCAGACAGAGGAGAGGTTCATTCAACTTTGGGTTGCACCGCAAGATCATGGTAAAGTTAAAAAAATGAGGATTCAATAAAGAAGTGCCCCGGAGTACAAGAATACATGTTTGAGGGGAAGGCAGTTATAAATGTCGTCCCCTGCATCGTCTTCCACACAGTCTGCCTCCCTGACCTCCTGTTCGGTCTGCACACTGCAGAAAGACGCAGCAGTTGGCACCTGTGTTTCGTCATCATTAGAGACGTGCGGACTCCGATGAGGTGGTATTCCCATGTCCTCATCATCAGGAAACATCAGTGGTTGTGCATCAGTGCATTCTATGTCTTCCACCACTGGGGAAGGGCTAGGTGGATTCCCTTGGGAAACCCTGCCAGCAGAGTCTTCAAACAGCATAAGAGACTGCTGCATAACTTGAGGCTCAGACAGTTTCCCTGATATGCATGGGGGTGATGTGACAGACTGATGGGCTTGGTTTTCAGGTGCCACCTGTGCGCTTTCTGCAGAAGACTGGGTGGGAGATAATGTTGTGAACGTGCTGGATCCACTGTCGGCCACCCAATTGACTGGCACCTGTACCTGCTCAGGCCTTACAATCCTTAGAACGGCATTGGGCCCCACCAAATATCGCTGTAAATTCTGGCGGGTACTGGAACCTGAGGTAGTTGGTTCACTAGGACGTGTGGCTGTGGCAGAATGGCCACGTCCTCTCCCAGCACCAGAGGGTACACTAACACCACCACGACCGCGTCCGCGTCCCTTACTAGATGTTTTCCTCATTGTTACCGTTCACCAAGCACCACAATAAGAACAAAAATATTTGGCCCAATGTATTGATTTCAAATTCAGGCCTTTTTTTTACAGGCACCTAACACTATCTGCCTATTTATTTATGTAGCGTATTACACTAATCCAGGCACAGCAGTAACCACTGATTTAGGGGAATATCTCTTTTAGGGCTAGTATTTAGGCCCTTGATGAAAGGTATCCTTTTATGGACAGATTTACAATTGGCCTGCAACAGCTCGAACACCAGATTCAGGGTATTGCTATTTTGGCAATTGAATTTCACCCCACAACAAAATATATCCTTTGCAGGACACTATGAAACTTGGCCAGCCAGAGCTGAAACCACTGATTTATGGTATTGCTATTTTGGCAATTGAATTTCACCCCAGAACAAAATATACCCTTTTACGGACAGATTAACACTTGGCCTGCAACAGCCGGGACACCAGATTCAGGGTATTGCTATTTTGGCAATTGAATTTCACCCCACAACAAAATATATGTTTTTGCGGACACTATGAAACTTGGCCATGCACAGCTGAAACCACTGATTTATGGTATTGCTATTTTGGCAATTGAATTTCACCCCACAACAAAATATATGTTTTTGCGGACACTATGAAACTTGGCCAGCCAGAGCTGAAACCACTGATTTATGGTATTGCTATTTTGGCAATTGAATTTCACCCCAGAACAAAATATACCCTTTTACGGACATATTAACACTTGGCCTGCAACAGCTGGGACGCCAGATTCAGGGTATTGCTATTTTGGCAATTGAATTTCACCCCACAACAAAATATATGTTTTGGCGGACACTATTATACTTTGCCAGCCACAGCTGAAACCACTGATTTATGGTATTGCTATTTTGGCAATTGAATTTCACCCCAGAACAAAATATACCCTGTTACGGACAGATTTAAACTACGCCTGCAACAGCTGGAACACCAGATTCAGGGTATTGCTATTTTGGCAATTGAATTTCACCCCACAACAATATATATGTTTTGGCGGACACTATTATACTTTGCCAGCCACAGCTGAAACCACTGATTTATGGTATTGCTATTTTGGCAATTGAATTTCACCCCAGAATAAAATATACCCTTTTACGGACAGATTAACACTTGGCCTGCAACAGCCGGGACACCAGATTCAGGGTATTGGCAATTGAATTTCACTCCACAACAAAATATATGTTTTGCGGACACTATGAAACTTGGCCAGCCACAGCTGGCAATTGAATTTCACCACAGAAAATAATCTATCCTTTGCCAGACAGCAGACAGTATTATCATTGGCTAGCCAAAGCTGGAACACCAGATTTAGGGGATTGGTATTTGGGCAATTATATTTAACCCCTTAATAAAATATAGAAATTGCTATCCTGAGTTTCTAGGGTGACAATTAGCACAGCCAAGCCCCTGATGTAGTATATAGCAAAAAAAAAACTAGTATTGATGGATTGATGGACTTGGTGGCAGCTTGTTCTGGTGACAACAAGTCACAAAATGGCCACCGATCACCCCAGAAAATAAGTGACAGAAAAACGCTCTGTGCAGCCTAAAAACCAGTGAGCATGTAACTAGCAGAAGTTCAATCATTCACAGCTGTAGAGCGATCCGTTCATTAGGTGCTGTTGCTGACTTTTCCCTGCCTAATTTCGCCCTCACAGAAGCTGGGTCCTCTCCCTACACTAATCAGAGCAGTGTGACGTGCGTCACATGCTGCACTTGGCCAATCACAGCCATGCCATTAGTATGCATGGCTGTGATGGGCTCTTAGGGCAAGAAGTAAAACGCTAGCTGATTGGCTGCTGTGCAGCCCTTCAGAAAGCGGGAAGTAATCGCCGAACAACTAACCCGAACCCGAACTTTTTTGAAAATGTTCAGGTTCAGGTCCGTGTCCCGAACACCCCAAAATTCGGTACGAACCCGAACTATGCCTGAACTGTTCGCTCAACACAAATCTTAATTCTTTTTCACAAAAATTAATCTTCTAAACAAAACAAAACTTTTTGCAATTTGATTCATACTAATTGCTCAAAATGGCATCCTTTAGTTTTTGTATCACAGAACAGTAATGAGAACAGCAGGGTGGGGAAGCTGCAGATAGAGGAACACATAATCCCAGGTAAAGTTCTAGTCGGTGGGTTCATCCATGAAGCCTTACAGTCAGCCTCAGCCATTCAGGAAAGACGATATAGACATGTCATAGGCACTATATACAACTCCAAACAATGAAATTATGTCATTGTGAGCTTGGGCATTGATGATGCAGGATCTTTCTACCACACATAGAGCATAGTAAGATAGAAATCTTTAGACACAATCAATACAGCAGTTCAGGGTCATAAGGCTGTATTACACTGGCTGATATTTCAGCCAATGTTCGCATAAACGTTCATTAGCGATCATCTTGCAGTGTAATGCAGCCGCCAATTGCCCGATGCTTAAAAATCAACACTTGTCGGCGGCAGATTGTGCTGTCTAATAGCGATCAGCAGCCAGCAATCCACTAGACAGTATGGTCAAGCGGTGGTAATTTATATGAGAAATCAGATGTACATTAAACAAAATTAGCAATTTTCCAAATTTCCAATATTTCTGCTTTTAAGACGGTCATATCTCACAAAATAATATTTACCACATGTTCATTGTATAATAGCATGATTTTTCAAAGGTACTTTTATTTTTTGGAGATGTTAAAAGGCTAATTTTATACATTTTCGAGAACATTTTAAAATCCTACCTTTTTAGGGAACAATTCAATCCTACCACATTTTAAAAATAACACCATCAAAGTATTTAAAATAATGCTTAGAAAGCTTTTTAATATTTTATGACCCTGATTCTTTAGTTTTGAGAAATATCCCCTATGTGGGCCTAGTGTGCCACTTGATTGAAATAGTGGCCTCAGAATTGAAAGGACACCTTTACTTTTTTTTTCAGACACAATATCTGAAAACCACACTTAAGAAATAGTATAGGTGTTCAGTGCACATTTAGACTTCACAAGTGTTTCATGGAATTTAGAATTGGAACATGAATATATATATATATATATATATATATATATATATATATATACACAGAAAATCAACGCAGCATTCTTCTTGTGAAAAAAACGCAACGACTTTATTCACACATGTGACACAAATCGGCAACGTTTCAATCCCCTCACGGGATCATTCTCAAGCCAAGTCTAGCCATGGCACAGTTCTGGAAGATGAGGAGGATGATGAGGAGGAGGAACCATGTTCACAGCAGTGTGGCACCCAAAAAAGCTCATGGGCATCACTGGAGCATGGCTGGGGGGTACAGAGGAAACAGACGATACACCTCCCACAGAGGACAGCTTGTTGTTGCCTCTGGGCAGCCTGGCACACATGTGTGACTACATGCTGCAGTGCCTGTGCAACGACCACTGAGTTTCCCACATTCTAAGCAGTGCTGATTACTGGGTGGCCACCCTGCTGGATCTCAGCTACAAGGACAACGTGCCGTCCTTAATTCAGTCACTGGTGCGTGATCGAAAGATGCTCGAGTACTAGCGCACGCTGATAGATATGTTGCTGATGGCATTCCCACCTGACACCAGGGGCTCAGTGGAAGCACAAGGCAAAGGCAGAGGAGGAGGAAGAAGTCTTATACGCAGCTGGGGCACCGCCAACACCTCAGAAGGGAGGGTTAGCATGGCCGAAATGTGGAAAAGCTTTGTGAGCATGCCACAAACACCAGCACCACCAGCTGATAAGGAACGTCTTAGCAGGAGGCAGAACTTCAGAAACATGGTGGAACAGTACGTGTGCACACGCCTACACATACTGACTGATGGGTCTGCCCCATTCAACTTTGGGGTCTCCAAATTGGGCACATGGCCTGAGCTTGCCCTTTACGCCTTGGAGAAGCTGGCCTGCCCTGCAGCCAGTGTATTGTCCGAACGTATGTTCAGCACGTCAGGGGGGGTGATCACAAACAAGTGCAGCCGCCTGTCCTCAACCAATGTGGACAAGCTCAAGTTCGTTAAAATGAACCAGACATGTATGCCACAGGACCTGTCCGTACCTTGTGCAGAATAGACTAGTATACCGGCCGCACCCAGCCATTCTTATACTCCAGAGCACTTTCTTTTTTTTTTTTTTTTTATATTTCCCAATGTTTTGGGTCTTCCCAAATTTATAAATAAAGATATAAATTAAAAAAAACTACAAAAATAGTGTTAGATTATGGCTGAGGCGGGCTTCATCTTGATGGACTGAACGCGCACGCCGGAGTCGTCTTCTGCGCAAGCACAGCCACCGTGATTCGAGTGAAGAGAGGTCGCCGTAACCCGGGGAGACCGAATTACAACAATCAGGTAAGTGAGGATGAATTTCTTATAAAGGGTGGGAATTGGGTAATTAAATATATTTACAAAAATGATCACTGTCAAATCATTAACAAATTTAACAGTGATCATTATGATGGGAATGCCGCTTTATTTTCCTAATAACATGTGTTTGCAGGGCAGTTGTCCTGCTCTTACCCCTATTTTGCTTCCTTTTGCAGCCCTCTAGCCCTTTCTATGACTTTTTAGAGCCATTTTAGTGCCCTAAGGTTCGGGTCCCCATTGACTTCAACGGGGTTCGGGATCAAGTTCAGGCCAATTTTAAGTCCCGAACTCGAACTTTACGGCGAAGTTCGGCCGCCGAACTTGGCGAACCTAAACTTACAGGTGTTGGCTCAACCCTATTGGTGGCTGTTATACGCCTCTTTCTCTCTAATGAACACTTTGCAGTCTCTAAGCAGAAATTACATGCCTGCAACAAGGGTCTTAGTAAGTCCTTGTGCAATCCTACTGCAGTCCCTACAGACTGAGGAATGCAGAAATGTAGAAATGGGTGGCCAATCCATCTTAGGCCTCATGCACACGACCGTTGGTGTTTTGCGGTCCGCAAACCACAGATACGCAAAAGACAGAAGCTGCTTCGCATATGTTGTCATACCATATTGGGTACATATGACTTTTTTATAGCTTATTTCAGCTAGGTGCACCCCTGAGTATATATGATATTATACCTTTATTCTGCAGATTAATATAATTATGGAAATACCAAATTTATAATAGTTTTCATGTTTTTCAGCATTAATTCTGTGGGTTGAAAAAATGTACCAAATTTATATTGCTTTTTCATTTTTTCTACCTTTTCATCATAAAGTCAGTTTTAAATAAAAAATCAATGTTTCCTTTTCATCGCCATTAGAGATGAGCAAATAATTGAAAAGTTCGATTCGGCTAATTCGCGGAATTTTACAAAAAAATTTGTTCGTGGCAAATTACTTTGTCACGAAGCGCAGTTTTTTGACAGTAGCGGGTGCAATGACAGGGAGCTGCTATAGCGCCGCCCCCGTCATTGTACCCCTCAGATGCCGCGTTCATACATGATCGCGGCATCTGAGTGTAAAAACGGTGTAAAATTTTAAAAAAAAATTAAAATTTTGCATCGTACTTGAAGATCTGGAAAACTCTCGCCACGAGATAACGTTATCATGCCGGCCGGCGTGATGACGTCATACATCACCACGCACGGGATTTCGGCTGAGATCTTCAATCAAGATGGAGGCTGGTGGCCCGTCGCTAGCAAATGGAGGAGGTAAGTTTGAATTTTTTTGCTTTTTACACTATTGATTCGCTGACACAAATCACAAGGTAATTCTGCTTTGAGGCAAATCAAATTTATCCTGAAATTCAGATCGAATTCCACTTCATGGGATTCAATTTGCTTACCTCTAATTGCCATAACTAAGACCCATAACTTTTTTATTTTTCTGTTGAAGCAGCTGTGTGAGGACTTTTTTGCTGGATGAGTTGTAGGTTTTATTGGTACCATTATGGGGTACATAATAATTTGATCGCTTTTTAAACCATTTTTGTGACTTAAGGTGACCAAAACTATAAATTCTGTCATTTGTAATTTATTCATTTTATTTTCACCGTGATCACCATGCAGTATAAGTAACATGATCCTTTTATAGTTTGATAAATCAAGTCATTAAGGACAAGGCTATACAAGTAATGATTAGTTTACTTACAGTATTTCTTTTTTTCATTTTTGACCAAATATAAATAACTGGATATGCAGAAAGGAGCATTTTTTTTTTTTTACGTTGAAATGTTTATTCTATATTTTTTATATTGTTTTTACTTACTTTCTTTTTTAGTCCCACTAGGGGGCTTAAAGTTAAAATGATCCGATCACTGATATAATACACTGCAATAGTTATCTATTGCAGGGCCTGTAAGGCAAAGCCTGAAAATGTTCTGCACATGGCGGCCTTTGTAAGGGGACCTGATGGGGTAGAGGGAGAGCCCCCTCCCTTGGTCAACCACTTAGATACCTCAGTCACTATAGACCACAGCATTTAATGGGTTAAATGGCCCAGATGGGTGCTAGCTCTGATCTCGGCTATTGTGGCACAGAGACAGTTGTGTGTTACTGAACTGGTTCCATTGCTATCATGTAAATGTATGGCATGGTGCGGGAACGAGCCACTTGCCATACATTTATGATTTGTTGGCAGATGGTGTTAATAATAAGTGTACCAAATCTGACCTGACATATTGTGCAGCATTGCAGTGTATATTTTTGCTGCAGACTGTGTCAAATTGCGCTTTTTCAAAATACCTAATGCAAAGTTGTCTCATTTAATAATAAGTGTACTAGAGATGAGTGAATCAATTGAGATTCGTTTCAGGTCTGGCTCGTCGAATTTCTGAAAAAGTTTGGGACCCGAATCGGGCTGAACCAAAGTTGCTCCAATTGCCCTGAAAGTTGGTATAAAACCCCCTCTAGCCTCTTAGGACCCCTAATTTTTAGGAAAACTTATATTTGAACATTACTGCGGCAATGGGGTGGACATTACCTGGGGCAGTGAGAGTGACATTACTGGAGAAGTGGGGTGGACATTAATGGGGAAGTGGGGGTGCCATTACTGGGGGCAGTAGGGTGGATATTAGTGGGCGCAGTGGAAATGATATTACTGGGGGAAGTAGGGTGAACATTACTGGGGGCACTATTATTATTATTATTATCATTATTATTATTATTATTATTATTGGAGTACTATAGAGGGTATTATTATTTCTGGTGGCACTATAGGAGACATTATTATTGGGGACACTGGGGTGACATTACAAGAGACACTGTTGCACTAGGGAGCATTAATGAGTTCATAATAGGGGCCATTATTATTGTTATTGGCCCTATTGGGGCATTATTATTAATAGGGCACAACAGGGCAGTATTATTGCTATTAGTTTTTTTTTTTTTTTGTTAATCCTTGTTGCTCTCTGGTTGTCTTCCCACTTCCCAAAAGCTGTTCTTACCTGTCTTGAGGATTCCTGGCTCCCTGCCCGCTCCAGTCAATGCCCGTTGCTGCAACGCGAGTATATGTTCGCATTGCGAATTCAACTTAGAGCTGAGTTCCAAATGGTTGTATTGCTAGAATATAACGAAGATTGAGAATATAGTGCTATATTTGATATCTTCATTTTCTTTGTCAATTCTAGCAATCCCACCATTAGGGACCCAGCTCTAAGTTTAATTCGCAATGCAAACATATACTTGCATTGCGAATTCAACTTAGAACTGAGTTCCTAATGGTTTGCTTGTTAGAATATAACAAAGATTGAGAATATGGTGCTATGTTGATTCTACTAAGCTAACCCAATAAGAAATTTGCCTGTATACACTGTTCAAAGTTCAAATTGCAATACGCTGATATAAATTCGCTTAAAATTCGCAATATATAGAATAATGACGAATATTCGATTTTGACAAATATATAACAAATATTCAATTGAATATTCATGAAATATCGTGAAATCGAATATGGCACCTCCCGCTCATCACTAGTGGCTGAAAGACGTCATCATGACAGTCTGGTTCTAATGGAAAAGAGGAGGAAAGAGAATGTTTACATTAGAGGACATCTCTGAAAGAAATTGACATGGGGATTTGGTCCAAATGAAGATGAGGGAAGAGAATGTTGATGACATGATGGCAGTAGCATGATGGCAGTAGGGCTGGCTATGTGCTGTTGCTTGTGTCTCACCTCCTTATCCCCATTCTCCATATCTTAATTACAGACAAGTGGAAGAGAAGGAAAGAACAAGGAAGAAGCCACTAGCTACTACAGAATGGCACCATTTGTGTAGGTATTTTATGCTACTGGAAGAGTAGTCCTTCACTGTGGTATTTGGTTCTGCTGAAGTGGTATATTGCGCTGCACTGTAGTATTTGGTTCTTCTGGGGCAGTATTTTGTGCTCTTTTGTGGCATTTCTGGACATTTGCAGTGCTCCCGGCTTCTGTCGATTTGTACTGCAAAATGTGGCCTCTTTTACTTTTTTTTCCAGGGCCACTTTAAATTCCCTGTCCGCCCTTGGCTTTAACATGTGCCAAGGTGCCCCAACCGTAATAATCTTGACAAATCTTCTGACTGCGAGGTCTAAGGTTATATTATCTAACATACAAAGCCTTAGTGGATCTGCTTTACTGTATATTGAAACTTCTAATCAGAAAAGAGGGCCATACAGTACACATTTTGGACAGCCAAAAAGGGCCATTTTCTCCTGACCATCAAAGCGTTACCAAATGAGCAAGAAAAATAACTATATGTTGACAAGTTGATCTGTCATGCTGAATTTTTATGGTTATTGGCAGCTGTTGTTAGTTGAGTAAATTTCTTGAAATTCATTTAATTGAATTTAAAAAAAATATACTCAGGGCCAAATTGATTCTACCTGAATCAAATATGCTCCAATTGTCCTTAAAATTGGTATATAGCATATGTCTCCCAGAAACAGGGAGAGAGAGAGATAAGAGAGAAAAGGAGAGAAATAAAATGTTCCTGCTGGTACCCTCAAACTTCACTCTGTTTTTTTCCACAAAGGAAAGCTTATTTTCATTATATACTACCCACAAAAAAGTTAGGAATATTTGGCTTTCGGGTGAAATTTATGGAAAATGTAAAAGTTCGCGCTACAGTGATATTATATCATGAAATAGGGCATTTAAGTAGAAGCATGTAATGGTGATTTCCTCATCTCAAACTATTTATTGAAATAAAAGCCAACAATAGTTGTGGGCATACCACCCCAACAAAAAATGTTAATTTCTCAATAACTTGTCATGTGGCCTTGAGCATCAATTACAGCTTGAGAACGACATCTCATACTGTTCACAAGTCAATTTATTGTCTGCTGAGACATGGTATCCCACACTTTTTGAAGGGTGGCCCTTAGGTCATTGAGGTTCTCGGGTGCAGAGTTACGAGCCTCTACCTGGCGACTCAGCTCATTCGATGGGATTCAGGTCTGGAGAAAGTGTCTCATGATGTTAAAATGTGAACAGCATGATGAAGAGGACTGCTTAAATACCAATTCTAATTGAACCTAGAAATGTATTGGCGATTCATGGGTCAAAAGCCTGTTGTGAACCGTTAAGCTCCCTGTAAGAGAACAGAAGTTGTGCAAAAAGTACTGAAACATTGAACAGTTGGACATGTGCATTCCAAAGTTTAGAGAAGGTCAAATAAATTCAACTGTAAACGTTAGAGTGCATTTTAGGTTCATCCTGAAATTTCACCCACAAGCTAAATATCCCTAACTTTTTGTGAGTAGTATACTTGATGGACTTATGTCTTTTTTCAACCATATTAACTATGTAACTATATAATTAAGCTAACTTGCTTATATGTTTTCCAGAAATGCAGAGTAGTGTTGGCTGTACTACTATACTCATCATGCATACTAGGTGATCTCCTTAATGATAAAGAGTATCCCCAAGGCTGCTCAGCTAATCAGGGCAATTTTCTCTTGAGACATTCTGAACTTTTGGAGGTATGTCTTGTCAGAGACTTTCTATACTAGGATATTCATTACCTGTGTCCTTTTGTATTTACATTTTTTATTTTTGTAAATTTTAATTTTTCAGGATAGCATATATGCATTACAATGCAGTGAGCAAAGATAATATGAAAAAAAGAATAATATATAAAAGCATATACAAACATGTCAAATAAAAAGAAAAAAAAAGAAAAAAGTAGAATTGTACACATCGGTGCTAGGGGCATCTGAGCTAAATACTAATTTTAATGCTGCTGTAACGAAAGACATCATTCTGAATGCCAGATCTAAATCTGTATGTCCCAGGATGCAGGATATACACTATAAATTAGTTTATCGATGGTATAGGACTCCTATCTTGCTTAACCGTATCTTTCCCAGGGTTTCAACTTTGTGCTGGCGATGCGAGGAGGAACAGGGTGCACTGTCACATATTTGGCTACATTGCAAGCACATTACGACATTCTAGAAGAAAATATCAGCGGTAATTGATCATATATTTGAAGCTCACGTAGCTCTTTCTCCAAAGCTGCTTCTTTTGAGTGTATTTGATCACCGCACTTCGAAAATGAGGCACCCTACAACTCTTCATATTCTCAACTCTGCTAAAATACTAATCCAAAGATTGTGGAAGGATAGATCTCCCCCTTAAATACATGATTGGCTAAAGGAAATGCATACCCTACATAAATATGAAAACCTGAGACTTCAAACAGCAGACAAGTTATACCAATACACTAAATCATGGGATCTTTGGAATTCATTTATTTAAAGTGACTTTATCACCAGGTTTCTCTGAAGCCTCTCAATCGTATAGCTATTCTCATCCTGATTCGTGTACATGAAGAGTCCCTGTACCTCTGAACTTCCCTTTCCCGGTTACTTTCTCTTTCAATTCTACTGTTATATGTTTTAGATGACATAGCTTACTTGTTAAGTTATCTTTTACCTAATAATTACTTTTATTTAGCACTTAGGACCATATGAGCAATAATATCACCTTCATACATATACACACTACGTTTGAATTAGTTCAGTACTCTTGTCCTTTTGGAAGGAGAACTGTTTGCATGTCTCACTCAGAGAAGTATTATGTCTGGGTTTCTCTCTTTCACCCTCTCTTATTTGCGTGAGATAAATCACAAGAAGTTTGGGAAGAATTCTGAATTAGTAGAATTGATTTGCTCATCTCTATGGAAAATTCTTTCATATTGAATGATTGCATACCATCAAAGCCTATTCTAATCTGTTTGAATTCTTGTTTTAACTCATGGTTCAAGATGGCATTCAAATACCAACCATAAACGAAAAAATAAATAAAAAATCTTCAAAAAACAGAAGTCTGAAATTCCTAAAATATGGCCAACTTTACCTAATCATGGAACATCCATAGAATGGCTGTATAGAAGTTTAAATGTGATAAAGTATCAGAATGTCTGTGTAATATTATGTTCAAAATATTTACCTAAAACTAATCTGAACCCCTATGTAGTAAAGCACCATAATTAGCTGCTCTAGACCATTATTTGACATTCACTGAAAGCCCTTTGATCGTAGGAACATTGGAGCATATTTCTCCAAAGCAATTCCCTCTGGATTTGTTAGAATTTGTATGAAATTGATTTATTTTAGCTGGTGGTGAAAATACATTCAATTAATATAAAATAATTGAAAGAAGTATAATAGTAAATTATATAAATGTAAACTTGACTTTAGTAATCAAATGTTATCTAGTTATTTTTGTCTAGAAGTCCATTTGTTTATGTTATCAGAATTCAGAACCAGGGCATTTGAAGGCATGAATTTCCATAGCAAAATTTTGCAATAAACATTTTTGAGGGTAAATTTTTATTTTATATACATTTTGTTGGCACTCAGGTAATTTGCATAGTACCAACACAGAACAGTTCTTTTATATAAAGTAAAACAACCAGAAAAAGGAAATGCTATTTTCCTTCAATTTTACTTTTGTAATATAATTAGTTTAAACAAACAGGTTTATAGAACAAAATACTTATTTCCTTCTCCTTATCTGTAATGTTCTAAACATACTTTATATCACCAGTTCCTACCAGGGGGCACTTATAGGTGGGAAATACAGATGAACTTCCACTCACACATCACACAGAACATTTAGGAGGTGGGTGTCTGCTTAGTATTCTAATCGCACACAGACAAGACTCATCTATCTATCTATCTATCTATCTATCTATCTATCTATCCATCTGACTATCCCATATCATCTTTTATTAATATACATAATCAAAGACTATCTCATATTTTTAAAACAACTTTATGGTTGCAATAATTTACGTTAATTCCAGACAAGGAACAAGCCATTTGGAACTGAATAACAGTAGACAGCATTTTCACATTTGCAAGGACCGTGCTTATTCATCAGTTTACTAGATTACATGCTGAGACAATATGTTCTTTTTTACTTCGAAAAGAGTGCATAGATTCCTTTGGGGAAACTCTTGCCTGACTGAGATGTCAATTAGAGAATTCAGGCCACAT
This sequence comes from Bufotes viridis, assembly GCA_033119425.1. NCBI lineage: Eukaryota > Metazoa > Chordata > Amphibia > Anura > Bufonidae > Bufotes > Bufotes viridis. The sequence goes on along the minus strand of CM065593.1, from coordinate 293,010,369 downwards.
TTGGAATTCCACATGTTCGTTTGCAATAAATCTTTTTGAAAGTGACATTTCTGTCATATGGCCAAGTGGCCAATATCTCAAAACCAGTCTTTGACTGAGGACAAGTGATATTAACTATATAGTGCATTACAGGTCTTGCATCCATGTGTATTTTGTGAAATATCTTTGACAAAGTAAAAAAAAATTCTAGCTGTGTCTTTTCTTGACACATGCGAATGTTAAAACTAAAGGCAGATATCAGTTCAAAGGATTTGTAATTTTTTTTTTCTGGTTGGGTTAAGTCATTGACAGTTCTTGACTACTTTGAAAGACGGGGAATGAGAAAAACATGGATTCTTCTAATCTAAATTAATAATACAATACATGAAAACAATCCCACATCTACTTTCTCAAATATAAGACTTACTTGTCTAGAAATTTATTTAAAGGGCATCTTTAAGCAGTACCTATGAAAGTGGCTGACCTTTTCCATGTGCGCTTGGCAGCTAAAGGCATCTGTGTTCATCCGATGTTCATATATGGCCACAATGCTGAGAAAAATGATGTTTTAATATATATTCAAACATGCCTCTAGGAGCAACAGGGGCGCTACCATCACACCTAAAGGCTTAGCTCTTTCTGCAACTGGTGACCCCTTTGCACTTTGATTGACAGAGCTATGTGTCATGATGTTCACACTGCCTGGCCCTGTCAATCAAAGTGTAGAGGGCCTGGCAGTTGTAGAAAGAGCAATGCGATCGTCGCTCCTAGAGGCTCCTTTGCATAAATTAAAACATCATTTTTCTTAGCAGTATGGGCATATATGAACATGGGACCAACACAGATGCTTTCAGCTTTCAAGCATACATGTAACAGATCAGCCAAATGAGAATGCTCGCCTCACCAGACCCTTGCTCTTCTTGTTCTGATACGTCCCCGGTCACTTGCCAGTTGCTTCTTCCTGCTCCCTCTCAACATGGGTATGTGACGCTGCAGCCAATAAATGTTTGTAGCATGTCACCACAGGGTTGAATAATTGACTGCAGCGGTCATATGTCAGTGTCAACTGGGGCCAAGTAGCAGAAAATAATGAGGGAACTCTGAACATATCAGAATCCAAGCAGTGGGGGACTTGTAAAGTCAGTATTAGATTTTTCTTAAAGCATTCTCAGATGTTTTTACATTTTAAATAGCTATATTTAAGAGTCATATTGCAGTACTGCATAAAAACACACACTCTCAACCATCAATCAGAAGACTCAGAAAACCTCTTTAACCCCTTGGTACCATACAAACATTTTATTATTATGTTTTTTCTTTCTCGTATTTCATGAGCCATAACTTTTATATTATTCTATGTACTAAGCCATATGTGAATCGAGTGGGACAAATTGTGCTGTCTTAAAACCAGTCAATATTCTATAGGATGCATTGGGAAGCTGGAAAATAATTGTTAATTGGATGGAATCAGAAACAAAATGCAGTTGTACCATTGTTTTATGGATTTTATTGTTACAGCGTTCACTGTCTGGTAAACATGACACAAAGAATTTCTTTGCAGGACAAGTTGTAGTTTTTAAGGACACCAATTCATTTACCATATATTATATTGGAAAATGAAGATACAATTCTTTGTGGGGTTAGGCTGGAAAAAAAATTGTGACATGCATTCTTGGGTTTTATTTTTATCGCGCTTACTGTGCATTAAAAATGATCTTGACCGCGAAAGTAAGCCAGTTAATACAATTAAGGCAATACCAAATTTTTATAGACCTATTATGTTCTACTACTTTAAAAGCAATAATATATGTTGAAATAAAATTTCCTTGCATCACCATATTTTGACACCCAGAACAATGTTAAATTTCCACCAAAAGACTTTTTAAAACTTTTTTTACTGTAATTTTTTATCCCTTTATAGTGCTTGAATATGTGCTCTGATTGCTTATACCTTAGACTGCAATAGTATGTTATTGCAGTCTATGGGATCTCTGTGCCTGGGCCACTATTTTGACTCCATATGCTGTTGCCACCCTCACCACTCTGTGACTGGGCCACTATGTTGAGTTGTCATTCTGTTGCCACCCTCCCCACTTTGTGACTGGGCCACTGTGTTGACTCCACATGCTGTTGCCACCCTCACCACTCTGTGACTGGGCCACTAGTGTCCCCGTTTGGCCTTGTTGACATAACCGTTTATAACCCTTCTTCTGATCTGTGAGAAGAAATGAAAAATGAAAAACCCAACGGATCCTGTCTTTGGAGCATCCATAAGGCCTCTATCACACGGTCAGTATTTTGCATCAGGATTTGGTCATGATTTAATAACTGCCTATTAAGCCCTGCTGTAGGCAGAGCTTAACGGGCATTTTTTTGTCTCAATGTGCTCTGTGCATGGTTCCAGGAGACGGGCACGGCCGCAGCACGCTTACGTCATCAGCGCACCCGGCGCTGGTAACCACACTGGGGCTGAGTGCCGAGCTAATCACTCGGCGCTCGGCTGTATGGGCTGCATTAGAACTCAAGAGTCATGTGATGCTGGCCATGTCACATGACTCCACTAGAGCACTATTTAAACAGGCATATGCTGGCCACAGATTGCCTGTTATTGCGGCCTTCCTGCATGATACTCACCTGGTTTGTTTGTTCCTGCTTGGCTTCCGATTTCCCATCTGTCTCATCCTTTGGTCTTGGAGTGCTCTACTGGTTTGACTTCGGCTTGTCCTGACGATTCTTTGCTTGCTCTTCTGGTACCTTTTTGCTCCCTTGGTTTTGACGCGGCTTGTTTGACCTTTCTTTTTATGAGTTGTTTGTCTTCCCTTTACTATCCTAGCTAAGGGTTTGTCGACCAGTTGTCCCTTGTCACTAGGACTTGCAAGGCAAGTATGCAGGGACAGGGGTGAGGGTGAAGTTCGGTGGTCACTACCCCAACCCTTGTGTGTGTGGCAATTTTCTCATGGCAGGCCTGTTAGCCTTCACAAGGTCCCAAACTGCCATAGTAACTGATTGTAACCCTGTGATATTACTGTAGGGGCTCCAATTAGAGGACAGAGGGAGCCCCGACTCCCTCTAAATAACTTCTCATGCTGCGAATGCCATTGACTGTGCAATATTATGGGTCAAATGACCAGTATAGGAATCACTGTGGCCAGTTTTAACCATATTAGACAGCCAACAGACTCTCATAGACAATGTCTGGTAGTGCAGTTTAGCCATACCATTGAACAGGGAAGACTGCAATACTAGACACAGCCATTGACCAAAGTGGAACTGCTTATGGCAGAAAGCAGCCATGTTTGTTTGCATCCATTTAATGTTGCATTTGTTTTATATTTTTATTCTCGTTATCTTGTAAATAACAATACCAGACACATGACTTTTGCCCACAACGCCTGAGAACAATGATCACCCTGGGTCATTAATTCTTGCTTGTCTCCCACCCTTAGCGGGAACAAGAGATATGTAAATGGTCAAAAAGTACTAGTGTTCAAAAATTTTTTTTGCCTAAAGCATATACAGGTGAAAACTGTGGAGGCAAAAATAGTGACTGAAATTTGGACTCTAATAACATTAATAGCCATAAGAAGGAATTTTGGGAGGACACAGATCACGTTCTCCCAACTTGCTTCTCTCAGGTTAGGCTACGAAAAATTAGGGACAACAGAAAAGAGAATGATGGTAGAATCAGACTGCACAGGGTTTGTTTGTAGTGTATTACCATGGAGATATGTGCCTTTGCATAGGAGCTGTAGACACAATGATGTAAATTTTTTTTTAATACAGAGTGTTTGGAGAGCTACTTTACTTTTTTAAGAATACTGTATTTATTTGAGCAAATACAGACATATCATTAAAGGGGTACGCTCCTGTTAGGGTAGACAGAGTAATGGAAACTTCAGAGCCAGCTGCACCATGTTTTTTCCTTAACTCCCATAGCAATGAATGGGAGCTGCATTAACAGCATAGCACAGCTATCTACATTGTTACTGTAATTCTTGAGTTACCAGAACCATCATATGTAGCTTGCTGAACTACACTTTTTGCATTGCTCCCATTCACTGCCATGAGAGTTATAGAAACAGCAGAGAGCAGTCAGCGCAGATGTTTCCATACCCCTGACCACTCCCAGCAGGATCTCACACAGGTTATTCCTATCTTGGCCACAGAAAGCCAAGATGGGACAGTTGTTTTAATAAGGCTTTCAATTTGATTGTCAAGCTTATCTTGAGAAAATATTACCAGTATTATTGCTAGTGTATTTGATTCATAAGAATATTTTGAATACTAAAGAAATAATTTAAGATTTATATATGTAATTTGACCTACACATCCCACTATTTTTAGTCATGAGAAGGGAAGTCAATAGCTCACTAAACATAGTACACCATAAACCGTAACTGTCTTGCATAAACCAGTTAGTGAAATGTCATGGGTATAAGTATTTATAAATCTGTTCATATCTTTATGTATCCAAAGATTATAAAAGCATTGCCCTAGATAATGTTACAAGTATAATTTCAAATGAATAGATGTTTATAGCTAGGCTGCATATTAAATCCTATAAATTATCACTGACCTTTAAGGTAGTTGTACTATTTCGGTTACTAAAATGAAATTATGATTGAAAACATGAAAAGCATAAAGGCATAAGGGGAACCATATAGTTCTTCAGTGAAATGACTTATAATCCTCACAAACATCCAAATCACTTAACCGATAACACAGAAGATAACACAGAAGAAAACAAAATCACTTACCATTCTTCTTGTAAAACATGATTTCCCCCTTGAATTCACTCTTTTCCTCTAATGACATTTCAATTTCAAGTGTTGTCTGTTCATTTGTTTCAGCACCATACAAAAATTTACAGCTGCAACTCTTCTGCATGACCTCAGTTCGTGCAAATCCAGCAAGTTCACAAAAGCCATCTGAACAGTAAACTATAGGGAATCCTTTGGCCACCTGAGCATTCGCAAGAATGAAGTTGCTGTCTAAAAAACAAATGTAAATAAATAAGTTTAGTAGATTAACAGCAAATATAGGAAGCTGTAGCATGACTCAGTATTTTATACTGGCAGCATAAGCCCTTTCATTATGGTGCTTGATTTACCTGGACAGCATTATAAGAGCTCATGCACACTACCATTATACTAGTATGCAGTGACATAGGTGGTGCAGAATAAACAGTTGTTACTGGTGCCTCATACATAGTAGTAAGGGGACTATTACGGATTAGAAGATTCATAGACTACTATGTTATAGATTTCTTTTGTACAGTTTAATATGGGGGTTTTCAGTCTGGATGCAAACATGGGATAAATTCAATATAGCCAAAATACAAATCATTTGGCCATTTTTTCCCCATCAAACTGTATTCAATACCTTAAAATAAGCGTGCATTCAGATGACCGTAGTGTTTTGCGGATCTGCAAATTGCGCTTTGCACAATTTGCAGATCGCACATGGCCGCAACCATAACAGAAAATGTTTATTCTTGTCCACAATTGCGGAAAAGAATAGGACATGCTCTATCTTCTCTACGGAGCCATGGAATGGAACCAAGGATGTGGACAGCACACGGTGTGCTGTCCACATCTTTTGAGCCCCCATAGAAATCAACGGGCCTGCAGCCGTTCCGCAAAATGGCTGTCTGAATGAGCTCTAAGAAAATGAAAACATATTTTAAGAAATCTTTGCAAAGCTATTAAATGGAAAAACTAAACTTTTGCATGGACATAAGTATTCAATTCCAGACCCTTTGTTATGAAATTGTAAGTTTAGATTTCTCTTGCTCATCTTTGAGATGTTTCTACACCTTGATTGGAGTTCAACTGTGGTAAATTCACTTGATTGGACATGATTGGAAAGACACACCCCTGTTTGTATAAGGTGTCACAGACAATGCATATCAGATCAAAATCCAAGCGTTAAGGAAGAAAGAACTTCCTGTAGAGATCAGAGACATAATTGTGTGGAGGCACAGATTAGGAGAATGGTACAAAAAAAATGTGCTGCACTGAAAATTCCCAAGAGCACAGTGGCCTCCATAATTCTTAAATTGGACAGCTGGTGTAGAATTCAGTTCAGATGCACAGACTGAGGTATAAATCAGGTGCACCTGGTTATGACAGCCCAGCAAACGTCTCTGGGCTATCATAAAGCTGCCCTATAGAGTTCTAAATACCCTATGCATACAAGCAGCTTATGAGCTGTCTTCAGTTTCCTGGTTGGGACTAGGTGGTGAGCGAATTGAGCTTCAGATCCAAGATCCGAAGTCGACTTGGTCCAAAACCTTGTTTTAATGCTGTATAGAGATCTGTTTTCATACAGCATCAAAATGTATAGGCTCCAGCGACTTCAGATTTCTGTTTTAAAATGTTTTTAAAGTCATAGAATCAAAGCCCAATCTTATTCACTAAAGTCTCATGTGACTTAAATTTTACCTTGCCGAAGCATATACATGTTAATGCTGTGTGGAGGCAGGTCTCTGTGCAGTATTAAACCGACTTTGGATCTTGAATCCGAAGCTAAATTTGCTCACCCCTACCTATGACCCATGCTGGCCAGAGCATGTCCTGATGTCATGTAATCCTCCTTCATCTTTCCTCCACTTCTGTGCTGTCTTCTGATGTTGGATACCATTTTGAATGATTCATCTGAAACCCCAAAGTTTTGGGAAATTCAAGATGAATTTGTAATCATTTCACTTATTTCTAGTCAATATTGTATAATTATATATAATATATTGAATAATTACTTATTCATATACATTGCACTATATATTGTGCTAAGATTATGTGAAGACTGAAGAATGTTAGCAAATTAATGGAAATGGATGATAAACAGTTTAAAAATATAAATATGGAAGAACATTAAGGATAGGACAATATTTTGACATCTAGAGTAATTTTGTGACCAGGGTAGGCGTGATAATTTAGCAACAGTTTTTTCCAGATAATTAAACTGATAGTGAGATTACCACTACTTTCGCTCAAGTGGAAATTGCTGCTTCTAGTGATCTGCATTGGTTGAATTTAATGTGGCAGCTTACAGCCAGGAGGATACTTTGCCTCTTTCAACCTTAATTGCTGAATATATTTTTTAAAGGCAAAGTATGTAATCGATTGTATGATGTTGCAAATATTGACTGTTTCTGTAATACACATTTGGATGCTATAGAAATAAAAAAATTAATTCTTAGGGAAAAAAATTGCAGGTCATTACCAAAAATACAAGCACATGATACAAATGAAAGACAGAGAATCATGTGATTGGTAACACAAAGTGTCAATACAAATAATAGAAAAAAAAGAAACAAAGAAAATCTTCTTTGGTTGTTGAATCATTTTTTTGTGTGAGTTTTCCATTGGCAGAAATGGCACCAGTGTCAACAGACTCTCTGGATTTTTAATCATAGACCTCCATAAGAGATTACAGAAGGTTTCTGGTCCTATTGCTACAAATGTAAAAAAATAGAGTTTTCTTTATAATTTGGCAATCTGTATTTTCTGAAATGTGGCACAACCTAGTTTGACATCACTATGGTTTACATGAATATGCAGACAAACCTTAAAGGGACTCTGTGCGTAGTTTTCACCCTGCAAAACTGTTGACAGTTTTTCCAAAAAATAACAATCCATGTTTCAGTGAAGTTCTCGCTAGACAGTCACTGCTGTTTTGGTACAAAATTAACTCTTAGCCAGTTAACTACTCATATGGTCCAGCTGGTTGGACAATCAGGAGGTTTGGCCAGAGGACCAGTCAAGGGCAGCTTTGATAGCCAACCAGAGACTTCTGAGCTCTCTTTATGTTTTCCTTGTATTTGTATATGGACAGGTATTACCCTCCAATTAGCAATTCTAGACTGTGATATTGATTTTCCCTAGATTATCCCATTCTTGACTGCATTGATTATGACTACAGATGAACGAAGTTTTGAAAAATTTGATTCGGCTAACTCCCTGAACTTCGACAAAAAATTCAATTTGTTATGAATTAATTTGTCACAAATCGCGATAAATCAGGTTTATCCAGGCCACTCTGCCTAATCATATTTAACCCAGATAGTATCCCAATCTCAGTGTGGCTTGGAACTTAAGCTGCAGGGAGATTGCAAGGAGAGTTTATCGCTATGTGCATTAAGTTCTAGTGCACTCACGTTTATAGTTAATCCATTCTATAGGTACTGTGCCATCAGTATTACAGGTGTAATTTATCGCCCTCTACATCACTGTGTAGTGCTCCAAGATTCATAGCTAATCCCTTCTGTTAAAAGAAAAGCCAAAAACCCATGTGCGCCCCTGCAGAAACTATGTCCAAATGGCTCCTTAGTGTAACAAAATAAAGAAATGGAGGCAGCACCAATAAAGAAGTGGAAAAAAATGTTCTTTTAATGCATGTTGTGGCAATCCAAACACATGCTTTTTAATCCCTTTGGGTATTATAGTATTACAGGTCAATGTTAGCATCAGGTCCAATTTATTGACCTGGACTTAACGATGCAGTGCCCCAAGGTTCAAGTAGTGGCTTCATGACAGTAGGGAGGGTGGCAGCAGGAGTGATAGTGACTAGAGATGTCCCGAACTATTCGCCAGCAAACAGTTCCCGGCGAACATGGCATGTTCGCGTTTACCGCGGTGGGCGAACATATGCGATGTTCGGTCGCCCCCTATACGTCATCATTGAGCAAATTTTGACCCTGTACCTCACAGTCAGCAGACACATTCCAGCCAATCAGCATACCCTCCCTCCCAGACCCTCCCACCTCCTATCAAAAAGCAAGGACAGCATCCATCTTAAATTCATTCTGAAGCTGCAGTGTTAGTAAGAGCAGGGAGAGTGCTGCTGCTGCTGAATTAATAGGGAAAGTGTTAGCTAGGCCAGTGTTCTGTGTCCACTCCAGTCCTTAAAGACTCATCGACCTCTTTCACACGAGCGTGTCCGGATTAGGTCCGGATGCGTTGTGGATGCGTTCAGTGAAAACTGTGCGATTTAACAGGCAAAGCCATTTCGTTTTGCCTGCGATTGCATTTAGTTGTTCAGTTTTTTCCGCGCGAGTGCAATGTGTTTTGATGCGTTTTTCACGCACGTGATAAAAAACTGAAGGTTTACAAACAACATCTCCTAGAAACCATCAGTGAAAAACGCAACGCACCTGCACTGGCTTGCGGATGCAATGCGTTTTTCACGCAGCCCTCTTCACTTCTATGGGGCTAAGGCTGCGCGAAAAATGCAGAATATAGAACATGCTGCCATTTTCACGCAACGCACAAGTGATGCGTGAAAAAAAACGCTCATGTACACAGACCCATTAAAATGAATGGGTCAGGATTCAGTGCGGATGCTATGCATTCACGTCACGCATTGCACCCGCGCGGAAAACTTGCTCGTGTGAAAGGGACCATCTGCTGTAAGGACAGCATCCTGACAGCACCCCAAAAAGCCCTTTTTAGGGCTGGTACATCAGTCTGCTTTTATTTTTTGTATATGTATTAAAGGCTGAAAAAGTTCAGCCTGTATTTGTGGGAGGGGCCTTGGGCCGCTACTTATACCCCCCCCCTCTCAAGCCATCAGTCCTGGCACGAACAGCGGCCGTGCCTCCATGCGACGCCTCCCAAACTGAGGGTACTGCGTCCCTCAGCTCACTTCCGGGTCAGTTTTGCACTGTCTTCCTACCTGCAGCATGTCACCCGCGCTCCCTCGGCTCGTAAACAGCCCCTGTCCTTCCATACAGCCGACAGGAGCAGGGAGGGAATCTCGCCCCCCCCCGCTTCCTACCGTAGGCACCACTTTCCAGCGCCCTCTTGCGCAGCGATGGGGTGCGTTTCACCTTGGAATGCACGCCGGGCATAACAAATGGAAGCAAATCCCCTCAATCCCTCTCTCTGTGCCGCGCTCCCTTCTGTGGGAGACATGGGTCTGCTCCAGTGCGGTTACGGAGCCGCTACAGCGTGGCATTGGCGTTCCTGGACAGGGGTGAGTATAGCCGGCTGTCTTCTGCCGCAGCTAGCAACACGGCTGTAATCGGTAAGTGACAAATTAGCCGGACCAGCGTTACTTGTATTTCCGACGAAATCTTGCTGACTTACGTTCCAAGCTCCCGCTTACAAGCTCCTGCCATCAGGATACACCGTTCTCTTATCTCCAGCTTCTAGGTGGTCGGTTTGCGGCAGGTGCCTGCTGGCAGGTATGATTTAGCCAGGTTGAGGGCACGCTAGCAGCTAGCTTGGTCCCGGCGCACGCATCCGGTAATCCATGAAGGCAGGGGAATCAAGGGCTTATTTCCCTAAAGATGGATTGCATCCGACCCTTCAATCTCATGCACAGTGTTTGTTATCATGCAAAAGTTCACTCCATGTAGAACTAAGCTACCTAATACCTTGCCGGCGGTGCACGTGCCTCTGTGCAAAAAAAAAAAAAAAAAAAAGTAGGGGGCTCGCTAGCATCTCACATTTGTTCCAGCATACACGGACAGTTAACTGTCGGGGTAGACCAGATACAGCTGGTCGTTAGGTAGGTGGCAGCTAAGGTGGCTCTCAGGTCATGTTTCATACATACATATTGGCCTGAATATCTCAGGTCACGTACCATTCACGTATAATTGCCTGGATCGCTCGGGTCAGGTATCATACATGTTTAATTGTCTGATTCACCCAGGTCACCTACCATTCATGTATAGTAGCCTGAATCGATCGGGTCATGTTTCTTACATGCATAGCTGCCTGTTTCACTCGGGTCACGTTCTTTCGGCATAGTTGCCTGAATCGCTCAGGTTGGTATCACACATGTTTGGTTACCTGATTCATTCGGGTTACATTTCTTTCTGCACAGTTGCCTGAATCGCTCAGGCCCCTTTAAAAAAAAAAAAAAAAAAGTGCGAGGTCATGCTTCATCTATGTCCATATGTGTTTGCTTGTTTTGCACAGGGTATGATCCTTCCAGTATTGCCTCGGTTTCAGTATCATTCTGGGTATGTTTCTTCATGTGTTATTTTCCTGTCTCGCTCAAGTTACGCTTCATTCGTTATAATGCTGGTTCCTGGATCGCTCAGGTATTGTATCATTCATGTATATCTGCCTGAATCGCTTGGGTACTATATCATTCATACGTTTCGTCTAAGTCGCTCAGGTCAGGGTTCACTTATGTTTAGTTGCCTGAATCACTGAGGTCTGGTATCACTCATTCATGCATAATTGCCTGAATCGCTCATTTCATTCTGCATGGCTGCCCGAGGCGCTCGGGTCGTGTGTCATACATGTATACTTGCCTGAATCGCTCGGGTCACGTGTTTCTTGCAGTTGCCCGAGTGGCTCGGGTCATGTATCATACACGTATAGTTGCCCGTATCCCTCGGGTCATGTGTCTCACATTTTCAGTTGCCCGAATCGCGCAGGTCATGTATCATTCATATATTGTTGCCTGAATCGCTCAGGTCATGTTTCATACATGTATAGTTGCCTGAATCGCTCAGGCCTTGTATCATCCATATATTGTTGCCTGAAGCGCTCAGGTCATGCATCATACATATTCAGTTGCCTGAATTGCTCAGGTCATTTTGCATTCTAGTATAGTGGCCTGAATCGCTCAGGTCATGTATCATTCATATATTGTTGCCTGAATTTCTCAGGTCTTTTTCCATTCTTGCATAAGTTGCCTGAATCGCTCAGGTCATGTATCTACTTGTATAGTTGCCTGAATCGCTCAGGTCATGTATCATACATGTATAGTTGCCTGAATCGCTCAAGTCATGTATCATACATGTATAGTTGCCTGAATCGCTCAGGTCATGTATCATACATGTATAGTTGCCTGAATCGCTCAGGTCATGTATCATACATGTATAGTCGCCTGAATCGCTCAGGTCATGTATCATACATGTGCATTCCATAATTGCCTGAATCGCTCGGGTCATGTCTCATACATATTCAGTTGCCTGAATCGTTCAGGTCATGTATCTACATGCATAGTTGCCTGATTCGCTCAGGTCATGCATCATACATGTATAGTTGCCTGAATCCCTCGGGTATCGTTTCAGTCTGCATAGTTGCCTGAATTGATCAGGTCATGTATCATACATGTTTAGATGCCTGAATCCTCAGGTCATGTATCATACATGTTTAGTTGCCTGAATCGCTCAGGTCATTTGTCATAGATGTATAGTTGCCTGAATCGCTCAGGTCATGAGTCATACATGCATAGTTGCCTGAATCCCTCGGGCTATCTTTAACTCTGCATAGTTGCCTGGATCGCTCAGGTTTTGTATCTACATACTCAGTTGCCTGAATCGCTCAGGTCATGTACCATTCTTGTATAGTTGCCCGAATCGCTCAGGTCTTGTGTCTACATGCATAGTTGCCTGAATCGCTCAGGTCATGTGTCTACATGCATAGTTGCCTGAATCGCTCAGGTCATGTGTCTACATGCATAGTTGCCTGAATCACTCAGGTCATGTATCATACATGGATAGTTGCCTGAATCGCTCAGGTCATGCACCATTCTTGTATAGTTGCCAGACTTGCTCGGGTTATGTTTCATACATTCACAGTTGCATGAGCCGCTCAGGTCATGTCATACAGGTATAGTTGCCTCAAATCTGGTCACCTTTTCATTTTGCATAGTTACCTGAGATGCCCAGGTTATGTATCATACACGTGTTCCATTCTTGTACAGTTGTCTGAATTTTCTCGAGACATGCATCATATATATTTAGTTGTCTGCATCGCTCAGGTCATGTATCTTACATGTATTATTGCCAGAACCGTGCAGGTCTTGTCCTATTCTGTATAGTTGCCTGAATCTCTCAGGTTCATGTATTTTTCATATATAGTTGCCTGAGTTCCTCAGGTCATGTATCATATAAATATAGTTGCCTGCATCACGCAGGTCATGTTTCATTTATGTACAGTAGCCTGACTCGCCCAGGTCAGGTACCATTCACGCACAGTTGCCTAAGTTCGCTCAGGTCATGTTTCCGGCAGCATGGTGTTGGTTCTCGAACCGCTCAGCATTCCCTTTCTTACCTTTTCCAACTAAGCCATTCACCTTTCAGCCCATTCGGTATCATTCTGAAATCACTGAGACGTTCTGTCGTGTTCTCTCGGTCGCTCCCGGTCCTGGGGCACTCCTCTTCAAGTCACCGGTCTCTCGTCGGCAATTTCATTTCTCACGATTCAGTTTAATCATTTGGGCGCTCTCGCATTTTAACGTATTTGATTCCCATGGCTTAGGCTGGTTTATCTCTCTTCCGTTTCCAGTCCGGGTCCAATATCAATGGGCGTTTTCATCCTGGTTCGGGTTCACACAACCTTTTGTATCCCGTCCAGATGGTCAGCACGGTCCCACGGCTGTATCATCCAGGACCGGCTCGCCGGAAGGTTGGGTACTTTTGTCAGGCTTCTAGTTCAGGTGTTTGTACATGTACAAGTTCAATTGTTTGTCTAGGTTCATACGGATCACCCCTCCACATCATTCCCGTTCATTCTGCAGTTCCGGGTGTTAAAAAAAAAAAAAAAAAGCAAGCTAGTGGGGGGTATTTTTGGGCCCTTCTTCAAGGCAGGACGGTTCCTCCGCAATGTTTTTGGTCCAGGCCGCACAACAGGTCCCAGCATGGCGGCCTGCTTGGCCAGTCTCACGGTTCGAGCTGTTCCATCGCTCCCTTCATCCCGCTCCTTGGTAGTCGTAATTCCACTACACCCTCCTACAGGTGGACTTCACTTTTGCCCCCTTCTTGGCCTACCCCGTCCTGGCTCCGGGCACACATCAGCCAGTAATAGGTATAGTCAGGCCGTCCGCACCTTAGGATGGTCATCGTCATCTCCTCCTCCCTGATGGAGGCACCGACCACAAGTATTAAAGGCTGAAAAAGTTCAGCCTGTATTTGTGGGAGGGGCCTTGGGCCGCTACTTATACCCCCCCCCTCTCAAGCCATCAGTCCCGGCACGAACAGCGGCCGTGCCCCGCCCTCCCTCCCCTTCTTTTATCATTTCATTTAGGGTGGGCCCCCTTCTTGGCCTACCCCGTCCTGGCTCCGGGCACACATCAGCCAGTAATAGGTATAGTCAGGCCGTCCGCACCTTAGGATGGTCATCGTCATCTCCTCCTCCCTGATGGAGGCACCGACCACAAATATACATATATATATTGCAGTTGCCTGCCCGTGTGTGAGAGGCCGCAGGCCCACAGACGGTACTGTGTGCACACTACTAATATAGGGTGGCACAGTACCTTGCATATAAAAAAGTCATCTAATTTTTACCCTTTAATATAATTGCAGTTGCCTACCAGTGTGTGTCAGGCCCACAAACTGTACTGTGCCCACTACCCACCACTCATACAGGGTGGCACAGAACCTTGCAGATAAACATGTCATTTAATTTTTACCCTTTAATATAATTGCCGTTACCTGCCAGTGAGTGTCAGGCCCACAAACTGTACTGTGCCCACTGCCAGTGCCCATCACTCATATCTGGTGGCACAGTACCTTGCAGATAAAAAAGTAATTTCATTTTTACCCTTTAATATAATTGCAGTTGCCTACCAGTGTGTGTCAGGCCCACAAACTGTACTGTGCCCACTGCCCACCACTCATACAGGATGGCACAGAACCTTGCAGATAAACAAGTCATTTAATTTTTACCATTTAATATAATTGCAGTTACCTGCCAGTGAGTGTCAGGCCCACAAACTGTACTGTGCCCACTGCCAGTGCCCACCACTCATATCTGGTGGCACAGTACCTTGCAGATAAAAAAGTCATTTAATTTTTACCCTTTAATGTAATTGCAGTTGCCTGCCAATGTGTGTCAGGCCCACAGACTGTACTGTGCCCACTTCCCACCACTCATATAGGGTGTCACAGTACATTGCGCAGCGCACGTGCAGTGACCTAAAATTAAAATGAAGCGGACCGAGCATGGGTCTTTTTCCATCTCCCGATTCCAAAAATCTATTCACTACACCGGCCCTGGCCCTGATAAGGGACAAAACAGAGATTAAACTGATAGGAATAGTACTTAGTTAACACTAGTTGCATTGGTGGCAAATTCCACTGCAAGTGCCCAAAATTAGAAGGAAGCGGACAGAGCAAGCTTTTTTCTCTATTTCCCCATGCAAGGATTCAATTCTATACACGTCCCCTGATAGGGGACTGAACAAAGATTAAAATGGTAAGAATAGTAGTCCACACTATTTGTATTGGTGGCACAGTACATTGCGCGGCGCACGCGCAGTGCCCCAAATTGGAAGTAAGAGGACTGACCAACCATCTTTTTCCATCTCCCGGTTCCTAAAATCTATTTGATACACGTCCCCTAATAGGGGAAGTAACAGGGTTTAAACTGCTAGGAATAGTACTACTTAACACACCACTCATATAGGGTGGCACAGTACATTGCATGGCGCACTCGCAGTGCCCCAAATTGGAAGGAAGAGGACCGACCAACCATCTTTTTCCATCTCCTGGTTTCTAAAATCTATTCCATACACCGGCCCCTGATAAGGGACAAAACAGAGATTAAACTGGTAAGAACAGATTTTTTTAATTTAAAAAAAAGAGGACAGCCTCTGCGGAGCTGGGTATTTTTTGGCCGCATTACTGAACGCTCATGCACAATGGCTGCAGGCTCATGCGTCCTTTTACGGAGGTGACAAACCTGTTCAGTCAAACCCAAGGCAACATCATCGACCTCATCCCATATGCTTTTTTTTCTGAAGCGTGCCCTGCAAAGGGTGCTGGATCAGGCCGTAGATGAGCATGAAGAGGAAGATGGTGGTCACCATCACCACCAGCAGCAGCCTTGTCGTTCTTCGATTGCTGGACCTGTGGCAACGCAGAGAGAGTAATCTGAAGAAGAGGAGTCAGAGGAGGAAGGTGGCTTTGAGGAGGTGGAAATCCAACCACAGCAGGCGTCCCAGGGACCTTGTTGTCACCTTTCGGGGACCCTTGATGTTGTACGTGGCTGAGTGGAGGAAGAGACCTTCAATGACATCAGTGAGGACATGGAACGGGACATGGCTAGCTTGGTATCCAACCTTGTGCAAATGGGGAGTTTGCGGTTGTGCAAATTGACTGTTTGCGGTTGTTTGCGGATAGTTAAACGGGGAGTTTGGTTTGTCACAGTTTGGTCTGTCACTGTGAAGCGGGCGTAACCCTTATACTACCTGATCGATACAACATCATACCTGATCGTATACACACCCTGGATGTTTTAAAGCATGTTACTCTAAACAATTTTGGAATGTTAGGTGATGTATGCCCTTTATGGATTAAAACCCGACTCTGCATCAACTACGTAATTTTCCATGGGTGTTTTGCCATGAATCCCCCTCCGGCATGCCACAGTCCAGGTGTTAGTCTCCTTGAAATACCTTTTCCATCACTATTGTGGCCAGAAAGAGTCCATGTGGGTTTAAAAATTTGCCTGCCTATTGAAGTCTATGGCGGTTCGCCTGGTTCGCCCGTTCGCGAACATTTGTGGAAGTTCGCATTCGCCGTTCGCGAAATGAAAATTTTATGTTCGTGACATCTCTAATAGTGACAATAGTGGCCCCATGACAGAGTTGGGAGGGTGGCAGTAGTGGCAGTATGGCAGTACCAGTGGCAGTTGTGGCCCCATAACAGAGTGCGAAGGGTGGCAACAACAGCCTCCTGCCACAATGAACATCCACTACTGGCTGTGCGGGAAAGCATAACCATGGCAAACTCAGCCAGTTGCGGCTACAATTTAAATTTGCATGCCCAGTAGTTTAGGGGATCTTGGATCATGGGTGACAGGGTATATTCCAAGTATGACACCACCTGCTGGTTGAGGTTCTGCTCCATGTCCTGCTGTTGCTGGGTGGTTTGTTCAATAGGTGGCTGACTAAACCGCTCATCATAGACTCCAGACTGAAAATGCTGCATACTGAGCTGGCAGTGGACCGTGAGTGCAGAGGGTCCTCCCAGTCAGAGCTCCCTGAGAATGGGTGATTGGGCTCATAGGCAGTGAACCGACTGACTACACAGTATGTCGCTATAGTAGTCAATTTTTGCATCCCTCTCAGAAGGTCTAAAAAATGCCCCCATTTTTGACCAGCAGTGATGGTCTAACAATTTGGATAGTCAGTAGTCATCCCTCTGCTGAAGCCTGTGCCTGTCAATAAGCATTCAAGAAAGCATGCATCTGGCCATTTTCACAAGGGACTTGGAGAACCTCCATTACTCTATCTCCACTGCATACTGCCATGGTCTGTCAGGGTCATCTGCATAGTCTTTGTTGTCGCTCTCCAACTCCTCCTGCTCCTCCTGCTTCTCATGCTCCTTTCCTGTCACTTGGGCAGACAAACCACATAGTTGTGTATAAAATTTCTGGGCATATATGTCCTCCTCCACCAGTTCATCCTCCTCAGCGCAACATATGAAGCATGGAGTTCCAACAGGTGGAAATGTCGCATGTCAGGCAATGTTGGGGAAGAGCATTTTGCCTTTGTAGCTTTTAGGAGGACGTGTTTTGCATGGTAAGAGTGGCTAAAGTGCATGCACAGTTCTTGCAGTTCAGTGGAAGACTTGAGGAACCGGATAACAACCAGATTGAAGATTTGAGCCATGCACGGCGCATGAGTCAGTCCTCCCTTATGCAGTGCAGACATAATGTTCTTCCTGTTATCAGTAATCATGGTTCCGATCTCTAGTTGGCGCGGAGAGAGCAAGTCTTCAATTTCTTTATTGATGACGCCGTGTAATTCCTTCCCAGTGTAGCTGTGCTCACAAACGCTCACCACATGCAGAACTGCATGACAATACCTAGTTTTGCATAAGTGATATCCTGGAGGACCACTCTGAACTGTGCCTAGAGGGGAGGGTGAGGACAAGGTGGATGATAAGGAGGCAGAGGAGGACATTGGCACAGAAATCTCAGCATTATAACACGGATGCGGAAATGCCATCACCTGGCCAGGTTTCTGGTGTGCCTGGCGATATATTAGACTGCACTGTAATACTGAGGCACAGTAATTCTACGTATAAACTAACAGGTTAACATGCACTGTCCCTCCTGTCTCCCTATGCTTTCCCTACAGTCTCAAAAAACTCTCCCTACAATCTTCTTGCACTCCCCCTACACTCTCAATATACAATATTCTTCTACTGTATTAATAGCTTTCTTCAACACTGTTCCTAGAGTATAAGTGCTTGTTATGTTTTTCCCTAACCTCAGCTCACAGTGAAATTGCGGAGACCATGTGGGATGAGGCTCTTATAGGGCTGTGACATCAGAGGGGATGGCTGTCTGCGGATTGGCTGGCTGCATGGCATTATGGTTCATCTCGCATTCCCAGGCTTCTTACTTTCACTTTGTAACATGTGCAGCAGCTATTTTGGAAAAAAAAAATGAAGAGTGAAGAAATTCATATTCGTGGCGAATCGAGTTTTTCCTAAACTTCGGATTGACTTTGGATGCTTCGATTCGCTCAACACTAATTATGACCCCAAACAGCCTGACATTTCTTTTGTCAATTATTTTGTCAACAGTAGTGCCTCCTGAATCTGAATTTGGATTCTGTTTGGTCTGGCGTTTTCTCTATTTCCAGTCATACATTAGTGATGAGCGGCAGGTGCCATATTCGATTTCGACGAAATTCGCGAATATTCGAATGAATATTCGTTTCGTATTCGTCGAAATCGAATATTCGTAATTTTTTCTAGTTATCGCGATTAAAATGCGATTTAAATAATCGCATATTGCGATTTGTACTTAAGGCTACTTTCCTATTGGTTTCATATCTAGAATTAGCGAGGATGACGAATATGACGAATGTATTCGTCATATTCCTCAAAACGAAGATAACGAGTATTCTACATCTTCGCTTTAGCAACCTATTCGTCAACCTCGCTAATTCTAGCAATCAAATAGGAAGGTTGACTATAGAGACAGCTGTGTTAAATTCGCTATGCGATTTTTTTTTTTTTAATACAATAATTATATTACTTGATATGATAATATTATTATAAGTATTCTATTTATTAAAAAAAAAAAAAATCGCATAGCGAATTTAACACAGCTGTCTGGTAAGTCAACCTTCCTATTTGATTGCTAGAATTAGCGAGGTTGACGAATAGGTTGCTAAAACGAAGATGTAGAATACTGCTATCTTCGTTTTGAGGAATATGACGAATACATTCGTCATATCGTCATCCTCGCTAATTCTACCAAGCCAACCATAACTTCTGTGCTCATGGAGCGTCCCCATCACCATGGGAACGTCTCCATATACTAAAATGTACTGTCGGATTTGAGGAATTACGTTGAAATCGCAATGCGATTAATTCAAGTTATATTAATCGCATTGCGATTTCAACTTAGAGCTGGGTTTATAATGGGTCAGCTTGCTAGAATTAACGAAGTTAACGAATATGGAATATAGCAGCAGTGCTAAGTTGAAATCGCAATGCGATTAATTTAACTTAAAGTATTCGCATTGCGATTTCAACTTAGCACTGCTAGTGCATAGCTATATATTCCATATTCGTTAATTCTAGCCTATGTAAGATAGCAGTGCTAAGTTGTAATCGCAATGCGATTAATATAACTTGAATTAATCGCATTGCGATTTCAACGTAATTCCTCAAATCCGACAGTACATTTTAGTATATAGAGATTTTCCCATGGAAGGGGACGCTCCATGAGCACGGAAGTCGGCAGAAGCGGCAACGGGCACTGACTGGAGCAGCCAGGAAGCCAGGAATCCTCATGACAGGTAAGAACTACTTTTGGGAAGTGGGAAAGAAAAAAATATAACTAAAAAAAAAAAAAAAAAAAACGAATATTCGAAATAGCGAATTTATAGCGCTATATTCGAAATATTCGCGAATTAGCGAAGTGCCGATATTCGCTAAAAAAATTCGCTTTTCGAATATTCGCGCTCAACACTATCATACATAGGTCCAACAGCTCAAAGTCCTGATGTTTAACAGATATCACTTGGGAAGCTGTAGGCACCTGGAAATTTTTTCCTGCATTCACATTCTAATAAATTTTTCATTTATTGTTGATCTAGGACTCTCCAACATGCACTTTTATAGAAGACTGTTATAAATTATGCTGCTCAAGATATATTTTCTCTCTGTAGTATATGCAGCTGTGTCTCTCTGCTAATCTGTTCATTTTTTGAATAGACTTATCTACTTAGGTCTACAAAATTTGCCACTTTCCCAGGACTTTTAATGTTTGCTTGTTTCCCTTTGCATAAGGACGGAAATAATTTCATAAAAACATTGGATAGCAGGTTAAAAAGTAAAAAAAAAATGTCCAAAGGTACATTAGAACACTGAGTATATCTAGTATAATTTATTTAACGTTGAACTACATTAAAAGCGACATCATTTTCAGGTTTGTTTCAGACATAATAATACTATGCATAATAATAGGTTAGAATGCCACATATGTCATATCGAAATTAAATGCACTCTACAAATTAAAATAAATTCTTCCATTGTATCCCCATTACATTTTTATGGCATATTCATGGGTTTTAAGTCACTTTTGGCCTTTTAAACAAAACCAACATAACCAACACTGTCTCATATTTTATTAACAGCTCATACCTTACTGCAGAAGCTGTTCCATTGTTACATATTGAAAAGGAAGATAATATTGTGCATTTCAGTTTTTTTCAAAGCAGTTCATTGATATTGCTTGAAGGGAATTTGAAGGTTATATTTCACTTGGTTTACTGGATTGTTCAAAATGCCACAATTCAGATTATATACATTTGAAGACCGTTTTGACTTAGAGATCCAAAAAGTTGAGATTTAAGTTTTGTTCCAGAATGAAATTTGATAAATTACTGCAGCAACATTCTTAACAACAAGTATTGCTATAAATATAATGCTACAAACTGATCTCAGTGACAACAAAACCACTAGCAAATGTGCCTACATAAAGGGAATCTGTCATATTGTACAGACAAATATAAAAAGTAATGTTGAACCAATTGAACTTCGGATCTGATCCGAAGTCAATTCCTTCTAACACTTTGTTTTAATTGCTGTATGCAGACCTGTCTCCGTACAGCATTAATATGTTTTGCCTCTATTAAGGACTCCAGCATATCGTAAACCGGACGGATCCATTATGCAGGCCATAGACTTTTATTATGACGGAATGAATAACGGAATGCCTCTAAAGGCATTTTGCATTCCGTCATGGAATTGCGTTATGGTCCGTGGTAACGGAATCCATAACGCGATTCAGTGAATATCACAACACGAACCGAAAACGAATTTCAAAATATTAAATTTGCTTATTCGCACTGATGACCATTAAAGCGGTTGTTCAGCCGTTAATATTGATGACCATCATCAGGATAGATCATCAATATCAGATTGACGGGAGTATGACACCCAAGAGCTCTGCCGTTTAGCTGTTGATGAGGAGGCGGGACGCCATGCAAGCACCGCTTCCTCGTCTTTGCACTACTTCTCGTCTCCTGTGGAGCGGTGGCGTAGTGTAATTACAAGTACTCACTCCACTTGACTTCACTTATTACACTGCACTTCCAAGATGACAGGCAGTGTAATGAAGAGGAAGCAGCGCTCGCATGGAGTGCCGCCTTCTCTTCAAACAGCTGATAGGCAGGGGTGCTGGTTTTAGGACCCCTGCCGATCTGATGTTGATGATCTATCCTGATGATAGGTTATCAATAGTAATGGTTGGACAATCCCTTCAAGCTTGTTTATTTAAAAAATAAATAGTGTTTGATTTGGATATGAATAAATTTGACCCAAATCGAAATTGTTCAGATTGCTCTGAAAGTATGACACTTTGGGACCTCCTAGGGCTGCAACCCCATTTAAGCGCCTACATGCTACATCAGCATCAATAAAGCCAAAGTGATATTGACATATATGGCTATGTGTAAACATTTTAGCAGTGGGAACAAGCAGCCTATTTAAAAATACAATGTACTGTCTGATTGTTTATGCTTATTAAAGCCTATGGACACCTTTTGAGGCATTTTTTAAAATTATAGTATTCTAGTTATTTTGGGTTAAAAATAGTGTTGAGCGAACTTGCGATTTGCAAGTTCGGTGTTCGGGTTATCTAAGAATTCCATAATGGATTCAGTTACCATGGACCATAACGTAATTCTATGACGGCATGCACCACGGAAGCCTATAAGAGGCATTCCGTATTGCATTCGGTCATAATAGAAGTCTATGCTTGCCATACACTTGCCAAAAGGGCTTCCTGCATTAGATTTGATATTTTTTATTTTTTGAACTGTATTGCCTGTAGTATAAAAAATAAGTTTAATTTAACCTCCCTGGTGGTATGATTATGTCAGGAATTTTGTAGCAAGGGTGTTACAATTTTTTGCATGGAAATTTGGTTATGTATTGTAGGCCTGCAATTCTTAGTAATTACTTACTTAAACCTGTCCAAACAAGACTCTAGTAGACATCCCAGATGTAATAAAGTTTGAAACACAAAATTATTAATTATAATCTAATAAATAATATAATTTTATTCAGTAATGTAATAAAAAATTATGAAATTTTTCAAACAAAGAAAATTCAATAAACATCCTGAGTTTGATAAATTTTGAAACATGGGACTGCACAAATTCCGACGTCACAATCAGGACAATGGAACCTGGTTTCTTTTTGGACTTTCTTTCCATTGCCATCTCTCTTTGAGCAGCAAACCACGCACATCCTGGTAGGTGCTGCCTTTTTTGAAGTTGGCGGGATGTAGTCCATAAAGTGACGACCAGTCAGGCGTTCTGGGTTAACAACGTCAACAGCACGACGTCCAGGTCTGTTCACAGCTACTGATGGCCTCTGGTGGTTGACAAAAATCTGCTCAACCACCTTCCATATAAACTCAGAATGAACAAGAGGTTTGTCACTCTTTGCTCTGTGCAGAATATATGCATTCCAAAGGCATTGTTCCAGAAGATGCCTGAAGATCTTCTTATAATATTTTTTTTGCTATTTGCGCATACAATGTTTGCGCCGGACAAAATGTCATTGCCTGATCAGCTCTGTTGACACCTCCCATGGTGTTATTATAGTCTATCACGACTTGCCGCTTCAGCACATCTTTGTGCACTGTACTCATGAGACACACGTCCTTCTTGGCTCGCCATCATCTTACCCTTCTGCCGGGCAACCATTTCTCCAGTTTTGAGCTTTTTCTTGGCAAACATAGATGGCATGTCACGTTGGTTAGGTCTAACGGTACCATATGCATCAGTCTTGTTTTGTAGCAAAACCTCATACAGCTCCGGAGACGTGTAGAAATTGTCCGTGGTCACACAATATCCCTGGTTCAGCAATATCTGCAGCAGTGTAAGGACAGATGATGTGGCC
Source organism: Bufotes viridis (assembly GCA_033119425.1). Taxonomy (NCBI): domain Eukaryota; kingdom Metazoa; phylum Chordata; class Amphibia; order Anura; family Bufonidae; genus Bufotes; species Bufotes viridis. The sequence goes on along the minus strand of CM065593.1, from coordinate 292,987,043 downwards.
ATCCCATAGCCGCTGTACCTGGGGTTGAACTTCGTGTCTTTACCGGTGTAAATGACCGAATTCCAGATGTACCCAGTGGATGAATTACAGAGCATGTAGGATTTGATGCCAAACCGCGCTCTTTTGGATGCAATGTACTGTATCCAGCTTAGGCGTCCCTTGTAGGCCATCAAACTTTCATCTACACTGACGTCCCTTTCTGGCACATAGGTCCGCTGGAAGATGGTTACAATAATTTGGTATACCTCCCAGATTTTTTTTTGTTTGGGCGCAGGATGCGTGGCCTCATCAAATTCTTTATTTTTCATGAAGTGGAAATACTTCATGATGAGGGAAAACCGGTATTCTGACATCACGGTACCAAAAAATGGAGTGGCCACTAACTTATTGGTGGTCCAGTACTATTTCTGGAGCGGTTTCCCCATCACCCCCAGAAGAATGATAAGTCCCAGAAACTGCCACATGTCCTCTTTGGTCACCAGTTCCCACTTTCTGCTTCTGGAAAATGTGGCATGCAGCGTAGCGGATTGCTGCTCTTGGTAGCGATTTGTCTCAGTGACAATTTTTTCAATTACCTCCTCAGTGAGGAATAATTGCAGGTATGCCAGATGGTTGTCATACTTAACATCTACTTTCATCCCGGGTGATCCAGTGAACGGGAATCTTGGGTGCGCTACCTGGTCCGTATCACAGTCAATAGGGCACCAAATGCCCACATCGCTGAGGTCAGGTGCAGGATCATCGCCATTGTTACTTGCCAGGTCAGTGTCAGACGACAAATCTCCCCACGACTCACTATCGCTCAGTTCTGCGAGCACCTCTGTGTCACTGTTGCTGTCGCTCAACTGGTCCAAAAGTGTTTTTTTAGTAAAGTGGTGCTTTTTTGATGCCATGTTATAAATATTTTATGGGCACAAATGGCAGGCAAGGGGCACTGTACAGTGATAAAGTGTCATATCTTAGGTGATCCTCTCAGAGTAAAATGTATAACCTCTTTTATGTGAGTGTGTCACTTATGTTTACACTTTTGAATTTCCCGCCCAGTTCCGCTCCCATGTGCCTCTGCTGCTCACAGGGAACGAAACCAGGAAGTCAGATGCCGGCTGGCGCTCTCGCCGGCGTTCACAGCGGAGAAGGTAAGGGGACTCCACTGAGAGCTCTGCAATGTTACCCCAGCATGACTCAGGGTTATCGCTCCTAGCAGCAAAAATTAACCCCGAGTCACGCTCGGGAATACTGCCAGGAAGGTTAATGTAATAGCTAACATGCTGCATATGTGAACCAATTGGGACCTCAAGAAAGGGAAGAATATTATATATGTTAATGTAGGGGGTATTACAATAAAAAAAAAGACAAAATCAATGCATTTTGTGATTTTTTTTTTGGGAGGGTGCACGGCCTAAATAGCACCATAAACTTTTACATGTGAATATCCGCTTATTTGTTAAAAGGAGTCTGTCACCAGGAAATTCATCATTAAACCAGGCACAATGACTTGTAGGTCTTGTAGGTAGGACTTTGAGCTCACCTGATTACAAGTGATCCGTTGAATCATTCGGGAGAAAAAAGTAGTTTTTTAATCCATATGCAAATTAAGTGTACCTAGGGCAGATCTAAGCCATTCTGTGATCCCTTGCGTTTACTGATTTCTCTGTCAGTCCTCCCTCTACTTGTTGATTGACAGGGCCAAATGAGATCTCTCGTCCTTTCATTACATTCAGTTGAGCTGGCACTAGAAGGCATTGTGCCTGGTTTAACAGTGAATTCCTTGATGACAGATTCCATTTCATGTTTGCAACAGTGGTGGATTTTAATAATACAGGAAGAAAGAAGGGTAGGTATATGATTATAGCAATTAGAAAGCAAACGATGGGCATAGCAGAACCTGCATTCTATTGGGACACAACTCTTACATGGATTGTCCATCTTTTACTCAGGATAAAAGCCTGATTGGCATGGGTCCTGCACCTTTAACCAACTTCATATTAATGTGTACAGATTAAGAATGAGGTATCATAAGTTCCTGAAGGTGTAATGTGTAGGTATCCCAATGCTTTTGTTTATATAGTGTAGCATTTCTTCAGACGTGGGATTTGAGTGTATATGTGGTCCAAACAGTAAAGGACAGAGCGGCATCCTTGGACACCTGGAGTACACAGAGCACATTTAGATCTTCTAGATTTATGAGAGGGATTTGTGTTTTGTTACCACCGCAAATAAGAAGTCCACAAACACTGTAAAGCTGGCCTTACATAAAGAAAATGATTGACAGACACCACTGATCTTTATAGTTTTGTCAAGAGTGTCTGATCTGTGGCTTAAATATATATTTTTTGTCTGGTATAGGATCACAGCTGGAAAGCACCGCCGGGCGCCATTGACTATAATGGGATCTGGTGGAGATCCAGCCTGTTTCTGGCATTAGTGGCAAGATTCGGCTGGACAAATACCGGTGAAAGCAATGTTTGGGAACAGTGGTATGGTCTGGGGTGTGCATTAATTTTAGTGCCTGGTCCTGGGTTCACATTAATTTAGCAGTCAGGTCTGGGGTCTGAATTAATTGAAGAGTCTGGGTTTTGAAATAATGTATGGGTCTAGTCTGCACTCTGAATTAATATAGGGGTGTTTAAATAAATGTAGGAGTCAAGTTTGGGATTTTTAATTAATGTCTCAGCAGATAGCTGGTTCCTAAGGTATCATATAGTAGCTGTCTGGATGGTGCAGAGAAGGAAAGAGAGCAAGTCCAGGCACCTGAATTTATAGAGGAGCTAATGGCTTTCCTGACCTGTCTATTTTAGTAAAAACTTGCATTACATACGAAGAGAGAAAATAAATCTCTATGCAACCTTGGCTTAATAGACAACTGAGTACAACTGAGGGGAACAGCCAAGGACCTGTGACCCACTTAATTTGTTTCAGCTCTGCAAGTTGCTTTTTATGCATGGCAATGTTGTTTTCTCACGAGAGATACAGTATATTAACCAGCTTCTTCCTAATGAAATAGTGATGCCATTCATAATTCTTATAAGATCATTTCCGAATGCTAAAGGCCATACAAAATAATCAGGCTGCACTGCTACTAAATGCCAGAGAGAGATAATTTATAGAGAAGGAGATTTGAACTCTCAGTAGGAAAGTATTTGGGAAACATTTTGAAAGTGGAATCTATGCTAGTAGATGGAACTAATATTGAAACTGGGTATTTATTAATTCAGCAATGGGCAGTAATTAAAATAGTTTACTTCAGGGTATCTGCTGTTTTTGGAACAATTACCTTCAAGTAAACACATATATATTATATATATATATATATATATATATATATATATATATATATACATTTTATTTGATATATATTTATTAGGACCAGCATTTTGCAAGCCGGTCTTAATTTTTTTTCAGTTGACATCTGATGCAACACAATTATTAAAAGGTGCGTACCTCTTGATATTTGTGTTGCATCTGTGCAGGTCCATGCTCCAAAGCAGAGATCTATACCAGCAAGGGAGCTAATCTAGACCTCTGCTATAATATATGCCCGTTTCTTGGTGTAGTTTATAGGGTACTGCCTACTTTGGCCACTCACTGCTCACTACTTTGAAAAGTGGCAAGCGGTGAGTAAAATACCCCAAAAGTCACAAAATTGTGCGAAAACAGCAGCATGCCCCACAGTTTTTTGGCAAAAAATCATTTATATTATAATTATTAATTATTTATATTATAGCCATACACATGTTTAATATTTACAGCATAATTTTATATAATATGATAACTGAGAAGCTAAATGCACTTTTAAGCAACCTATATTTTTTTTATTGTTTATGGATGATATGTCTCCATGACAAACAACATAAGAACCCTATGTGTTCAGATCATGCAATGATGTGTTAAGGCTCCTTAACATATGGTCGATGATCGGGGAGAAACATTCGTAGGAATGTTCATTCAGCCAACCACTGGCCTATAAAAACCACACAGATCTATTTTGAAGCTGCAAACATTATTTGTTGGCAGCATATCTCCCCATGTAAATATAAGATATGCTGGTGACAATATGCAAACTTTAAAGGGGGCGAATGATCATGCTAAAAAGTGTTCACCACCTCCCTGCGTCTTGAATCAGCCATGTAAAGAGCTTTTAAAACTGCTCTGATCAACATATCTGAGCTTGCTATGGCCCCGCATTGGGCTCTGTAAAAAGACTCTTACCTATTGACTCTGTTCTTTCATCTTGGTAACTTGCTTAGAGCCAATAAGATGTCTCCTCCAGTGTTGTAACTTGAAAACCATTAGCAACATTTGTAAAAGTGCCCCTGCTTAGTATGTAACATTTCAAATACTGGAGTTTAGCTTTGTGGCTGAGAGGCCAATAAGCTTCCTCAGGTACCAGAGCCTGCACGCAACTGCAGCTTTTGCACTCCCTATTGTTACATCCATGGTCTCCTTTTTCCACTTTTACGGCATGCAGTCTGACAGACACAGATATATAGAAAAAATACAGCTCTATCCACTCTATTCATTTGCTCTATGTACTGTATTAAACACTTCAGTACCACAAGGCTAAACCTCTTCCTCCTTCATTTCTAAACATGTTTTAGCTTATTTTTTTGTTTTTTCTTAGTCACAAAATCCAGAGAACCATTACTTATTTTTTTGTCTATGTAGCCATCTAAGGGCTTGTTTTTTGCAGAATGAGTTGTATATTTTTATGACACCATTTGGGGGTACATATAGCTTATTAAGTAATCATCAGCAGTAACTGTGATAAGAGCCCCCTTGTGTGAGTCTCTGAGGAACAATCCATGTCACCCCAACCCCTAGAGTGGAGATATAATATCACTGTTCTACAAAATTTGAAAGTATTTTGTAACCAAGACATGATTAAGTAATATTAAATCATATTGTGGTGCTGAACACAAAAATGACATTGAACATACAAGATAGATTCTTGTTTGGAAGATACAGAGTGAAAAAGTCAAAACAAGCTGATAAAAATGAATAGTTTAAGAGCTGGTTGAAGGACAGCAAAAGAGGAGCATGGAAGGCTTTCAAAATTGTGTCAACTAGTTTGTTAGAAAATGTCAAAGTTGGAAATTTCCATCAGTTTGTAGATGAACGTCTAGTTCCTGAATGAGCTGCATAATGTCCTTGAAAGCTGCATAACCTCTATTCCCATTTAGATGTCATCTCCATTAACCACTTCCCAACTGCCCATAGACTTTAAATATCCGAGTGGTTGGCATATATCTCTGCACAGACGTTTAAAATGCCCTTGCAGAGATCTCTGCTGCACGCAATTCGTGCAGCTGCTGAAGCTGGAAGGCAGCTGTCAGTGACAGCAGAGCTCCCTATAAAGAAGGAAGGGGTGTTTTTTCACCATTCCTGCATTCTCCATTGATCAATACACAGCAATGAATGAGAATGGAGAGCTGAGCTCCAGTCCAAGCAGTCATGTGACCGCCAGAGGCCAGGAGTGTGTAGAGCTGGCTGGGTCTTATCAGGGTGAGGGTGTACAAGCATGTATGATCTCTCTGGGGGCTATATTTAACTTGTAACTGGGGCTAATATTTCAGCCCCATTAACAGGAAATATCAGCAATAAAAAAATGTAAAGTTAAATGTCCCTCAAAGTGTAAAAAAAAAATTCAAAAAATAAAGACAAAATAAGAAAAAAATGCCATCACACTCCACAACATAGCTTCGAAGCCTGCCACTGTCAGCCATAATCCATACATTCTATATTTCAAACCTACAGTTTTAGAGAGAGGAAATAATAAAATAATATATCTTTTAGTTGCACTTTATGCTATTAAGAAAAAATAAATAAAAAGTTAAACATATTTTTCCCTTTTTTACATTTTTACTTTATTTAAAACAAAAAAATATTAAAAAATTACACAACAATAAAGATCCATGTTACAAAAAAAGGCGCAAAAATTAGTTACATAACCAAATGGAAAAAAGGTATTGCTTTCAAAGACACAGAGAATAAAAAACGGAAAATCTTCCTGGCCAGGAAAGGAGGTAAATCTCCTAGTTAGGAAGTGATTAATTGCAGTGCACTCAGTGGCGAACATAGGAAGCGTTTTCATCATGATATCGCAGTCATTGAGAAGCAATGATTTACAAAGGTAAATGGGGCCCTGCAATTTTGGCACATTACTGCTGGATGTATGTGCATTTTCCTTCTAATGAAAGAAAATCTCATTATACTCAGTGGGGGGAGATTTATCAAGACTGGGTTCCCATAGGCCGTTCTTGATCCCCGTTATGCTGGAATGGGATGTACCTAATTTACTAAGAGGAAGATGCCTCTCAATAAATTAGGAGTATCTACTGCATTTAGTGCACCAGAAAATTAAATCTCCGCCAGCTAGGGGGTGGTGTAAACCCGAGCTGTAACTTAGGCCAGTTTCTGTCCCGTCCCACTATTCCTCACTTCTTTTCTTGCTCCTTTATAATTTCGGCGAGAAGCTTAAGTAGTCCCAAATGATGGCGCACAACATAATTTGCGACAATGAGGTGTAAATAGCTTGATAAATGTCCCTCAGTATTCCTTCTTTTTTCTCTCTGTATCTTCCAAAGAAGAACCAATCTCACATTTTCAATGTAATTTTTTCAGTAACTAATAGTTATATAAGATAAGGTAATCATGTCTCTGTTACAAAACTTGTGTATTTAGTAATAGAAGCAGCAGGAAAAATAACAGATATGAGACTGAGACATGTATTTCCTCAAAGCCGATATTTGTCCCTATTAGTGATGAGCGATTTCCTGGACATTGGATTGGTGTCCGATTTGACTGAATCAGGGCTCCGTTTCTGACCTGCATCAATTCTACCCAAATCAAAAGTGATTCAATCTCCCTGTGCATGGTATTCTGATGCTCAATCTCCCTCTCCCTGAATATGATTATGGGGACAACCATCTTGCTTGCGCGGTTGTTGACAGCAATTAGCGATATGTGTTACAGCCACAACTATGGGACATAGACAGGAGGTGACCTTATTGAAAGGAGATAGTGTATAGGAGATTTTTCTACACGTCAGCTTCTCTGACCTGTGCATAGGTCAGTAGGGAGTAGGTAAGCTGTCATCACCTATTGTGAATTTTGGATCCTGTGTAGGATATATATAACTGTTATCTGTTAATCTAATCCTGCCTGTAATTATAAGCAGATAATTGCAGTAAAGTGAGCTGTACAAATAAAGAAGTGGTGCCTATTAATAGGCTTAGTAGCCAGTGCAAAAAGTGTAGGAGTTAGTTTTTTTTATTTAATATAGATATTGACATGGGAAATTAAATATAGCATCACCAAAAATTCTTAACATGTTTAATATAAAAACTTGATTTAAACGGGTCATTTTCTGATGACATATTCTCCTAGAGCATATGCGATCATTTTAACTGCATCATTGTGAGACTAGAGTTTATTTTTTCCATTTGCTTCCTGTTAGATACAGATTAAGTAATAGATATTAATATCAACATTTTACGGCATGAAACATTGCTTCCTGGTTAAAAGCAAATAGGAATGGTCTTAATTTAATTCATAACTGGTGTTTTATGACTCACAGCAACACTAATAGCCTCTCAAAGTGCTTTATATTAGATTAACGTGTAAAAGATATCACTTTTTGGACAAAGCAAAACTTGCTGAGCACGAAAATAAGCTGCTGTATTTTGTATGTTTATTAGTTGCTGCATAAAATTTCACAGTATTTATGAATAATGTAACTTATTGCATATTGTGTGTATATATATATATATATATATATATATATATATATATATACATATATATACATAGAAAAAATGCACTAGATCGCACAGCAAGTTCCACAGTAAAAAAAATGGAGTGCCAGTGGCTGAGAGGACAATCCCCTATGTCCACAAAAATATAACACGAAAAATTCCACACCACTTCCTTGTCAGTGAAAAAGGAATATATATATCAAACGTAAAGGGGTTTCCTAGGGGAATAGAAAAAAAACTATACCAACTTACGCTGGTGTTATACCCATTGCTCTTCACTTCCTAGCCCCAGGCCAGCTCAGCCAGCCTCTGGCTATGGCAGGTGATGGAAGGCGAGACATTTTGGGATATATATTGATACTTATTGATTAACTTTTATTAACTCTTTGGTGGGGGAGTGAAAAATAGCAAGTATGACATTTTTATATTTTAATTTATGTTTTTATGTTACCTTTGCACAATAAAATGACTTTTTGATTACCAATTTTTGGTAGCACAATGAACAAAAATAGCATTTTTTTTTCTTTCACAGCATTTACTCTGCTGTATAACTGACATTATATTATTCTATGGGTCTATACAACTATGGCAATGGGAAATCTCAACAGTATTTATGTTTTATTACTTTTGAACATGAATCAAACTTATTTTTTGCTGCCTGTGTTTTTTTTTAGGTATAGTTTTGGGGTATATATGCATTTTTGGTTACCTTTTTTTTTTAGCTCACTTGCTATTGTTTTTAGAATGTTAACCATTGAGTTTTACCCCTTCTACCCTGGGCCAGTTTTCATTCTCCTGCCCAGACCATTTTTTGCATATCTGACATGTGTCACTTTATGTGGTAATACCTTTGGAACACTTTTACTTATCCAAGCCATTCTGAGACTGCTTTCTCGTGACACATTGTGCTTCATGACAGTCCTCAATTTGAGTCAATATATTTCACCTTTGGTTATGAAAAAATTCCAAATTTACCCAAAATTTTTAAAAATTCTCAATTTTCTAAAAATGCTTCTAAAACAGAAAGTGATACCTCATAAAATATTTATTATTTAACATTGCCCATATGTCTACTTTATGTTGGCATAATTTTGTAAACGTCATTTTAATTTTTTTAGGATGTTAGAAGGCTTAGAATTTTAGAAGCAATTCTTAAAATTTTTAAGAAAATTTCCAAAACCCACTTTTTAAGGACCAGTTCAGGTCTGAAGTCACTTTGTGGGGCTTACATAGTAGAAACCCCCCATAAATGACCCCATTTTAGAAACTGCACTCCTCAAGTTATTCAAAATTGATTTTACAAACTTTGTTAACCCTTTAGGTATTCCACAAGAATTAACGGAAAATAGAGATACAATTTCTAAATTTCACTTTTTTGGGAGATTTTCCATTTTAATCCATTTTTTTCTTTAACACATCAAGGGTTAACAGCCCAAAAAAACCTCAATATCTATTACCCCGATACTGCGGTTTACAGAAACACCCCATATGCTGTTATAAACTGATGTAAGGGCACATGGCAGGGCGCAAAAGGAACGCAGCGCGTATGGTTTTTGGAAGGCAGATTTTGCTGAACTGGTTTTTAGACATCATGTCCCATTTGAACCCTCTCTGATGCCACCTACAGTAGATACTCCCAAAAAGTGATCCCATTTTGGAAACTATCGGATAAGGTGAGTTTGATTGGTACTATTTTGGGGTACATATGATTTTTAATTGCTCTATATTACGTTTTTTGTGAGGCAAGGTAACAAAAAATTGTTCTGGCACAGTTTATATTTTTTGTTTTTTACAATGTTCATCTGACAGGTTAGATCATGTGCTATTTTTATAGAGCAGGTTGTTACGGATGCGATGATATGAAATATATCTACTTTGTTTCAGTTTTACATAATAAACATTTTTTTTTTTTTTTGTGTTTCCATTTTTTAATGCAATATTTTTCATAATTTTCAGCCGATCATCTTGTGAAAGGGCTCTTTTTTTGCAGGAAAAGTTGACATTTTTATTGGTACTATTTTTGGGTACATATGATTGTTTGATCCTTCATTATTACACTTTATGGTGCAAGGTGACCCAAAAATGTGTTGTTTTGGCACAGTTTTTATTTATTTATTTTTATAGCGTTCATCTGAGGGGTTAGGTCATTTGATATTTTTATAACGGCAGGTCCTTACGGGCGTGTAAATGCCTAATATGTATACTTTTTCTTACTTTTTTTTAAGTTTTACACAATAATAGCATTTTTGAAACAAAAAAAATATTATGTTTTAGTGTCTCCATAGTCGTGGCTTTTTTATTTTTTGGCTGATTGTCTTGAGTAGAGTCAGAATTTGCATATACTCCAGAAAGTTATGAAGAGTGATCAGATGAATTGCATAGTCCTTTTTTGCGATGAAAATTAACTTAATCCCAAAAAAAGCTTTCCACTGCATTTTATTGCTGTCATTAAAGGACCTGCTGAGATCATTTCAGTAATTGTCTTGTTAACTTAGGTGAGAATGTTGACGAGCACAAGGCTGGAGATCATTATGTCAGGCTGATTGGGTTAAAATGGCAGACTTGACATGTTAAAAGGAGGGTGATGCTTGAAATCATTGTTTTCTTCTATTGTTAACCATGGTGACCTACAAAGAAATGCGTGCAGCCATCATTGCGTTGCATAAAAATGGCTTCACAGGCAAGGATATTGTGGCTACTAAGATTGCACCTCAATCAACAATTTATAGGATCATCAAGAACATCAAGGAAAGAGGTTCAATTCTTGTTAAGAAGGCTTCAGGGCGTCCAAGAAAGTCCAGCAAGCGCCAGGATCATCTCCTAAAGAGGATTCAGCTGCGGGATCGGAGTGCCACCAGTGCAGAGCTTGCTCAGGAATGGCAGCAGGCAGGTGTGAGCGCATCTGAACGCGCAGTGAGGCGAAGACTTTTGGAAGATGGCCTGGTGTCAAGAAGGGCAGCAAAGAAGCCACTTCTCTCCAAAAAAAAACATCAGGGACAGATTGATATTCTGCAGAAAGTATGGTGAATAGACTGCTGAGGACTGGGGAAAGGTCATATTCTCCGATGAAGCCTCTTTCCGATTGTTTGGGGCATCTGGAAAAAAGCTTGTCTGGAGAAGAAAAGGTGAGCGCTACCATCAGTCCTGTGTGATGCCAACAGTAAAGCATCCTGAGACCATTCATGTGGGTGGTTGCTTCTCATTCAAGGGAGTGGGCTCACTCACAATTTTGGCCAAAAACACAGCCATGAATAAAGAATGGTACCAAAACACCCTCCAACAGCAACTTCTTCCAACAATCCAACAACAGTTTGGTGAAGAACAATACATTTTCCAGCACGAGGGAGCAAAAGTAATAACAAAGTGGCTCAGGGACCAAAACGTTGACATTTTGGGTCCATGGCCTGGAAACTCCCCAGATCTTAATCCCATTGAGACCTTGTGGTCAATCCTCAAGAGACGGGTGGACAAACAAAAACCCACTAATTCTGACAAACTCCAAGAAGTGATTATGAAAGAATGGGTTGCTATCAGTCAGGAATTGGACCAGAAGTTGATTGAGAGCATGCCCAGTCGAATTGCAGAGGTCCTGAAAAAGAAAGGCCCACACTGCAAATACTGACTCTTTGCATAAATGCCATGTAATTGTCGATAAAAGCCTTTGAAACGTATGAAGTATGTGTAATTATATTTCACTACATCACAGAAACAACTGAAACAAAGATCTAAAAGCAGTTTAGCAGCACACTTTGTGAAAACTAATATTTGTGTCATTCTCAAAACTTTTGGCCACGATTGTACACAATGCAGTGTTCCAAGAAAAGATTCTTCTGAACTTAATATTTTATAGGGAATTTAAGAATTTTCTGAAACACACATGTAAATTCTCTTTAGCAGGGCTGCCATCTCCCCCATTTATGCGCAAACTAATTTACTGCACATGTCTCCATCGAATATAGTCATACTGTTCCTGTCCTTTTTTTACAATTAGGAGTACAGAAAGGTTTATACTTTTAGCTAAGTAACAATAAAAACAAATCACCTTATTATTATCATTAGCATATTTCTCCTGCCAGGCAAAAGTCACTTATCTTGATATAAACCCTTGGCATCTTTCAAAACAATACTTGGAACTTCTTAGCCTTGTCACACTTCAGAAGTTACTGTACAGTCTTAAAATAGTCCCTGTCTCTTTTCTGGCATATACCTTATATTGTTTTGACAGCAAATGTTACACACGGCATGTTATTAGCAAACACTGTGTCATATATCATCACCTATTATTTTATTTTTGCTTTATCTTCTCATACAATTGGAAATGTCAGCACCTGTTTTTCTCATATGGTACTTACCTAGGGAATTGTAGGTGCATCTTAAACCATGGGCATTCATGGAAGCCAGGGGGCCTCACAGAAAGTGGAGTTTAGTGGTCATTCACATAATTATATATCTAACCAAGGTACAGGGTAACTAAGTGACCCCCCCCCCTTCCCCCCACATATGCTTTCCATGATCTTTGGGTCATTTCTCTACAGTTTTTATAGGGCCTGTGTTGGGCAGATTCCTCCAGGTTCATTGCACCTTTTAAAATAAGGCATACAAACTGCAGCAAATTTTGATCCAATACAACCCCATGGTCTACCACTATATGTCATATGTTCTACAGTTACATCATGTATGTAAAATAAGCGGCAATCAGAACTATGTTGGTTGATTCTGAAGCCAGTTTATAGTGTCTTAACAAACATACAAATGTTTCCACCATTACATTTCCACAAATTTTGTTAAGGACTCCAATTTCTCACCATAGAAATTCAACACACATGCCTCCATATGCTGCAATTCACATCACAACCACTTGGTGGCCACGCATAGACAAATCTAGCATATATAGTATGTCTCTTGACAGAGTATCACAAAATCATATCTTTTTACAAAGCTAGTCATCTCGCATCATACATCTGGGGATAATATATGTCGAGCCAATAAGAAAGGTAAGCCAGGGCACATCTGTAGGACCAACAGATTAGCTGAACACCTCAGATGAAACTGCATTGCATTATAGTTTATTTTCTTTTTCCTATGTCAAATTACTATACAAATCTTGTTGATCTGATAACAATTACATTCAAATCATCTGCTCAGTACATTCTAAACCAACAGTGGCTGGTATTAAGGCCTCTTTCATATGTCAGTGAATCATGGATGTCCACTGTCCATGGTCTTTGTGGACAGCACACGTGGCTACTGACTTTAATATGTTTACGCACACTTCAATGGCAGACCATGGGTTCGTGGTGACACCATTGAAACATGCCCTATTTTTGTCCATGATTATGCATAACCCCAGACCTGGGGGTATCTGCAATTGCTTGGTATATTGTATATTATATATTCTGCCATGTTATGTTTTGCCATGTACTCCAGCAGAAGTGGTATGGTTGACAATGTTTGGCAGTAACAGGGTTAACCACTTTGTTCCTTCCATCTTGGTAGGAGTGGGCTTGTCCTACTTTCTGCCAATAAGGGGAGTTCTAATGAGATAGTAAAGAGATAGGAAGTCCTTGCCAGAGCTCTTACTCTTAGGGAACTTAACAAGTGGTCATATGAGACTAGCATTCCAAGGAAACTGCCAGACCCAAGAATACTCCAAAGAACCTTAGAGTGCCTAAGCAGCAGAGTAATCAGCGAAATCACAGTTTTACAGACCCTCCTGCAAATGAGGGACTATGGGTCAGACACTTATCAGCTAGACGTCTTCCAGGCCAGTAAAACACCAGGCCTGTTTCACACTGGGGATACCAATATGTCAAGTAATTGTACCTTACCAGCCACCATATCTCATCATCTGGTGACCAAAACTGAATTTTGCACCTTCTACTGCTGGATGTACTATAATTTATATTTTGCACAAGGTAAAGAGAGACTGTTATACTCTTGCTGCTTGCTAGATTGTTCAAACCACCTTTCCACTATACCGATCCTCAGGTAGCAACAGCATGAGGGAGTAAACTGTGACAGCTCATCAGGACCACTATCACTCTCATCCTCTGCACCAGTTTCTCAGGGGCTTACTGCAATTACAGATCTCTCACGCACATCATAGTTTATGGGTCCATAAAAACCACTGACACAACACAGATGTCATACATTTTGTATCCATGGTTTTCATGGATTGTTCCTAGGAAACTCTTTGGAAACTAATTTTTAGGGTTTGTAATTTAATAGTAAATCATTATGAACAAACTATATTTCATATTTAGTATTCATTATCATTACACAAGCTAAACATATTAAAAAACGATGTTTACTTATTTGACCTCTTAAGGATATGGCCATACGGACAAGTTTTCTGATGCGAGTTTTAAAGCCAGAACCAAAAGTTAATTTAAAAAGAGGCAAAGTCCTATCTGTACTTTATACTTTCTCTCTTTTTATGATCCACTCCTTATTCCTAAAGTAATGGAAAACTGAGGATGACAAACTATAATTGCCTTCTTAATTCAGGGAAGCACCACCTATAATAAGCCTTACAAAATTATATATTGATAATCCATAATATTTAAAGTTGAATTATATCTTAGATGTTATATTTATGAGGATATTACATCTTCAGATATTAAATTGTATTACTTAGTGACCTAATCTATATATTTAGATTTGAAAAAGTCTCATGTTTCGAAACAGTGAGATGTTTAATAATGTTACGATAGTTTGAGTAAATTGGAGGGGATTTATCAAAGACCACCATTTTACTTCTGTCTTTGTCCTCTGCACATCTGGAGAATGCACCTAATTTATAATGAGGTTGATGCTTCTCTGTACATTTGGCACATCATCTGGCAGGCCATACGTCTAAAGGGAAATCTACACTAGCCCCAAGCTGGTGTAAATTTTAGTCTTCCTTTATGTTAGAAAACTGGCATAAAAGAAGATAAATATGCTGGACTAAGCAATGATAAATAATTATTATTGCTCTTAAATATTTATCATATATTATTTGTTTAACAGCATACAGTGTACCAATTTACACAGAATGTATTTATTTACACAGCAAGATGTAAAAATCAAAGCAGTTGTCAATGACTTCCAGCTAAGATTTATTTTAACAAATATACATCACTGGGACCTTGTGGGTACTACGGAGTGTACCTTCATAGCATGAGCAGCCAATATAAAATAAAATAACTTTTACCTCTCTAAAAGTGAAAAAACGTCATACAAAACTGTGGTAATCAAACTTGTTGCAAAATTCAATATTGACAGCACATTAATGAAAACAAAACCAGACTTGAAACAATCCCACCATGTTCAGTGTTTCTGTTAAGGGCCTCAGGGTCACCTAACTTCTCTGGGTGAGACATAACCACTTTTCCTGAAACAAATCCTGAACTTACTAACTACAACTTGACTAATACAGTGCTTACACCCCAAAAAGGACAAAAACAACTGGAGCCTGTCCCAAGGGACTTGTTTCATATGGCATATCTTTTTCTAGATTTACTGTGAGCCTCTTACTGCTTGTTCTGTTGCTCTTTGAATTGAATTCACTGCCCAGATACCCATGAAATTGCAGTGGAATGGCCCCCAAAGTGTATCACCAAGTTAAACCTCATGCACACGACCATTGTCCAGCTGTGCCCATATTGCGGCCCGCAAACAGCGGTTTCGCAATATGCGGGCACCATCCATGTGCACCCCGCATCACGGATGCGGACCCATTCACTTGAATGATTCCCCAATCCGGAAGGATGGTGCGGAACGGAGGCACAGAATCCCACAGAAGCACCACTGAGTGCTTCCATGGTGTTTCTCTCCATGCCTAAACACTGCAAAAAAGTAGTGGATGCACTACTTTTTTGCAGTGCTGACAGACCACAGACCCATTCAAGTTGATTGGCTCAGCATCCGTCTGCATAATCCGCACAGATTTTGCCCGTGCATTGGGAACCATAAATTGCGGTCCAACGGCCATGTGCATGAGGCCTTAGCAAATGGACTTGGAAAGTTCATCCTAATGGTTGCATCACAGTTTGTGTCAAAAGCAACAGTTTGCTCATTTGAACATTCACTGGGACCGAATGAGATATCATAAGTAGCCCTTTTCCACAAATGTGTTCTGCATGTTATCCTCTGGCAACTTAATGGAGGAGTGTAACACATGACTGCAGAATTAGACTGCAAACTGGTTTTATTGCAGTCTGTAACTATGGAGACACATATATCTGCATTGGAGCTATTAATAAAGACTGTAATAAAGACTATTTATGAAAATGTATAACAATCTGCTCAGCTCCTTCTGCTCTATAACATGCTTCTTGCATTTCCAATGTAACAGATTTGCAAGTTATTATTATTATTATTATTATTATTATTATTATTTATTTTATTTTATATGTTTTCTAGCAATACTGCATCTTTGCTCAACTGTCAATGGTTCTTGAATGGAATCCAGAATATACACTGTGGTAATCTAAGTTTTGTAGGCTTCTGACAGCCCTACTGTGGAAACTTACTTTAAGAATTTGGAATGTATTTATTTCTAAATAAAAATCCGATGGTAACCTTTGAAAAAGCTGTTTGGTTTTGATTTCAGACACATTCATTAAGAGCTTCAGGTATTACCAGTTCTTTCCCATAATATATAAACCATTTTTCTTTCTAATTAACCTAAAACTGTCAGTTTAAAATAGACTCCTGAATTTTTACAAATCAAGCAGAGATTACTGTAGCTGAAGCTGCACACAGTGAAATAAAATATAGCCTGTGCATTTAGTCTCATTGGTAGATTTAACTCACTTTTTGAACATTCTTTTCCATTTAATAATCTTTACTATTGAAGATTTCATGTCTTAAAGTTTTTAGGCAGAAATATGGAATAACTAGTAAATAGAGTACATAGGGGCATATTTATTAAAATAACAGTTTTAGACACCAATCTTAATAAGCCCCTGTGCTGGCAGTGGATGCCGAAGTTATGTAGAGGTGCCGGACTCTACATAACTTAGGCGTATCCACCACCAATTCTAAATGTAAGTCAGCATCCTTGCTGTCTTACATTTACACCATTTTCTCTGCCTAAACTAGGTGTAGAAAATTATGAATATGACGGGCCTACAGGCCCATACCCCTCCCAACCCACGGCACACCCTCTTTTTAAGACCTGGTGTGAGCAGGGAAGAAGTCACAGATTTTTCAGCAACATGCCGTGCAACAGAATATGCACAAAAGTTGCGTATATGTGTCTGTAAATTAACCCCATATTTTGTATTTGTACAAGGGGATATGCAATTCAACTGTACAGTGATGTAATTATGGGATCATTAATTGTTAACTTACAAAAGCACTACGGTTCAGTCTCTAAACTCTGTGCATCAAAGCCACCTACAATAACATCAAAAGCTTATTCCAACAGGAATAAAAAAATACTTACCTTATTAATTTAATTGCAAAGAGTCCGCCATAGCCATCTTAATTGAAGATCCAGCGCGAAATCTCGAACGGTGCATGGTAACATCATCACGCTGTCTTTAGGAAAAATTTATTTGATACCACAAAACATGAAGAAATTTGGCTTCGAGGCAAATCGAATTTTTCCTGAAATTCAGTTCAAACTCCACTCCATTAACTTCAATTCGCTCTTGCATGAAGCCCCATGACTCTCTTTCTGTGTTACCTGACCAGTTGTCTACAGACTACATCTGAACAAATTTATATATTAAATTTGGATATTTGGGTATTTTCACCATCTGACGTGGATCTTTGACTTTCACTTTGTATTGCATGTGTATTACGTTACATGTGATATAGAGAAGTACTGATCTGCATTGATGTGAATTAAGCACATTATGCATGAGATATACAGTAACACAAATTCGCTGACAGAATTTGCCTCTGTCTCTGTCTTGTCCTCTCGCTGTAGCTCACTCCTCTTCCCTCCTCTTTTTGTAAACTTCTATGGGCAGCTATAATCTGATCCATTTAACAGATAATTCAGAGTGGGGGGTTAGGGAGTCTGATATGTGCAGAGAGTGGAGTTGTTTCTGATAAAATGTATTACATAGTGTTTTATGTTCACCTGATTTATGCAAATTTCAGAGGTTAGTGGCCACTTTAGGATAACGGGATAGGAAATAATGTAATAACAGATGCATTAACTATAATATTAAGAGAGGCAGAGAGGCCTCCTGCAAGCGTACTCAAAAAAGTAGATTTTCTTAGATTCCCTTGGTCTAGCTTAGAGTAAATTAACACTGAATTGAGAATACTGTCTAATAAATATGTCTTTTCTATCTGGTAGTAATATTTTGTAATCTACATTACTCTATTTTATAAAGTTAATTTATAACTCACATTAACAAAATTTAATGCACAAATGTTGAATAGAACATACTTAAATATTGCAGACTCCGATAACAGAATGCAAATTTCTTTTTACTACAGTCAGTATTCTGTCTAAGGGTAGTAAAATATTATTTCAATGGGGAAAAAGTAGCAGTAAGTAGAGGCTGTTATAAAACAACCTGTGTCTGCCCATGAACTAACACTAATTAATTTGCTAAAGAAATTCAGTCATTTAAATTTTCCATTCAGCCTTGGTAGTGAGGACCATCTTAACCCCTTAAGGACCCTCGTTGTACATGTACTGTGACTTAAGGACTAGCCCCATACATGTAAGGAGCAGTGAACAGGCGGGTGCAGGAAATGCACCTTCCCAACCCATGGCAGGGGCCCGGCAGTCACTGATAGCCGGACCCTTG
This sequence comes from Bufotes viridis, assembly GCA_033119425.1. Lineage (NCBI taxonomy): Eukaryota > Metazoa > Chordata > Amphibia > Anura > Bufonidae > Bufotes > Bufotes viridis. Next base: position 292,968,529 of record CM065593.1, on the reverse strand, counting down.
CTGCATGCCGACGTATTAACTCTAGATGTGCCGTGGTCAGGTCTGACCACGGCATGTGCGATGCAGGGAGAAAGCAACCATCGGGTCCCCGCGCTGCTGTGACGGGGACCAGATGGCAGGCAAGGCAGCCCGATACCTTTCTTAGGCATCGTGGCTGTCTTCCGTGACAGCCTGTTAGAGCCAGCCCCCTGGATCTCACAGGCAGGAAGCTGTAAATGTATTACATTCAGTAATACACTTACAGCCAATGCTTTACAAGTTTCAAGTAAAAAAAAGCGTTCTTTTCCCAAAATAAATATTTAAAAAAAATATATATATATATATAGGAAAAGTATACATATTAGGTATCACTGCGTCCATATCTGCCGGCTCTATAAAAATATCACATAATTTAACCCCTCAGATGAACACCGTCTAAAAAATAATATAAAAACTGTGCTTAAAATTTTTGGGGGTGTCATCTTGCATCACTAAAAGCAACACCAAGTGATCAAAAAGGCATATGCCCTCCAAAATAGTACCAATCTAACCGTCACCTCATCCTGCAAAAAATGAGCTCCTACCTAAGACAATCACAAAAAAAAAATAAAAAAAAATATGGCTCATAGAATATGGAGACACTGAAACATCTTTCTTTCGTTTAAAAAATGCTGTTATTGTGTAAAACTTCAGTAAATGAAAAAGTATACATATTAGGTATCTCTGTGTCCTTAACAACCTGCTATATAAAAATGCCACATGACCTAACCCTTCAGGTGAACACTGTAAAAAAATAAAAACAGCTATTTTTTGTCATATTACATCACATATTGTGAAATAGCAAACAATCAAAAAGTCATATGCACCCCAAAATAGTGTCAATCAAACTGTCACCTAATCCAGAAAAAATGATACCCTACCTAAGACAATTGCACAAAACAAAAAAGAACTATGCTTTTCAGAATATGGAGACACTAAAACATGATTTTTTTTGTTTCAAAAATGTTGTTATTCTGTAAAACTTAAGTAAATAAAAAAGTATAGACATTAGGTATAACCGGGTCTGTAAGAACCTGCTGTACAAAAATATCACATGATCTATCCCCTCAGGGGAACACCATAAAAAATAAAATAAAAACAGTGTCAAAAAAGCTATTTTTGTTACCTTGCCTCACAAAAAGTGAGTACCCTAAAATAGTACCAACAAAACTGCCACCTTATCCGGTAGTTTCCAAAATGGGGTCACTTTTTTGGAGTTTCTACTCTAGGGGTGCATCAGGGGGGCTTCAAATGGGACATGTTGTCAAAAAACCAGTCACCAGTTTTTCGTCACCTTACATCACAAAAAGTGCAATAACAACTGATCAAAAAGTCATATGCACCCCAAAATAGTGCCAATCAAACCGTCATCTCATCCCACAAAATATATACCCTACATAAGACAATCGCCCAGAAAATTAAAAAAAACTATTGCTCTCAGACTATGGAGACACTAAAATGATTTTTTTTTTAGTTTCAAAAATGATATTGTTGTGTAAAACTTAAATAAATAAAAAGGTAGACATACTAGATATCTCCACAGCTGCATTGTTTGACTGTTAACCCTTGCTTTGTTACTGGAAAAAAATTGATTAAAATGGAAAATCTGCCAAAAAAGTGAAATTCTGGAAATTTTCTGAAAAATGGTTGCACTCATTGGCCCACGAGCAAAAAGGGAGGTCACTTATGAAAAAATCTAGAATATTCTAAATTGCGAATATATAGCATTATATTCTAAATATTCGCAAATTCTCAATGTGCTGATATTCGCAATTAATATTCGCGATTCGAATATTCGTGCCCAACACTACTGACAAATATTCACAATGCACATAATATATATATAATCTGACAAACAAGTAGTTAATATGTATGTGATAGTATCAGGTATAATTGAACAATGGCAACTGAGATTAGTTTAATTTAACTTTTCAGTTTTCTTTCAAAGGAAATAGAATCTAATATGGAAGAATTAGTGTATTACTAAAACAGATTATTTATAGAACGATTAAGTGGTGATTAAGAATCCATTGCTATTGAGGAACATTTGATTAAAAATAATATCCTACCTAGACATTCATATGCAAGGCAGAAGTATTGGTCTTGGGTTTTCCTAAATTATTGCGTTATCTAACATATAACAGAGGAAACATACAGTGGATATCTATTCTATAGTATCAAATAAACTCCAGTGCTAATAACATTTTCAGACATTCACAGAGAACCTGCCATATCATTTTAGTCCATACATTTTTATACATATCATTTGCCCTGGGGGTGTGACTGTAAGGGAAATTCAACACTTTTCTATGTAGAGTAAAGCTACTTTATGGGGGACCCTATTAGACGCTTATTTTTGTGGAATAAAATTGCATTTTCCAACCTGTCTATTGATACTGTTGGTGACTTTCAACCATGTGGCTGTGGAAAACAATTATTCTCATGATGTTTTTTTTTTTTTATACCTTGATTTAATTGAAGGTTTTTCAAGGGTTTTTACAGAAAACAAAACATAACATTACAGAGCAGGGTTCCTCAATTGAATATATGCAACATTCTGCCAAATTGATCAGTTGTCTAAGAGAGGTGAGGCCCTGAGAATGCCATCTATAAAAAATAGCGTGGGAATGTCTGCCATGAAAGGAGGGATTGTGGATGAGTGGGAGATGAAATGACATCAGAGGAGATCGCATAAAATAATGGTGAATTTTTTGCCATGCCTTCCACTTAGAGACTAGGAGGCAGTTTGTTCTTACCTCGGCCAGTAGCTCACCATAGGAAAGGTGCAAGAGAGCAGATAAGGCCAGTCCCAGTGCGAACGAGCGGTCCACTTCACAGCTAGTCTAGTAAGAAGTCCCATTCAGCCAATCTGTCACTACCCTAAGTAAACATGCCAGGTTAAGTCCCCCATCTATTCTCAGCTGTTCTGGGCTATGTATATTGGGAGGATATGAAAAAGATAAAGAATCCATGGAAATTCCACCATTTAAGTTAATTGGCCCTTCCTAAGTGTGATAGAGTAATATCTTTCCATTTACCTAATGTGGATTCCAGGTTGTTAATATAGTGATTGATCTTGAATCTATATAATTTAGCCAGGTGTGTTGTCACAAATATTCCCAGGTACTTTAATTAGTCAGTTCTTCCATTGACAAGGAAAGGCTAAGGACCATAGTGGCTTACCCCAATTAATAATGTAGCGCTAGAGATCCCCCATACTTTCCAGTTCTTGTATGAGGGCATGCCTGTTCTGGTTTAGTGACTACAAGCAAGATATCATTGGCAAACACCGCTACCTTCAGTTCTCTAGCACCCACTTGGAGTCCCCCAAAAGCTGGGGTTTGCAATAAGTGATGCATAAAAGGGTCTATGTCTCATCATGCTTTAGTCTTGTAATAATAAACTTAGGTGGACATGTTCTTAATATGAAATTTTAATGCTGCAGAAGCCAAGAGTATAAAATATATAGTACAATCTAGCCTTTGTATTGGGGTAAGCTTTACATTTACTTGTAGAATTGTCATTGTTGATATTATTATTTTAACTCTACTGATATCATGCTAATAAATGGGTAATAAAAAAGCTAGAATACATCATTTAAATTATTCCATTGCTTCCCTGATTCTTGGCAATGTCTGATTCTTGGAGATAGGATTACCCCATATTCTCATTAGGTCAGCTTTATCAATAATATGGAAAAGAAAACAGAGATTCATTTTAATTTCCTAAATTGTTCAAGAAAAAAATGGTCAGTGATTGGTTGCTATGGGCAAAAGTTAATTACTCGCTAAAAGTTCCAATTGTTATCATAATCAGAGCCTAACACATGCTTAATGCAGGGCTTTCAGACAAGTATGAACATTGCATTCCTTTATCATGTATATTTTAATTGTCTTGACCAAGCTTGTGTCATAGCACTGTGTAAGCACATTTACTTTACGAGTAAAAATCCTATTTCTTTTTGTCTATACAAAGCTTTGACATCACAAGTAGCTGGCATAGCATTATCACTCAACTGTAGACTTAAAGTTGTGCTTGATAGCATAAATCATGCTTTCACATGTAATGGAGAAGGCCATTACCCTATCTGCATTTGTCAGCAAGCGCATGCACATCATGTATTGCAGAGAAAGCATAAATAGAAATAATGTCATTTGTCATCACTTTTGAAACAGAGAGAGAAATTAGCTATTTATTTTTGTAATGTACAATAATAGCCATTACTTCAGTTAAAAAAATATATAAATTAAGCTCCAAGTAGAGATGAGCGAACCAGTCGAGATTTGTTTCTGTTCCGATTCACCAAATGTTTTAAAAAGATTGGTTCAGACCCAAATTGGTTTTGGCTGAGCCAATGTTCCTACTATTGCCCTTAAAGTTGGTATATAACCCCCTCTAGCCTCCTAGGAATTTTTATAGACTGTTTGTCACGAACCAGCGGGTGTGAACCCACTGTGCCCCATGTCCTACCTCCTCTAAAGGAGTTGTCTAAGTGAACACATGGATCATCACAGTACCCCTGATGGTGGAGATAGACCGAAGGATGAGGCAGAGGCGTAGTCAGACAGTCAAAGATCAGGGCAGGCGGCACAGGTACAGGTCAGGCAATCCGGATCGGCAACAGGAGAGTCAAGGCAAGCAGATAGGAATCTAACAGGTAGCAGAGTCCAGGAATACAGATATGAGTCAGGAACACAGAAACACTAGTGGAAACCAGGAACCTTAGCAGGACACAAGGACCTTGACACTGAGGCATCTGGGAAAGGGGACTGAGCCACTTATATATGTGCAGGAGGGCAAGGGTAGTTCAGGAAGGTCATATGACCTAACCCATAAAGCCCAGAAAGTGATGCCCGCCAGCCCTTAAGGAAGTGCTGCAGTAAACAAACAGCAAGCATGCTGTGGCCAGGGCTGAGAGCAAACTCTGGAGCAGATCCCAGAACAACAGCACACACACAGACAGAGTCCAGGACTGCAGCGGTAAGTGGGATGCACCGGCTGCAGATCATCGCTGAACACGGCGCCCGGGACCGCAGTGGTAAGCAGTGGAACAGCGGGGCACAGCAGCCTCTGTTACACTTTTATAGACTGTTTTTGTCTTTTTGTTTATTTTCATATTTTTTTCCCTCCCCAAGCTCTAGCATGCAATGACAGCAATAGCAAATTATGTCTGGGTGACACTGACAAACATAACTATGGGTAAACCCAAATTTGACACCATTAACAGTCAGTATGTTTAAATAGATACCGTGTCATAACATGTGTTATGTTTTTTCATATTCCAAAGCTTCTAAAAAATGTGTCCCCTATCAGGAGCAGATGAAGTTTAAACACACATATAAAAAAAAGGGTATTTGGTAAACATGATGGTTGGCAAGTGGCATTAGTGGCATGGTGCAGGCTGCAGCCGCACAGAACGTGATGGTAGGTAGGCAGACAGACCGACAGCAATAGTGGCAAGATGCCGCACTGGCAACCAAGGAGAGGTCTATTGATTGCATTCAGCCTGCCTGGACTGTGAGAAAATTTCTGTATTTATGCAGTAATGACGTACATTCATTCTCCGCCTTAAACAGATTTGACCCCCTCCAAGAAAATGTTAATATTTCGTCACGGAAAGTGAAGAGTGACGCATAAGTGGCATCCAGCTTTGCCTGGACATTGAAAAACTGCTGGTTTTGATGCATTGATCATGTACATTTATACTTCACCTTAAATTAATTTAACACCCCTTCCCCCCCCCCCCCCTTACTCAAGAAAATGTAAAACTTTCAACTGCGTGGAAAGTGAGTACACGGAACTTACCCTCAGGCATTAGTGGCAGTGGCATGATCCATTGCAGGTTCCAGCTTTTCCTGGACTGTGACAAAATGGCGGTATTCATGCAGATATCCACTAAAATTAGGCAGCGGCAGGACGCTTTCAAAAAATTTTACTTTTCTGAAATCCATTTATTTTTTATTTTTCGGACGATTGTCTTATTAATGGCCTCACTTTTTGCGGGATGAGGTGACAGTTTGATTGGTGCTATTTTGGGGTACATACAACTTTTTTTTATCACTTTCTAGACCATTTTTTGGGAAGTGAGGTGGGAAAAATTGCAATTCTATAATAGTTTTTCTTTTCTTTTTTTTATGGTGTTCACCATGTGTGATCCTTTTATATCAGGTCATTATGGATGCAGAAATATTACACGTGTAGTGTTTTTTTTTTTTTCATTTTTAACCAATTAAAAATTTGTGGATATAGATAAAAGTTAGATTTTTTTTTTTTACACTTTTTCAACACTTTTTGTACCCAGACCCACTTGGTTCTTGAAGAAGGTCTGATGGCTGTACAATACACTGCAATAGTGTATTGCGGTGCATTGTCAGTCTTAGATACCATGGCAAGCCTGGATGCCTGTAAGAGATGTCCGGTTGCCATGGTTACCATCCGGATGCTGTCATGGGGAGAGAGATCCCTCCTTCTATGACCCTTCAACCATTCTGACCCTGCCACGGAAGTGCAGCGGCCTGATACAGCAGTACCCTTTTCCCCTTCAATACAAGGGTCTCCATGGAACATGGCATGGAGGGGGTTAAATGGCCAACATTGGTACCAGCACCGATGTCGGTTATAGCAGCAGAGTGTTAGCTGTATATTATGGGCTGATTATTTATACATTATACAAGATTCTGATCCCCACAGTCAGGAACTGTGGGGATCAGACACTGAAATGGCATTATTAGGCTCTAATTGTCTAATCTTAGAGACTGCACTCATTGGTCCTGGACTAGTTAGCTGAGATCCCTGGCACCCAACCACCCCCTTTCACAGCCAAGCACAGAATGGTGTTCTGCACGTTCTGCTATGGTACCTCCCTGCCTTCTGCAGCACTAATTGGCTCAACCAGGCTGTCTGTCAGGCTGGGAGCCAATCAGGGCAAGACCCATCCTGCACTTCCTCTCAGGGTCATGTAAGAACTCTTCTTCCTCCCTAGTGCTTTTTTCCCCACTGACACATGCACAAAAGTGGCGCTATGTGCGTTTGTCTACCGTCTGAAAAATAGCAAAGTTCGCTCAAACTGGTTTGCTCATCTTGACAAAAAACACTCCAGGAAAGAATTGTTGGAATTAAATGAACCTTTCTATGTGTGAATGCGATGATCATATACAGTATGTAAGTGATTACAATATTACAGCGAAATGATGTTTATTGGGGAAAACTGTGCAACTTAAAGGAGGCTCTAGTACCCTATTGTGCTGCCTCTCTCTTGGATACAAGATAAAGTAACGTTGGGCATGGTTGCATACAGGTTATGTATGGTATCCTGTGGCACATTTTCCTACAGATGTTACAGCTAGGCCTGTAGAGCCTGCACACACTTCAGTTGCCAAATCTAGCATCTCATCTGCTCCCATAAATTCTCGATTGAGAATAAATCTGGCAATCGGGCAGGCCAAGAAATTGATGCATTCTGAAGGAGAAATTCCTGGGATACCGTTGCTGTGTATGACCAAGTATAATCCCACTCTCAAAGTCAACACATTCCCACAGGATGTCCTGCATATAATGTTGAGCAGTTAGTGTCCTTCCTATAACTACTAGGGGTAACCGGCTGTCGAATGCAATGGCTCCCCAGATCTTTACACCAGCAGTTGGGGGCAATGTGTTGCAAAGACAGGATTGAAGCGCTCACCATGAAGCCTCCATACTCAAACCCGACCATTGTCGGATCTCAAACAGAACCTGGATACATTGTTAAAGATGATATGGTTCCAGTCTAAAGCAGTCCAAGTTTCTCATAGGTGCCATTACACCACATTTCCTTTTGCTAAGCACCTGGAAATGGTCTGGACAGAGACAGGGGTGTTTAATGAAGATGCCACCTACGTCTGGATGGCAGACAACAAAAGTGTGGGAGTTGTTCATGCTTGCAGGGGAATCAAACAATCCTCTTTACTAGTTGTCTGCCTGGGTCATCCATAGTCTGTTTTCAGTGTGTGCCTGCCTTTAGGTAACAATACCTCTTAACAGCTAGGTCAGAATGGCCTAGAGGGTAAGCAATATGTCGAAATTACTATTCTGCGTCTCAGTCCAATGTCCCCCCCCCCCCCCATCAAAGTCTGGTCAATGCTCAATATGTGTTTGAGTGTGTTGTAATGGCATGTCTAGGAGTCAACATTCTCTCACGGAGAGGTATACTACCTAAAAAAGACTTTGAGAGCCTTTTTATAGGTCAGCGGAAAAAACTTTTATGCCCCGTGTGCCAAGATCTAGTGTCTAATCAGACCACACCTGTAATCATTTACATAGGTCGCTGACACACAACTACATGCTGAGTTTTGCAGCAATCCAACATTTCTGTCTAGATGTATTTATTTTGTTAATGGGTGTACCACTTATTAATAGGTTTATTTATTACATTGCTTTTAATGAATGAAAATAAATAATTGTTTATACAAAATACTACAAGAAATACATGTTAAACTGAGTTCATATAATGATTTTGCCCTACCTCTAACATATACATTTGGAATAAAAGAATACAAAAATGTAGTACACTATGTTTTTTCCATCCTACAGAGTCCAGTAAAAAACAAAAGTACACTTCAACGTATACGTTTTTGATTACAATGAATCTCTATGTTGAAGGGTGCCACTGACATCCATCAAAGGCACCTGTTTAATGTATACAGATGTAGCAAGCACCAAAATCAGTGGGTTAGCATGCCATCCAAACAGTGTAACTTGATACCAACTTATAAAGTGAATGTATGCAAAAGACAAAAGGTAATTAATAGTGGCTCACTGTACGTTTAACCAAGGAGTTGTGCTACAAAGCCCTGTTGATCCACCCAAACAACACAATTATATATAAAAATAAAAGTTAAAAAGTGGACTGAGCACTCAAATATTGGAGTACTGCATACATAAGGTCATAAATTAATAATATTTATTCTTTGCAAGGCATACACAATAAAAAAAAACTATATAAAACTAACATATATAACAAATACGGACATATACGTCCTAAAATAAACTCTGCATTAAATGGATCCAAATAAATGTGGCGATATATTGCAATATAGCATCAATCGATGCTCTCACATGAAGGGGTTAAAATACATGAAGTAATAGAATCAGCAAGGTTTGGTATGTATCTAGCTCAAGTTTAAATAGTGAGTGTATATACACCTTAAGTTCAGTTTAGCAATTTGTCATGAATTAATTAATTAAACGACAGGTGTGTATGTCCACCTGCAGTACAATGCACACACTATTCCAGGAAAGATTGGTAAAATGTGAAGCGGTCATATGATAATCTGTAAAACAGTCATAAAACAAGGCAATATGGCAGAACTCATCTCATCTCAAACTTAGTCAATTGAGGACCATATGAATAGGCCCATTCACAAAGGACACTTACAACAATAGAAGCCATCCAGAAAGGTAAAAGGCGTTTTAGGTAGCGTGGTACAGTGGGACGCCACAAATCCTTCTGCCATATTGCCTTATTTTAGGACTGTTTTACAGACTATTATATGACCGCTTCACATTTTACTAATCTGCCCTGGAATAGTGTGGGCATTTTCCTGCAGGTGGACATACACACCTGTCGTTTAATTAATTAATTCATTCATTCATTCTTGACACTGGCAAACTGAACTTGAGGTGTATATACACTTACTATTTAAACTTAAGCTGGATACATACCAAACCTTGCTGATTCTACTACTTCATGTATTTTAACCCCTTCATGTGAGAGCATCGACTGATACTATATTGCAATATATTGCCACATTTATTTGGATCCATTTAATGCAGGGTTTATTTTAGGACGTATATGTCCGTATTTGTTATATATGTCAGTTTTATATTGTTTTTTTTTATTGTGTATGCCTTGCAAAGAATAAATATATATATATAACATTTATGACCTTATGTATGCAGTACTCCAGTATTTGAGTGTTCAGCCCAATTTTTTACTTTTTTAAAAATGAATGTGTCTTCAGAAAATGACCTATTGTTTCAATCACATTTTTATGTTTAACTTATTTTTAAAGAATCTTTTATGATGTTATTTTTCATTTTCTATGGCAATATCTATATTTAAACAAAAAAAACTAAAACCCAGCCTAAGTGTATTAGAGTCCAGTAGAGCCATCCAATGATTTTGGGTTTTGTATAATATTTGAATGTGGAGCACTATATTCACTCATAGATTTGACCACTTGAATGTCCAAATTAAAGTTGTGTGAGGTATGTCGGGTACTTTTTCCACTTTGGGATTCCCTTATCAGGGGGCTGCCCAATGAACATACTGGTCTCTACTGATGATCCACATAAGTATAAGTAATAGGAAGGGTGATCCTGTCTGGTTAGTGCTCTAGAGGGAGCTTTGAGCTTGTTTTTGTTTTCCCAAGAATAGTTGAACTGCTTCTTACCAAAGTGTTTACACCCTTTCTAACCAGGCCAATTTTAAAGTTTTAGCAATCAGCCAATTTTACTGCAAATAACTAATTAATTTCTAAGCCATCCTACATATATTTCATATTATTTTTCACGGGACACCTTAGACCTTTCTTTTGTGCCGTTAGATGACAGATATAATGTTTAAAAAAAATATTTAAGGAAAAACGATTTTATGAACAAAAAATTGTAAAATCATTATATATATTATATTATTATATATATATTTATATATATATTTATACCATAAAAATTGCCACTATTTGAGTACTTTATCTACTAGTTGGGTCTGCCACATAATTTCAAATGACTGGAGAGCATTTTGGATTTTGGCAGCCTATTTTTTTTTATTGAAAAAAGTGTGAATTTGTATATGTTATGCACAAAAAGTCCTGTTATACTAAATATAGCTGAAACAAATACCTATTTAAAAAAAAATCTTATTTATGAACAAAAAAGGAGAATAAAAGTGTAAGTTTGTATATTTTACACATACTATTGCTAAGACTAAATATATATATTTTTATAAAACAAAAAGGGGGTAAAATGTGTGTATGTGTGCACATAGTCTGCTATACCATTGCTAAAACTAATAACAATAGCTATAACTTTTTATTTATTTTATTTCATTTTTAATTATTTCACTTTTAATTTCTTTTTATTTATTTTTTTACTTTTTTATGAAAAAGTGAATTAATCCTTTCCTGCCACAGTCAGGGCAGGAAGGGGTTACTTTGAATACTGCAGTCTCATTGTTATTTTTACAGCCAGTAGGGGATGCTCTCAAATCAAGAATATTGTGTGCCCTGTCATAGCAATATACCAAACAGGGAGACTACTTTGTCAGGCTCCAGGATAGTTACTGTGATCATAGCTGTCTAATGACAGCCAGCAGATCACAATGTAACCCAGCCCTTTAATGGGTTAATGGAAACCTATCACCAGGAAGTGTAGTGAAATGGCAGCTTCTCCTCTGCTTATTGAGAACTTGGCTGAGCATGCTTGTGTATGTAAGGCTCAGAAGTAATATCAGTCTCTTGTTTCTTTTTATCTGTCCGTCCTTATATATATGTTTCCTATTTCTAATCAGGACTCTGTTCTTAACTCTTTTAACAGCTGACAAAGCATCTCCCACCCCGGAAAATCGGCTACCCGTGGACACTTGTGTACAGCACCGCGAAACATGGAATGAGCTTGAAGACTCTGTACAGGACAATGCTGGGGTTAGACACACCTGTGCTCTTGGTGATTAAAGATAGTGATGCACAGGTGAGTACAAGGCTACATTTTCGCACAGCACATTGCTGCACCAAAACCATGGTTGTGGTTTTAAATAGACACAACCTCCATGGTATTCAACTTTGCAATTGTGGGAAAGCCAGGACAAAATCGTTTAAAGACAGCTCACCGAATAAGTAGGTAGATTAGGTGGACCTCAAGAACTGAGCGAGCTGCCAGCATCATGGTATAGAGCCAGATCTGCTGAGCAGATTGATATATAGTTTTGTGGGAAGAGATTCAGTAAATCTTGTCATTTATTCATTTAAAGGGGTTATCCAGCAATACATTTTCTGGATCGTACCTGCTTCCCGTCACTCTGGTCCTTCATGCTGGATCCTGTGTCTACATCTTCTGGTCCGGGGTTTGTTCCCTTCCTCCCCTGCATGGGCACCTGATCCTCTTCAGCCAACCGTGATGTGTCCACAAGAGACACGTTCCCACTTAAGCGGTTGGCTGAAAAGGATCAAGTGACTATGCCGGGAGGAAGAAAACAAACCACGGACCAGACAATGGATGTGGTTGCCAACATGGAGGACTTGGAGTGGCAGGGAGCATGCAAGTATGATCCTTTCAGTAGAGGAGTCATGCTGCTGGCTCCTGTTAGAAATGATGTGTTCCTAGACAACTCCTTTAAGTTCCTGCTTATTCTCCAATGTGGATTCTTAACCATTTGTAGACGGCTAAGTCTGTACGTACACTGTATACAGATATAGCTTTCAGTCACTGATTAGGACCACCCACTGGACTCCTACATTCTGATTTGAGTTTTAAATGAATAACATACAAGTTATACTGAACCTTTTCCTACAAAATATATATCAATCTGCTGTGCTTCTCCTGCTCTATAACCTGCAGATTAGACACCATGTTTAACGTGATAAGTTCTCTTTTATAAGGACAACATTGAGCTGGTCAAATGCACTAAACTCCTGTAGGGAATTTATCATGGAAAATATGTCAGTTTTCTAGTGTTTAAAAGTTGCACGTTTTTACACTTCTGAGCAAAAATGTTATGCCTCTCTTACCACCTTTGGGGGGTGTAGCCTAGTGGGAGAGGGGTCGCCTCCCATGAGGAGCTGAGCAGTTTGATATAAAGTGTTGTGGGAAAATTTTCAGCAAAACTTGTAGTTAATGCATTTATGTCCCAGCAGTTTTTGAGCTCAGTTGTGTGTACCGAATGGGCTGTCTTGAGGTCAGAAAGAGCAGAGAGTAAAATTTTTAAAATATGCATTTTATTGAATCTTTTCCCTCAGAGCTATGTACTGTATCAATCGGCTCAGCTCCTTCTGCTCCTTAACATTCTCCCTGCAAATTCTCTGTAGTTGTAGCACTATGTCTGCAAAATGGAACCATCTCTCTAGTACAACCTTTTGAAAGTGGCTCCCTATGACTCAAAGTCAGACTTTTAACAAGCCTTGGGACATGACAAAGGAAAATAGCCCTTTTTCTCCACCTGAAATAGGTGTAGAAAATGGTAAATGAGATGGGCCTGCTGGCCCATCCCCTTCCCTGCCTACGCCATAATCTGCATCTGAAATCTGCCTAATATAGGTGTAGTTCAGCTTCATAAATGACCCCTTTAGTGGCTTTGCTCCATGGGAAAATAATATGCAAGACATATGTCCAAACAAAATAGAACCATCCCACTAATGTCACTTTTTGGAAGTTGTTCCCAATGAATCAAAGTCTAACTTTTTAACAAGCCTTAGGACATGACAAAGAAAAATAGCAAAGCCAAATATCCATCTGCAGACAGCTGTTTCAGGGTGTTTGTCCCTCATCAGTACACAGTAGGATTCTGTCTGGCTGAGTGCAATGCTTTGTATGCACTTCCAAAAGGTGGTGCTAGGGAGGTGTTTCTGTTTCCCTGGGAGAGACCTCTATGAATATTATTTTTCCATGGAGCATTGCCACTAAGTCTCTATAAACAGCTGGTCTCTTTAAGAAGAGCCAGTACCTATCCTAAATAGCACTATGTTTAGTATACTAACCATATTAGGCATAGAATACAGTGTGATATATTGTAAGTAGTCTTAATGACCCACTAGTTGCTTGCGTGAGAAACAGTTAAAATGTATTATGTAATAAAATGTGAACACATTATTTTATTTCATTTTATTTATTGTATAATTTAGCCATTTCTTTTCTAATATATTGTAATTCTAATTTCTATGAGTATATGTTAGTCTTATGAAACAGTGAACATTAGCAGAGTTTCTTGTCTGTGCTCTTATCTCTCTTTAGCTATAATAATGAGCCAACATAGTATTTAACAACTGGAATTAAACTTGAGAAGCACAATCAACTAAGTACTGTACATCCCTTTTAATGAAATTGCTTGGAGGAAAATTGGAACACAGCCAATATGAGAAAGTGTTTATCATTTTAATATGTACACATGTGTAAGCTGTCGGTGACAAATAAATAATTTAGAGCATCAACTGCATACATTAGCTTTTATTCTATATACAACATAAACATTAAAAGGGTTTAAACACTAAATGTTGTAGCAATTTTGGAATATCACATAATTAGTCAAATGTTTATTCATTGAAGTCTTAAAGAGGCAAATAAATGTTGTATATGTTTTTCTGTGAACTTTCTGTGATTTTTGCATTCCAGACCTTTTACACTGGAAAAAAAGGAATAACATTTTTACTGGCTTATTATTACTGATTTACTATTAGAGATGTCGCGAACATAAAATTTTCCGTTCGCGAACGCTGAACGCGAATTTATGCAAATGTTCGCGAATGGGCGAACAGGGCGAACTGCCATAGAGTTCAAAAGACAGGCGAATTTTAAAACCCACAGGAACTATTTCTGGCCACAATAGTGATGGAAAAGTTGTTTCAATGGACTAACACCTGGACTATGGCATGCCGGAGGGGGGTCCATTGCAAAACTCCCATGGAAAATGACGTAGTTGATGCAGAGTGTGGAAAGTTGAATTCGCAATGTGATTAATTTAACCTACATTAATCGCATTGCGAATTCAACTTAGAGCTGGGTTCCTAATGGTTGTATTGCTAGAATATAACGGAGATTGAGAATATAGCGCTATATTCTCAATCTTTGCTATATTCTAGCAATACAACTATTAGGAACTCAGATCTAAGTTGTAATCACAGTGCGATTTATATAACCTGTATTAATCGCATCGCGATTACAACTTAGATCTGAGTTCCTAATGGTTGTATTGCTAGAATAGACGAATATAACGAATATAGCGCTATATTCTCAATCTTTGTTATATAATTCTAGCAATACAACCATTAGGAAACCAGCTCTAAGTTAAATTCGCAATGCGATTAATACAGGTTATATTAATCGCATTGCGATTACAACTACTAACACTGCAGCTTCAGAATGAATCTAAGATGGATGCCATCCTTGCTTTTTGATAGGAGGTGGGAGGGTCTGGGAGGGAGGGTATGCTGATTGGCTGGAATTTGTCTGCTGACTGTGAGGTACAGGGTCAAAGTTTGCTCAATGATAAAGTATACGCGAACACGAATATCGCATATGTTTGCCCGCCGCGGCGGACGCGAACAAGCTATGTTCGCCGGCGAATAGTTCAAGACATCTCTATTTACCATGACCTAGATTAATGATAACTTTCACAATCATATTGCTCCAGGTTTATCTGTTTAAAAAAAGATAGAGATTGTACTAAACTCAAAATTAAAAATCTTTCAAATCTTTTTTTCTAGGTGGTCCATTTACCTACACTATATCCCCCAAAAGGTGAACGCTACACTGGGAAAGTAGATTGGTGGACCCCGCCCTGAGTGGATACATAATAGCTGCCTATCATAGATAAGATATAAAAGCCTCCTTTATCTAACACCACCCTTCTACTAAAGACCATAGCTCTGAAAGCATTATTTCTATGCATACTACACATCCCAGAAATGATATTACCATCATACTTCATCATGCAAATAAACCTTATTACATATATTCTCTTTTTAAGCAGCATATTTTTCTTTATGTATAAAGCTCGTTTTAATCTTGCTGCAAGAAGCCAAAGAGAAAAAGTAATGAATAGATCAATGGCAGACTCACAGCAAGACAGTTTTCTTTCTATAGTGAAATGCCAGCCATTCACACCACACCAGCTATCTTAGAAGTAAAAGCATTATATAGATAGTGTATAATGAAAATCTTTTGTCCCAAAACGCTAACCTATAAAAAAAAAAAAAAAAAAGTAATCACTTTATTTATATCCAACAGAATAAATGTACTGGCCAATGTAATTAAATTGGACTTTAAGAGTTTAAGGATTAAACAGATCATCTGCTTTTAGAGTTCAGCACACAGTAAATAGGTACAAACACAAAGTAATGAATAAACAAAATAACAAGTCAAAATGCATGCAGGCATGGAACTGGGCTGGAAATAATAACACTATATGCACATAGATGAGAAGAAGAAGCATGAAAAGGCAGAAAATCATCAAATGACTAACATGCAATTATTTTCAAAATATGCTGCTTGCAATTAAAAATTAAATAACATGCAACATCATCACAGGGCACTGACCACTTTAAACATGAAAGTCAAGGAAGCATGTGAGCAACTTTTGTATCTACCCAACCATTCCAGACTTCAATTATCAGCTGTCTATGGAAATGTGACTTGAAAGGGATGAATTTGAATGCAGAAAAAATTACAAGAGAAGGCCAGTCACACACACAGCACTGCACATCAGCATATTTCTCTTGTGTGGCAGTTCCTGTGAGATTTATCCCGGATAATTAAAAGAGATAGACCGTGTTTCATCACACTATATTCTTAAAATCCGCTGAATACTGAATCGGTGGGGAATAGAATAGTAAGCCTTATTGGCAGAGATGGTATTATGAAATACCAGTGAAATTAAATCAGCTGAAGCTTGTATACAATACAGGGCACTAAACAACTTTTTGTAAATGTCAGCTTCTCTGAGTTTGCCATTGGGTGAAGGTCCAAGCTAAACACCAATAGGGTTGAACAGAGGCATATGGGGTTAAAATGAGGTGAATGCATTTCTTGATAGGAAATACTTGATGTTACTTAATATTACTATGAGTTAGATTCAGTTGCTAGATTTGTGTGTTGCTGATTGGTTGCACTGATCATGTGCTGGCATCTTATAATGAAAGACCAACATGAAGCATCTGCATTGGATCAACAGGAGACTGAATAGGTTTGTAGTGTTTTTTCATTGTATGATATTTGCTGCTCTATTTATATATTTTTCAGAAATTAAGAAAAACTC
Source organism: Bufotes viridis (assembly GCA_033119425.1). Classification (NCBI taxonomy): domain Eukaryota; kingdom Metazoa; phylum Chordata; class Amphibia; order Anura; family Bufonidae; genus Bufotes; species Bufotes viridis. Next base: position 292,951,512 of record CM065593.1, on the reverse strand, counting down.
CTTTAGCAACCGTGTGCGCCTCACAATTAGTCACCCATGTCCCCTTTGCAGCCTTTTTAATAATTTTACCTTTAAAATTCCCACAGCCAGTACAGTGCATGGCATTGACATGATAGGCTGAGGCAAGATGGGTAGAAGGTCTTTGCCTGCTACAACAGTATTCCCAACATACCTCTATCTCTCTATGCCTCTACTACCCTTTTTTCTTCATTAGGGCTCCCTCTGTTCTTGAATTTTTAAGCAATTGGTGGCAGTGGTCACACAAATGGTATAGAAGAAATGTCCCTTTTATTATTCAGCCCAAAGTATGATAGTATTTTGGAATATAGTCCACCACTTGAGTACCATTTATAAGTACCTTTCAACAAACTTTGCATTTATCAATAGTACAATGTGTGTACATGAGGAATAACAGTATGGTCACTGTACGACTTGTGTCTGACATTTTTAGCAGTATTCTAATCTGCTTATTGCATCTTTAGTTGGAGTTCTCCAGCAGCTCATACGTGAAAACTAGTTCCCATCCACCGCACAAAGAAAGTAAGGGAAAATCTGCTTCCTAACTTTCTTTTACTCCCAGGATCATGGAGGTCATTATGGAAAAGTACTGACCTGTATGGATCTCAATAACACACTTGGACTAAGATACAAACTATCTATTTAGCTGGTAGTCTCTTTGGCGTCTCTCTCTCTCTCTGTCTTACTCAACCCCTGCTCTATCCTCCTTCTCCATAGATTTCTAAAGGATTATTTAATCTGAGCTTTGAGTGAGCAGGCAGTCTGTCTTGGTCTCACAAAATGGATATCTCACAATTTTTAGAGACAATTTAGAAAATTAGTGTGTATGTGGGGAGAAGCACCTTATATGTCTAGAACAATGTACTTTGCTCTGGTAAGTTTATATTACAAAGTTTCTTATAGCTGCGTATATTATCAATTTATGTAAAATTGTGTGATAAATTATTGCCCATTTAAGTCTGACATTAGCATGCATATTATGGACAAACAGATATGAAGTGATAGATCAAGATGGACACAACCTTGCTTAATATGTAGTATAGCATATGCCAGTGGCACATGACAGATTCCATTGAATTACAGATAAGATGGTTGTGGTTCTATTTTAGTGTCTGACATTTTTACTGCATACATTGCTATTTGCTTATTTTAGTATTTAAATATGATGAAATTGCTTATGGAGGCTCTGAAGTTGGAACACAACAGATAGATTAGACAAAGCAGACCTCGTATATGACAGTGCTGCAATAGTTTTTTTTAATCTATTCAATTAAAATATCTATCATGATATTCATATGTTAAAGTTATCTGTAAGAGAACTAAAATGTAGTTGGTGGCACAATGTAAGTTAAAAAGTCACCTACCTACTGCAATGTAATACCTCACTAAAAATGATATATCACTGAAGAGTTAGTGTGACAGTGTCTATTATGTCATGTAACGGAGTCTAGAAATTCATCTAAAGTACTCCTCTATTATAACTAATAATAGCATTTAAGCACTGCTGGAATGCAGTGGGAGATTCTAAACCTTAAAGTAAGAAATCAAAACTTACAGCATAGTAATGCAGTATAGAAATCTCTAGCACAAATGATTTTTAACAAATGCACAGCACACTATTGAACAAAACATTCACTTATTGTCCTTGACATGCAGTACAGTTATTAAGTTGTCATGAGATAGGGGACATGTTGAAGATTATATAACTGCATAACTGGAGATAAATAGGTCTGCATACAGTTGCAGACAAATAACAATATGAATTTTTAGAGTCAAGACTTTTTGCAGAGTTGATTATTTTTAAATCCATTGGAATACAATGTTAAAAGAGTTTGCCAAGACCAATATTAAGGTTCCCCAGGACCAGGAACCCCTTAAAACAATAAAAATTACTTACCCATTACTGGAAAATGTTACGCACCCTCTATATAAAAGACACTGTTGTTGGCCAATCAATGGCCTCAGCAATGGTAATGGTCACATGCTATAGCTGCACACATCACCATTGAGGCCATTGATCGCTAGCAGCAGTGATAGGCGTGTAGATGGCACATCACACTTCTAATCCTGCATGGACTAGAAGCATTGGAGAAAGAATCTTGGCACTGGAGCTAGAGCACCAGGGAAGTGTGAGGATTTTATTTTAACACCTACCTGTGCTTAATAACACAACTTTACACAAAATTGAACTGGGGTTTAAATGGGTCCCAATACTATTTTGTTCATGTTTTTCAACACTTGAACCTTTAGAATGTCCAGTTTAAGAATAAGAATACATTTTCTGCTTCTTCCTCAACAAGGTCTACAAAACACATTCAGTGATGTTGAGCAGTGCTGAAGCGAATCAAAGTGAAACGAATTGACTTGGAATTTCGAATCCAAATTTCTTCACGCTTTGTGGTAATAAATAGTTTATTTCTTAAAATGGCTTCTACAAATGTTGCAAAGTGAAAGTAAGAAGCCCGGGAATATAATATTATCCATAATGCCATGCAGCCAGCCAATCAGCAGATAGCCATCACCTGTGATGTAACAGCCCAATAAAAGCCTCATCCCGCGAGGTCACTGCCATTTTTTTATGAACTGAGCATAGGGAGAGACCTGGCAAGCGCTAGGGACAGTGTGCTAGAAAGTGTAGGGACAAGGCAGGGACAGTGTAGGGAGATTGTCTGGAAAATTTTTAGCCACCGTAGGGAGAGCATAGGGAGACTGCAGGGACAGTGCAGGCTCAGTGTAAACACCCTGTGCATCTTGCTCGCTTGCTGCGTCATTCTGTGTCTATATTTATTAAAAGATAAGCATTTCTATTAGGCCTGTCTCATTCTACACATTGATATTTAACCACTTCTGTTAACCAGTTACTATGATTTAGTGTTACAGAGCAGTCTAATTTAACACCCTGTGGACAGTGCAAAAAAATTGGTTTTTGCACAAAGCAGAGTTGCCCACTAGTTGATCGCTCTTTTTTGGCGGATTTTTTTTTTTTATCTGAAAAATTATTCTTTTAGTGAAAAAATTTGTCTTTTACCAAATAAATTATTCTGCTACAGTATTACAATCTATGATCCCTATGACAAACGATTTTGAGCGGCTAACCCGCACCTGTTGGTAAAGGGTAGAAACATAGCGATCCCTTCAATGCAGCACATATGCAGCTTTGGACACGTAAGGACATCACAGAACAGTTAGTGCTGAATGGTACTTGGCCCTCCAGGAAGTTAGACTCAGAACTCCGGGGATCAAATAACTAATTGTATTAGGGTTAAAACCAGATGGGCCAAACTTTCTGGATCGATCAAACATGGTAGCTGGATTATTGCCATACGGGAGGAGTTTCGTTAAATGAACCGCACAAATCACTCCACCAACTTAACACAAATTCATCGTAGCTAATGTTCTTTTAGAAAAAAAAAATTAGTCTTCATCAATATTTAAAGAGGACCTTTCAGCAAAAAAATATTCATGGGAGCCCTTGCTAAGAGAGGAGCGCTGCGATTGGATGCGCTCGCTGCCAGAGAGAAGAGACACCGCCCACCATAACTAAATGAAACCTCCTACTACAACTAAGTTGCCTCATTAGCATAAGAGGCGCAGAAGATACCGGGAGCTCTGCGGGCGAACTGGGGGGGCGTTTGAAAAAAAAAACCTGTGTGCGGACATCAGCGGCAGCAGCCCTGTAAGATGGTATAAGTATCTCATGAATATTTTTTTACTGAAAGGTCCTCTTTAAATTGTTTATGGTCAGAACTGTATTTCCAGACGAATTGCTCCACCAATTGGACCCAAATTCATAATTCCCAGCTACTATTTTCTGTTATGGAAAAATTCAGTGTCACTCTGACAGCCATGACAAATTTTAAACCAATTCTATGTCACTGTGCAGTGTAACAAAATTTTAGCCCATGTAGATCCCTCTATAAGGTCCGGGATCCCTCCATACTATGAACTTAAAAATATTTTATTTCAACATGTATTAGGGTTAAAACAGAGGGACCAAACGCTGGATAAATCAAACATGGCAGCTGGATTATTATTATTATTATTATTATTATTATTATTAGAGTGTTTGTTTTTTGGAATGAACCAGACAAATCACTCCACCAACTCGACCCAAATTCATTGCAAATAATACGTTATTTTGTAAGCCAAAAGCAGAAGTGGGTCCAAAACACAGATGAGTTGCAAATTATTCTAATATTTTATCTCTGTTTTGGACCCACTTCTGTTTTTGGCTTTCAATTACTGATCAAATACTGTTTGTCACAGTTACTACCACTGCTGCTTTCGCCACTGTCCCCACTATGTCATGGGGCCACTACTGCTGCTGCTGCCCCCATTCCCACTCTGTCATGGGGCCACTATTTGAATCTTGGGGCACAGCGCGGTCAAGTCCACGGCAATAAACTAGACCTAACGCTTTTATTTACCAGTTATATTGATGCACAGTGCACTGCACAGTGATGTAGACGATGATAAATTACAACTGCCTATAATATTGATCGCACAGTACCTACAGAACTGATTATCTATGAATGTAGGTGCATTAGAACATAATGCACATGGAGATACCCTCTCTCTGCACTCTCCCCGGAGTTTAAGTTTCAAGCCGTCACACTGAGATTGGGTAACCAAGTGGAATGAATATGATTAAGTAGAGTGGTCTGGGTATAACAGATTTATTGTGATTTGTGCCAAATTTATTTGGAACTAATTGAATTTCTTGAAGAACTTCGGCGAATCGTCTTATTCTAATTTTCCACAACTTTGCTCATCTATAATGTTGAGGTCTGGATTCTGAAGTGTACAATCGATTGAGAATACCAACACCTCCTTTGTTTGGTATGTCTTGATCTTTGCCGCAGAATCTATGAAGTCATCTTGTTGAGGACTGACTTTTTCCTTCTTTTTTCGCTGACTATTATATCAAGTCTTCATTTGAAAACAAATCATAAATTCTAGATGCTGTTACACATCTCCAAACTTGCCAGGATCCTCCACCATGCAGGGTTTGAAGAGATTTCATTGGTTCAGCTAATCTAAAGAACTCAAATTTTTCACTCCTTAAAAACTTACTCCATATCCATATACAGTAAGATGTCCAGTTTTAGTATCCAAGTCCAAAATTTCTTCTTTTTTAAATATTTTCTTTTATTATCAACATCTCCTCTAGGTTATGGGCACTCGGCATAAATTTTCTGCAGTGGATTTGCCACGGATTTGACACAGATTTCACATCTAGTGATGAGCGGCAGGTGCCATATTCGATTTCAACGAAATTTGCGAATATTCGAAAGAATATTCGTTTCATATTCGTCGAAATCGAATATTCGTCATTATTCTAGTTATCGCGATTAATATGCGATTTAAATAATCGCTTATTGCGATTTTAACTTAGGCTACTTTCCTATTGGTTTCATATCTAGAATTATAGTGAAGATGACGAATATGACGAATGTATTCGTCATATTCCTCAAAACGAAGATAACGAAGTATTCTCCATCTTCGTTTTAGCTACCTATTCATAAACTTCGCTAATTCTAGCAATCAAATAGGAGGGTTGACTATAGAGACAGCTGTGTTTAATTCGCTATGCGATTACATTACTTTGCTTTTTTAAGAAATAAATAGAATAATTATATTACTTGATAATTATTAGAATTATTCTATTTATTAAAAAAAAAATAATATAATCGCATAGTGAATTAAACACAGCTTGCAGAGTGTGGATGAGATTTCTTAAAATTGATGGGAAAAAAAGTGGAGGTCGATTTTAAAATTGTTTATCAATTGGCAGCTGGTTTAGTGGTCTACTTTGCATGGTTCTTAGGAGGCTTTACTAAACTTTGCATTTTTTAACGTCTCTTTTATGGTACTATTGTTTTTAGTGTTATCTTTTTAACTGTATTCTGATACATTTTATTCTTGATTCTTCTTCTGAAAAATAAATAACTGATAGTAACTGAAATTTAAATAAAATGTTGATCTCTGACTTGTGCATGATACTAAATAGAAATGGATAGATATTTAGGAAATACAAATAGTATTAGTTTATCTTGCTATTTGAATTAAAGGATCTACACGTATTTAAGTGTAAATGAAACTAATTAAAATAATTTGCTTACTGCCTTTCATTAAATAAATATTTGATGTCTCTAATACGGTAATTGAATAATATATCAGTGATCTACATAACATTTTATGAACTGCTCAGAAGATGTGTCTTGCTGCATATACAAAATGGACAATCTACCCTATTTTCCACTGTAAAGTAGGGCGATACAAAGTAAATGTTGGAGGAATGACTACCACCGCAGTCATTGCTCCCCCATTATCTTCTGTCGATTATCGGCAGTACATTCCTGATTACACAGGGAAATGTGCTGATGATAATCAGATATCTTACATTCCAATGAAATATCCATATCAGCTAACTGAGTGAATGCTTGTTTATTCGCTGACCGGAATTATATGGGAAAATTATCAGGAATGAGCGTTTCTATTTTTCAAGTAATTGGTCCAAAAATCATGCAATTGGCTTTCAGTGGCGACATTTCCTTCCCTGCCATTCTACCACCTATTCGTAAATGAGAGCTTTCCTTCACTGCCAAAAATGGCACTCATTGGTTACTACCGTCTTCTATCCCTTAACTTATCCCTTATATCTGGGTGATAGGCAACATGTAATAACCAGTATGGCTTTAATGATCATGCCTGAAAAGACCTTAATTACCAGACCCCCTTTTTTTTAAACCGCATGTGGTGGTTTAACAGTTGTCAATTTTTGTTGATATGGGACTTTTTAATGTTTTTATTATTTTATCTTTTATTAGTTTTATTTTGGGAAAACTATGCACATTTTTTTAACCCCTAAAATTGACTGCTATGTGTTTTTTTGAACACCTTTTTACGGTGTTCTAGAATAAGCTATGCACGGGTCTCGCATGCAACAGAGAGCAGGAGCTCAGCTCTCATTTACGAGGCAGGTTCCTGCTGTAATGGCCCAGATCAGCAGAAGTGCCCATCTGGGCAATTTAACTCTTTAGATGTGGCAGTCAATAGCAACTGTGGAATCTGAGTGGTTTAGAGGGAAGGGGTTCCATTTGTTAACCATTGGCACCCTGCATGAGATTGTGGTGGTGCCAATGTCTGTACATGGCAGCCAGGAGTCCTATGAAGGACCCCAGGTATGCCTTTTATATAAGCCTTATTAGGTCGTGCCATAAAATGCTTTTCAATGAAACAAAAATTGAAAAAAATAAAATCACCTCCACACATGTAAAAATGCAACAGCGGTATTGTTTTTTTTTCCATTCCTCCACAGAAAGAGTTAATAAAAGTTCATCAATGACTATCAATGACTATATGTACCTCAAAATAATACAGAGAAAAATTGGGGGCTCACTATGTAAATCAAATATGAGAGGTGCTCACCCCTGGCAATACCCAAGCCAAGAAATGATGAAAAAACAGTGCAAATAGTAGGGGGCACTCAATATACAGAAAACCTGGATCTCAGTGTCTATACATAAATTTATTGCAGAAAAAAACAATATAAAACATCATACAATTATATAAAATCCTAAAAGGTGTAGAGCCAATGTGTTGGATGACCGCACAAATACCAGAATATTCAACTAAAACATAGTCACTTAATATAACTAATCCACTTGGTAGTCATAGTCCAGAGCGATTAAAATGTTGGAACGTAGATGATCAGGGGAAAACTCCAGACCTTTCTTTTCTAGGACGTCCGCTTGGTTAATAATTAGCACTATAAACGTCCCCTTATGGATTTAGGGTATAGGAAATAGATCCACAGACGTCTGTATATTCAGCATATGCTTTACCACTCCTGTAGTCTCGCGTGTGATCTGGTCAAGCCAAGCGCGGCGTCACGCTGGATCATGATAGAAGATGGCGTGTCACGTGACCGGTTGCACTCACGTGATCGTGACGCTTTAGGAGTAGGTGTGCCTTATTCGCAGGTCCTGTAGTGGGAGAGCATTCAGCGAACGTCCGATGTAGGACTTTGTCTTTATCTTTGTGTTCTCTTGTACTGTAGCTCCAAATGTGGTCCGCGGACTAAAAGGATCACTCCAAACTGCAGGTCACTCCAAACCTGCAGTTTGGAGTGATCCTTTAGTCCGCGGACCACATTTGGAGCTACAGTACAAGAGAACACAAAGATAAAGACAAAGTCCTTACATCGGACGTCCGCTGAATGCTTCTCCGCTACAGGACCTGCGAATAAGGCACACCTACTCCTAAACGCCACGATCACGTGAGTGCAACCGGTCACGTGACACGCCATCTTCTATCACGATCCAGCGCGGGACGCCGCGCTTGGTTTGACCAGATCACACGCGAGACTACAGGAGTGGTAAAGTATATGCTGAATATACAGACGTCTGTGGATCTATTTCCTATACCCTAAATCCATAAGGGGACGTTTATAGTGCTAATTATTAACCAAGCGGACGTCCTAGAAAAGAAAGGTCTGGAGTTTTCCCCTGATCATCTACGTTCCAACATTTTAATCGCTCTGGACTATGACTACCAAGTGGATTAGTTATATTAAGTGACTATGTTTTAGTTGAATATTCTGGTATTTGTGCGGTCATCCACCACATTGGCTCTACACCTTTTAGGATTTTATAAAATTGTATGATGTTTTATATTGTTTTTTTCTGCAATAAATTTATGTATAGACACTGAGATCCAGGTTTTCTGTATATTGAGTGCCCCCCCACTATTTGCACTGTTTTTACCTCAAAATAATGCCATTAAAAACAACTTGTCCTGCAAAAACAAACCCTCATATAGCTAGATCAATGAACAAATAAAAAAAGTTATAGCTTTTGATGTGAGACTCTCAAAAAAAAAAAAAAATTGATGGTCGTTCAGGCCCCAAATGCATAAAAAGGGAAATGGGTTCAAAAGTATTTTTCTTTTTCAAACTACAGCTTTTTATTTTTTAAATATGTAAACGGACACCAAAATAAATGATAAAAATGGGTTACCTATTTTATGCCAGTCATTTTGATGAATGAGCTGATAATGGTTTAAGATGGGCTTTTTTATTTTATTTTTATTTGATATATTTTTTACTTATTTTTTACACTTATATTTGGTTATTTTTGTCACATCATCATTAAAAGACCTTTGGGGATCATTGAGACTTTTTTTTTTGTATTTTGCACTTTTTCAGATGTAACTGGAACATTCAAAGGTTCTGGGGGAAAACAGCCTTCTGTGGGGAAATTGTACAAGGCAGAGTAGGGTTGAACAGCAAAGATACCTGGCGATCACATAAATGCCCAGTCCAATAAAGGAAGCCACATAGCCGCTTCCTCTTCTCTCTACATAGCGCATATTGAGTGTCATGCACCTAGAACTAGAGAAGGCAGAAGAGGTAATTAACTACTTCTGTCTTCTCCTTCGGATCCCCGGCTATAAACTAGCCTGGTGTTGTTAGGGATGATGGAGCTATGGCAGAGACAGAAGTGCATCATGAATTTGGTTGGATACAGCAACAGGAAGTGCTACATATAGGATGTAATCAAACCATAGTGATTTATTTAAATGGTGAAAACGGGTGAGCAGAGTCCAAATTAAAGGGAAAAACAGCATAAGGAAGATGTAAATTAAAGCAAAAACCGTCTGGATCATCAAGAGGTTTAAGGTTAACATTCAAATATGCCTCAACTGTCAAAATCATATTTAGAGTATTTTACTTTTTTTTTTTTTATAAATGTAAGATAAAAATACCTCCAACAGTTTTTAGGATCCTCCTTTTCCAATCTTGTAGCTGTAACACTGATACATTTACCACTATAGTTCTACATGTAGTACATATTTCCTTTAATAGAGTGTTTCTATGTTTGCAAGCATTCTGATGAGCAAAAGCCCTTTCACAAGTTATACATAAACATTAACGGATGGATTTACTAATGCAAGGACTGAGAATTCAAGCAGAAATGCATTCAGAAATCCATGCACTTCATGTGCAAATAAGCATAAATAAGAGAGTTTATTATAATGTGAGCAGACATCATGCTGAGTGCGTTATAGACTGGGAAGCAGAGTGTATACACATTTATTAAGCAAAAATATGCAGATGTATAAAGAATGTCTTCCTAGCTTCAGACACACAAAAAGGTACAGCAGAAGAAGTTATGTGAAGTTTCATTTGGTGCCAGTCACTGAATAATGAGTATGTACAATTCCATTAGTTAAACAAATGTGTTTCAATAAATCCCGAGGAAGAAAATAATTACAGGACAAGAAATTCACATTTTTTAAATTAAAGTTTTAAAAGACATAAACCTTGTACACTATATTCTATATTCATGAGTGCATAGCGATCCTGTGAAATCTAAGTGTGCTGCAAACGTGGTTCAATCCGGTGAGAATGGTGCTTTATATCAATGCTGTTATATTAGTTTATTGGTTATTATTAATATTTGGCTTGTATCTCACATAGGTATAAGCCTTATGCAAGTGACCACATAAAAGCTCTCTACAACCTACAAGATCCTTAATTTGGCACCCACAGACTTTTATGGGGTCCTACTGTATCTCTGTCATTCAATTTAATTGCGGAATCCTCCATAGGGCATCATACAATATAAACAAGCTGCTGTGCTCAAGAGGCATTGCTTCTACAGATGAATATCTTCTGATACAACACTGTACAAAACACCTTATAGCAGCACATGATGTTCCTATGGCTCTGTTTTTTTTTTGTTTCTTTGTTTTTTCAGAAAGCTTTTATTTTACTTACATGCTAAAAATATAAAAATATAATCTGGTTTTATACCAACAGAGCCAAACAATAATGCTATCTAACATGTATTGTTCTCAGAACAATGAGAAGACTCAAATGGCTCTTCAGTAACAATACAAAAGAAATATGGATTTTCTTTATTTTGATAAAAATAGTCCTTGTTAATCACCTACACCAAAACTTTATACTACAGGGCACCCTATCCTACCCTGTAAACATTTCAAATGGAACCTTTCACTAAAATTCAACAGTACTCAAAATCCAGGGTATAAAGGTAATCCTATATGAAAATGCTACTGCATATTATGCCAGTAAATGATTGACAAAAACTGCTAATCTGACTTTCCCATGTATGCAACACATTTTGAGCCTTAGAATTTACTTTACAGGGAACCTACTAAGTTGAACAAGCAGTGTAATCTGTCAGAATCTGGCAGCTCTTTTTCTTTGGAATTAATTTTGTTTCTTATATAGTCTTTTTTTTTGTTTTTTTGTTATAAAGTTATAAAGAGAATGAGCTGGTGCCGATGAAAACACGATGTGCTGATGATTTAGAGGTATTTCCACACAGGTTGAATAATAAATGTGAGGTAAATATTTATATGAGCACATAAATATAGAAGTAGCACGGTAATGGTTTAAAGCAAGTTCAGGTTTTGCATCTACACATAAATAATTTATTTTACATTAGGTTGCATGAATATTTTTCAAATCTGTTCAAAAAATTTAAGCAGAAATTACTGAAGATTTCAGGTGTAAAGTTTGTATTCTGAAAGCTCAGATTTTAAAGAATACCTTTCATTACTAAATCACTCCTTGTGTAGATAATATCTACTAGATATAGATGTACGTTACAAGTAATGCAGCCAAAATGTTTTGTATTACCTATATATTTTAGGTCTTTTTGTTCTCTCTGCTCCCTTCTTTATGTGTACATCTTCTCTTTCTATGCTAGAGTGGGTAGGTTGTTCCTGTGAGATATAACAGCTATGCTATGTGATTTGAGAGAATCAGACTTCTCCCTATTGAGTCTATACTCATCTCTTTCTATATCTATACCCTAAATGCCTAGTTTCAGACAAGATGAATGTTTTGGGACCTTAAAGTAGGAAAAAAGCAACAGGCTGCTTGTAAAAGAAGTGAACCTACAACTTTATTATATTTGACTGTGTTCCCCCGACATTACATTTTCCTTTGTATTGTGTTGATTTGCCACTAAACATTTACAAAGTTCCTGGCTGCCAGGTGGAAGCAGGAGTAGCCTGATGCTAAAGAGTACGGCATTGAATGCTGCAACATGGCACTGCTTTGGACACGGTGTAAGTGTGGGTATGACTGCTGCATTACATACAGAGGGGCTTGCTACAAGCTCTCTAATAGCACTGAGTAGACCCTTTTAAGTCCCTGGGAAGATGGACCAGAAATAAAGAGATACTAAAAGAGAGGAGTCCTAAATTATAGTGACAGCACAAAGAGGAAATCTGTCTTAAATTAATAATTGGAAAAGGATGACATTTATTTGGGAACTCATTTTAAAGCTTCCCTTATGTATAGGCTCCCTGTATTAGGCAGGCGGTACACAGACTGTGAAGTGTTTTGCATCCATCCATTTAAAAAATTTGTGCTAATGCCCTTTGTGTCATTAAGGAGATAGTATCCTCAAAGTGGTGCTTTAAACTGTGATTTCCCGGTTGGGCTTTGGATATTTTTTAGTTGAAGCAGAGAGATTACACATTTTAGTTCCTGGGAGGTCAAGCGCTGGGAAAAGTAGCTGTGTAGCAACCTTAAGGATCCATGGAGGCACAATTATCCCCCCTCAAAGTGACTGGTACACCTCTGCAAGTGCATACAGACAAAGTGACATTATTTAAAAATTAGCTTTTAATCCTGATACTTAAAAGATGAGGAGACATAAACCAATGTACCAAAACAAGACAATACAACAAACAAACAAAGGGTACCGAGTAGTGCACCCTTCACTGTGGTAGGTAAAAAGAAACAAATCCTGCTGCACCTCGGCTGAGGTGCATACAGTCTTACCCGAACCAGGGTTGAAACCAGGGTGAATGAATGAAAGACTGCAGGTCTCTGTATTGGTTGTCGATGGCGGGTATCAGGGATTGGTGTCAACAGCTTGTAGAATCCCAGGTGGCATCCGTGTGGAGGTCCCTATGATATGGCGGGGTCTGTGATAGGCAAGTGGGTCCTAACCCTAAGAAACCCTTACAATGAGGGGAGGGGGACTGTTATACTACTGCCCATGTACACAGAGCACCCGCCCCAAAAGGGGCGACCCCGTCCTGTTGCCTGTCCCTAAACCCGGTCCTTTCCCTGGATCTCAGTTCTAAAATTATAGATTGCTATGCTGAAATTTGAGAAGTGTCCTGACTTGGCATGTTTCTGTCACAGTTGACTCTTCATGGGAATTAATCAAAATATGCAAGCACTGCTGGACTACTCCAAAATGGTTGGAGTGGTCATTATAAGGAAATAATACAGTATGTGGCCTCTCTAGTGAGAGGTAGCACACAGATCAGGAGATGATAGTCCTGAATGTATGGTCTAATATTCAAGAGAGCCCCTATGGTGGAAGGGGGTCTTCTCAATAGTAAAGTGAAACAAATACACATGGTCCCCTATAGTTGGGAGAACCTACCTACCAGCCGCGCTGCAGTGTCTGGTCCTGGTTTTATGTGGTGCGGTCATAAATCGCGCCTCCCTATTCAAAATGCCGTCTTCTTAGCGCGTCAGACGCTGGCATTGTGAACACGTGAGGAGGGCAGCCAATCATCGTATAGAGGGAGTGTTCACGAGGATACTGTTATCTGGAAACCGCTAAGCGTACAGTAACAGGAGTTTGACGTGTCTGATATTGCGCGTACGTAGTGACGATAACTATGATAACAATATCGATTATGGGCATTACGTGGCCAATTCTCACGATGGTATAATTCAATGATCTATTGGTAAGATCTATAATAATAGTCTGTTTTAGCGATTTCAGAAAAAGTAGTCATAGAATACTAATATGATTATGTAGTCAGTTTTTGGATCTATGCATGATAGTCTATTTCTGCAAAAGAAACAATTTTTCTTTTATATATAAGAAAGAGAAAAAGTGCATCATCGCCTCAGCAAAAGCACTGAGGTGTATTCCTGTATTAATGCCTATGAGATCATATAGGGGGAGAAAAGAGTGCGGCTCAGGATTGTATGACCTTTAATCTCATGTTATAAAAAAACAACCATACGTTAGCCTTTCATTGAGGCCATGGGGGGCGGAAGTTTGCAAATAAAATATCCACCGTGATTCTCGCTGGAGGATAAGTTTATCCCAGTCGCCCCCTCTTTTTGGCGGGTTGACCCGGTCAATGCCCGTGAGTTGTATTGTGGCCTTACCATGGTGGGTCGAGTGTATATGCCTGGATAGTGGAGTATCTTTTTTGTGTAAGATATCCCCAAGGTGTTCTTCCAACCTCCGGCGAAACTCTCGTTTTGTCTTGTCGACATATTCCAGACCACATTGGCATGCAATGCGGTAAATAACCCCCATTGTTCTGCAATTAATAAAATGCAGAATAGAGTAGTTTCTACCTGTTACATTGCTAGTGAAGGTCTTGGTGATTGAAATATGTTTGCAGGCAACACAGTTGCCACATCTATAGCTGCCTAAGATTTTTGAGTGGAGCCGAGATGAAGGGGCAGGGGCGCAAAGTGGCTGTGAACCAGTTTGTCACGTATGCTGGTACCACGTCTATAGGTGACCTGTGGATAGTCTCCTATGACCTCCCTTATGTCAGAATCCATTTTTAGTATGTCCCGTGCCATTCAAGGGTCTGTCTCACTTGTGCTGCCTCACGGTCAAATGTGGTAATCACCCGTATGACTCTGGGATTCTGGTTGGGTGTCTGATTGGGAGTGAGTAGCGACGACCTATCTCGGGCCGTTTCCTCAATTCCCTAGCCTGATCAATGAACTCTCTTTTAGTGGAGCAGTCGGTCTCTATTGTTGGACAGCAACACTTATGAGATCCGCACCAGGGATCCCATTGAGGATTACAGACGTGAACTCAAGGGGATCCTGGATGAAGTCAGAGACAACAAGCTGATCTCTTTGGATGAGTATTTTTCTTTCCATTATTCCCCCAGAGATCTACTTTTTACTGTTTACCCAAAGTCCATAAGGGGTTCCCACCCCTGAAGGGAAGACCCATAGTGTCGGGCATAGGCAATTTGTGCCAGAATCTGGGTATCTACATCGACCAGATTCTGTGACCATTTGTAACTGCCCTGCCATTATACATTCGTGACACCACTGACTTATTGAAACGTCTGGAAGGTATTCAACTGGATGATGATTGTCTCCTATCTAGCATAGACGTGGAGGCTCTTTATTCCTCCATACCGCATGCATTGGGCATCAAAGCAGTGGATCACTTTCTTCAATCTCGGGGTTGTCAATACCGCGCCCACAGCTTATTTATTTTCCGCATCCTCTAATTCACCCTCACCAGAAACTACTTCTCCTTTGATAACAAGATCTACCGCCAGCTCAGGGGCACCGCTATGGGGAGCCCTTGTGCCCCCTCGTATGCAAATTTGTTCCTGGAATGGTGGGAGGAGACCCTGGTATTCAGGGATGAGGACTCTGGAGATCTCGCCAAAATAAGTCTGTGGGTGCGGTACATAGACGATATATTCGTCCTATGGAATGATACTAAACCAGCATTCGAAACCTTTGTTTCTCACTTGAACGATAATCAAATTGGGATGCGCTTCACGAGTGAATCACATCACCAGCAACTGCCCTTTCTTGATGTTAAAATAACCAAAAGCTCTAGAGGATAACTAGAAACATCTATATATAGAAAACCAAATTCCACCAATTCCCTACTGAAGTGGGAGAGTCACCATCCACTCCCTCTCAGAAGAGGTATACCTAGAGGACAATACCTCCGCCTGAGAAGGAACTGCTCCACTAAAAGAGAGTTCATTGATCAGACTAGGGAATTAAGGAAACGTTTTCAGCAACGTGGCTATCCTGACAAAATGCTCAGACCCGCATTTAGAGCAGCCTTGGCCCAAGATAGGTCATTGCTACTCTCTCCCAATCAGACACCCAACCAGAATCCCAGAGTCATACGGGTGATTACCACATTTGACCGTGAGGCAGCACAAGTGAGACAGACCCTTGAGCGGCACTGGGACATACTAAAAATGGATTCTGACATAAGGGAGGTCATAGGAGACCATCCACAGACGCGGTACCAGCATACGTGACAAACTGGTTCACAGCCACTTTGCGCCCCCTGCCCCTTCATCTTGGCTCCGCTCAAAAATCTTAGGCAGCTATAAATGTGGCAACTGTGTTGCCTGCAAACATATTTCAATCACCAAGACCTTTACTAGCAATGTAACAGGTAGAACCTACTCTATTCTGCATTTTATTAATTGCAGAACAAAGGGGGTTATTTACCGCATTGCATGCCAATGTGGTCTGGAATATCTCGACAAGACAAAACGAGAGTTTCGCCGGAGGATGGGAGAACACCTTGGGGATGTCTTACACAAAAAAGATACTCCACTATCCAGGCATATACACTCGACCCACCATGGTAAGGCCACAATACAATTCACGGGCATTGACCGGGTCAACCCGCCAAAAAGAGGGGGCGACTGGGATAAACTTATCCTCCAGCGAGAATCACGGTGGATATTTTATTTGCAAACTTCCGCCCCCCATGGCCTCAATGAAAGGCTAACGTATGGTTGTTTTTTTATAACATGAGATTAAAGATCATACAATCCTGAGCCGCACTCTTTTCTTCCCCCTATATGATCTCATAGGCATTAATACAGGAATACACCTCAGTGCTTTTGCTGAGGCGATGATGCACTTTTTCTCTTTCTTATATATAAAATAAAAATTGTTTCTTTTGCAGAAATAGACTATCATGCATAGATCCAAAAACTGACTGCATAATCATATTAGTATTCTATGACTACTTTTTCTGAAATCGCTAAAACAGACTATTATTATAGATCTTACCAATAGATCATTGAATTTTTGGATGCGACGGTACAACAACCATTGCATCATCATGTCAGCAAATATACCATCGTGAGAATTGACCACGTAATGCCCATAATCTATATTGTTTGTTATCATAGTTATCGTCACTATGTACGCGCAATATCAGACACGTCAAACTCCTGTTCCTGGACGTTTAGCAGTTTCCAGGTAACAGTATCCTCATGAACACTCCCTTTATACGATGATTGGCTGCCCTCCTCACGTGTTCGCGATGCCGGCGTCTGACGTCATGCGCCGGTCACACATGCGTAGAAGACGGCGTTTTGAATAGGGAGGCGCGATTTATGACCGCACCACATAAAACCGAGACCAGACACTGCAGCACGGCTGGTAGGTAGGTTCTCCCAACCATAGGGGACCATGTGTATTTGTTTCACTTTACTATTGAGAAGACCCCCTTCCACCATAGGGGCTCTCTTGAATATTAGACCATACATTCAGGACTATCATCTCCTGATCTGTGTGCCACCTCTCACTAGAGAGGCCACATACTGTATTATTTCCTTATAATGACCACTCCAACCATTTTGGAGTAGTCCAGCAGTGCTTGCATATTTTGATTACAGGTGTTGACACCGATCCCTGATACCCGCCATCGACAACCAATGCAGAGACCTGCAGTCCTTCATTCATTCACCCTGGTTCGGGTAAGACTGCATGCACCTCAGCCGAGGTGCAGCAGGATTTGTTACTTTTTACCTACCACAGTGAAGGGTGCACTACCCGGTACCCTTTGTTTGCTTGTTGTATTGTCTTGTTTTGGTACATTGGTTTATGTCTCCTCATCTTTTAAGTATCGGGATTAAAAGCTAATTTTTAAATAATGTCACTCTACCCCTAGGGGTTAGCACATGCACATGAATTTTCGGAGTGTCTGACTTTGGAGACCCTCATACATGATAGAATGTAAGATGCAATTTCCTCTAAACACTTAGAACATTTTTATACACTCGCATGTATTAGTATTTTCTGAAACAAAAAAGTTTCATACTCTATAAAATAATTTTAAATTCATTGTTTTTGTACTTAAGAACAGTCAAGTCAATCGCTGCATCCCCAGAATGTGTAAGTAACCGTTATTATTTAACAGAAATACTTTTGCCCAATGCTCCTTTCAAAACTCTGATTTTATGTCTTAATCCTATTGTCTTCTCGTTAGCATTTTAGAGAGTTGAAACGATAACCTTCCTATACATTGTTTGCTGCTAAAATTAAGAACATCCTGCATTCTATATCATATAAGACAACGAACAATAGTTTCCACAACATCAATATAAACTATAAAACTATGAAAAGACATTTCTAATAATGGATTAAATGACATTTTGAAATTAGAGAACTTTTCAAAAGTGTTTAAAAGCACCAGTGATATTTTCTTAAGCTAGGTTGCTACTAAAGTTTTGAAGTTCTTGGACCTAGTAGTGAAATAATATTTGTAATTATCTATTTTGAATATGACCAAATGCAAATTATGCTTCCTTCTTTCACATTTTAAAAAAGGTTATTCAATGACAAATATGTCAACTTTTCTACTAATCACTCCAAATCACCACTTGTATAATGAAATATTTACTTCTCCATTTTAGGTTTCCATTTAAACATAAAATACATATAGCAGCCCTGGTGTAGGCCTGGTAAAACATTCTATATCTCCTGAAAGCTTCCCAAGATGTATACCAAACATCTATAAGTATGGCAGCATTAATGTAAGAGGGATATTTTACTGCGGCAGTCTTCTAGGGAACCTCTTTATGTTTTAAGTAACCTTAGGGTTCCAGAAAAAAATGGTTAAGAAACAATGGAATATAGCATGATAGCTCCATTATTATAATTGCATTGAAACACATTGGCCCTCATTTTGAATCCAATCCAGCATGCATAAAGTATATATATATCCTCCCTGTACTTGTGTGGGTTTTTCTAGGTACTCTAGTGTCTTCTGTATGTTACAAATAAACTAGTTGATAAGAGTGACTTCCTGTAGGATTTGACTCCTAACAAGTATGTCTGTGACTAAAACGGAAGTCCAGACTGCAATCACTTGTGCAATTATATGAATTGTTCTAACCCAGTTAGTCTATTTTTAAACTATAATTACTTGCCATTTGGGTATTTTGTATCCTGCATTAGAAAATCAAATGCCTTCTCCTCCTTTTTCCCAATCTTCAGCTTCTACCTGCACTTAACACAGCCCCGACACTGTCTGTATTCAGCCCATAGCAATCCTACTTCTCTGTGCCTCTATTTCAGCATCTTCCAAAGATGGTCTCTGCAACATTTCCTGTGATGAGAGTGATGAGAAAACATCATCACAGGAAATGCTGCAGAGCCCTTTTTAGGAAGATTCTGAAATAGAGTCACAGAGAAATAGGGTTGCTAAGGGCTGAATACAGACATTAGAAAGTGCTGGGGCCACACTACATTCAGGTAGAAACTAAAGATTGGGAACAAAGAGGAGAAGGCATCTGATTTTCTAAAGCAGGAAACAGAACACCCAAATGGCAATAATTATATCTAATTCTTTACTTGTTCTGAGGTTATATAACAACAGTAAAGGTGAAATTTTTGAGACTTGGGCAAACAAGTGAAAGGAGAGTAATATATGCAGTAAAAGATTAAACTATCATTGGTTAGCATGGGTATTGAATGATTTAAGTTGATATTTTCCTATTTGTAGGGTTATGGGCAGGTTATCCTTTACCAAATACCCAGCAGCAATGTGAGTGGGGAGGAGCACAATCTATACTAACACTGTGCACTCTCCCAAGGTGATAGTATTAAAACATGCTAACTCACTCATTTAGTAAGGAAGCTCAGGAGTGGAAATTTGTTATTGTAATTAATTTTTAAAATAAATTTGTATTTTCTTTACAATGTATTCAATAGCGATGTACCTACAATTTGGTGACATCAGTACTAGTTACCACTGTGTCTCAGTTACAATCTATTCTTTCTCTCTCAGCCATACATACTATGCCCTATTCAATAGAACGTAATATGCAAAATAACTGTGGAACTCCAGTTATGGGTCTTCAACACAGTGAAAGCCAGATATACCTCTAAGGAAGGAAAACCAAACAAAGGGGTGTCCCCATTACAGAGATCACCAGATCCATTATATTAAGTGGCCCCTATGTCAAGATCCCGCTCTTTTACAAGCATTAAGGATGTGACAGGGAAGACCTAAGCCAGTTATCCATCCACAGACAGCTGTTTCGGGTGTTGCCCCTCATCAGTGTGGAGTAGGATTCTATTCAATAGAACATTTATTTAACTTATCAGAATGTTAGGAGTGTGTGGGAAAAGTGGAATACCTGCAAGAAATCATACTACAGATACAACAGTGTAGATGATAAAATATTCCTTCACATTTTAGCAACTAATTGAAAGATATTTATGAGACTTGCATATTTTTATGGCAACATAAAATTGCTAGATACATTTGAGATCAATATGACATTGGTCCTAGACTCCTAGTCTATAAGTCAATGTGTGTCTGGAAAATGGATTTTGAGTTCTACTGGGAACAAGGACTGATGTTAATATGGTAGTTATATTCTTTATGCACTGCTATGGAATAAGCAGGCATTAAAAAATAATTTAGTTATTAAAGAAATACATTTTTTTTCTCTTGGAGTTATTTTTACAATTTTCACGGGGCAGATAAAGGGCATCACTTTAACGATAAACTGTTCTTGTGCAATCATGTGACTTTCTTATATATGTGCAATGCAGCACAGCAATAGCAACCTTGTAAAATTATTGTCAGGTGTTGACATAACTTAACATACTATATCTCAGTGTAATTGCTTGATCCACAGTCGAAGGATCTGAAGATTACATTATAATAAAATGTGGCCACACTCAAGTAGCGGTAACATAATTGTTCATTATATTGTTCTTACAGAGAAAATTTTACCATGAAAATGTTATCCAATCTATCAGCATAAAATAGAGCAGGATGAGCTGAGCAGATTGATTTAGATAGATAGATAGATAGATAGATAGATAGATAGATATTTCTGAGAAACAATTCAGTATAACTTAAAATGTCTTCAGTGTACAAGAAGATGGCTGTCAATGACTGTTTAGGGACTCAGATTGGACATCTAAGCATAGAAAGCTGGAATTTCAATCAATACATTTAGTATTATACTGAATCCCACTAAACTGTATTTCAATCTGCTCACAATGCCCAGCTTCTCCTGCTATATGGTAGATAAGACTGCCTATTGAACGTGACAGGTTCTCTTTCATATTTGATATACGGATGTAGCAGGGTTAAGACTCCTGTTTTCTGAGATTGGTTAACTTCAGTTTAGTTAACTAAACTAGTGAAACAATTGCTTCCCAATGGCTTTTGTTTCAAGATAACGCGATGAGATAATGAAATTTGAGTTAAGGGTTGGAGTTTTACCCTGCTACATCTGAATGTTAAGGATGAATGCTACGGTAGTTAACGAAGCAACACTCAGAAAGGAGCTTACCATCTTTTCTGTCTGTAAAATTGGCTCTTTTACTGTATGTGACAGAAGCACTTTGATTCTAGGCCAATAGTTTCCATTTTAACTATTGTTGCATTCACCTGATCTGACTCTATTCTCTTTATAAATAACATAGGCTTAATCCATACTATGATAAAAGAACTTACACGTTACCAAAATTACATGAATTTAACATGTACAATGAAATGTTGATTAAATTCCATAATGCCTTTAAGTGTGAAAAGCTAAGCTGAAGACCTCAAATTCTTATAATCGTTATAAGGTAGGATGTCTAAGAATAAATGAAAACTCACTTAAAAATCCATCTGGAAATCTTAAAATAGCTAAAAACTAGAGTTGAGCGAATACCTGGAAGTTCAGCCGAACTTCACAAAAAAGTTCGGGTTCGGGATCCAAACTTAACCTGAACTTGACCCCGAACCCGAACCACATTGAAGTCAATGGGGACCCGAACTTTTGGGCACTAAAATGGCTGTAAAAAAGTCCTGGAAAGGGCTAAAGGGCTGCAAAAGACAGCAAAATGTGGGTAAGTGCCCTGCAAACAAATGTGGATAGGGAAATGACTTAAAATAAATCAAAATTAAAAATCTAAATCTTGATCTAGGAGGAGGAAATGGATCTGGAGAAGGAGGTTGAGGAGGCATCAGGTGGGAATGCCATCATCAGCGCGTCTACCAGCGTGCATCTGTAGTTACGCATCCATAACAAAAGGATTCTGTAGGCATACACATCAGAGGAAGCTGAAGCTGGTTGCCCCAATTTTAATTCAGGAGCAGTAAACAGCGGGAAGCAAATAGAGGTGGCTAAACGCTGCTGCTCTGTATCTCTTGTGAAGTCAATGTCTCCAACTATGCCCCTCTCACGATTTATAGCAAATGCTTTATTTTCATGTAGAGGTCGAAGATTTGTGTTGGAGGCATGTAGTGTATGCAAGCTATGTGCAACCCCTCTCATCACTCTCATTGTGACTGAGCACCCAAGTGCTCGGGCCAAACACATCGGGATGGTCGGGTGCTCTACCGAGCACCCGAGTATAATGGAAGTCAATGGGAGAACCCGAGCATTAAACCAGGCATCCCCTGCTCTGAAGAGGGGAGGGTGCCTGGTTCATAGGAAAAGGTCAGAAATTGATGGAAACACCACCAAAATGGTTTGGGAACAGCATGGGGAGGATGTCTGCATGCATCTTGAACTCCCAGGTTGCTGCTGGGAACAATGTTGTCCGAGTAGTACGCCACTTTTCCAGACTGACAATAATATGCACAAAACCAAATATAAAATTGATTTTAGAGGAAAAATTGTTAGGAAACATTCTTTCCTGTATATTTACTTGTATATAAAGTGCAAGTGCTGCCAAAAATTACAAGCAAGAGGCACTCCGATACAACCTGTATATCACATAAAGGAGTGCCTAATTCACATTGTGGTACAATGGTTCATGTAGTGGGACTCCTACACTCATAAAGCTTATGCACTAAGTGAAAAGTTTGCCAGAAATTACAAGGAACATGCAGTCCAATACACCCATTGCTACACCTAAAGGAATGGCATCATACATACCCTTGAAAAATTATGATTGATGGCCTGCTGGTGACCCTCAAAAATATTTGAAGCAAGGGCATAAACAGGTTTAGGTGAGGGCCTGCAGGTGAGCTGACCTTCTAATACATTATATGTGAGGGCCTGCAGGTGAGCTGACCCTGTAAAAGATTGTAGATGAGGGCCTACAGATGAGCTGACCTTCTTAAACATTATATGAGAGGGCCTGCAGGTGAGCTGACCCTGTAAAAGATTGTAGGTGAGGGCCTACAGATGAGCTGACCTTCTTAAACATTATATGAGAGGGCCTACAGGTGAGCTGACCCTGTAAAAGATTGTAGGTGAGGGCCTGCAGGTGAGCTGACCCTGTAAAAGATTGTATGTGAGGGCCTGCAGGTAAGCTGACCTTTGAAAATATTATATGCGAGGGCCTGCGGGTAAGCTGACCCTGTAAAACATTATATGCGAGGGCCTGCAGGTGAGCTGAAACTGTAAAACATTATACGCAAGGGCCTGCAGGTGAGCTGACCCTGTAAAAGATTGTAGGTGAGGCCATGCAGGTGATCTGACCTTCCAAAACATTATTTGTGAGGGCCAGCAGGTGAGCTGACCCTGTAAAAGAATGTAGGCGAGGGCTTGCAGGTGAGATGACCTTTTAAAACATTATATGCGATGGCCTGAAGGTGAGCTGACCCTGTAAAAGATTGTAGATGAGGGCCTGCAGGTGAGCTGACCTTCTAAAGCATTATATGCAAGGGCCTGCAGATGAGCTGACCCTCTAAAACAGGCATCCTCAAACTGCGGCCCTCCAGCTGTTGCAAAACTACAACTCCCAGCATGCCCGAACAGCCTACAGGTATCAGCCTACAGCAGGGCATTGTGGGAGTTGTAGTTTTACAACAGCTGGAGGGCCGCAGTTTGAGGATGTCTACTCTAAAACATTATATGCAAAGGCCTGTAGGTGAGCTGACCCTGTAAAACATTATATGTGAGGGCCTGCAGGTGAGATGACCCTGTAAAAGATTGTAGGTGAGGGCCTGCAGGTGAGCTGACTCTGTAAAACATTATATGCCAGAGCCTGCAGGTGAGCTGACCCTGTAAAAGATTGTAGGTGAGGGCCTACAGGTTAGATGACCTTTTAAAACATTATATGTGAGAACCTGCAGGTGAGCTGACCATCGAAAACATTATGGGCAAGGGTGGGGTAAAATGCCAATTGTAACTAGAACAGTAGTAGTGGCATTGAAAAGTCATAAATCCAGTGTTTTTCTATGCCAAAAACAGGCATGGGGGAAAGCTTTTAAAAGGGGTTGGCCACTTTCTGGTTACTGTTGACCAATGTGTCTGTAAGATGATTATATGATGGAGGGTCATGTGACCAAGCAAAAATAACTACAAACGCATCACTCACCCATCTCCACTCAAATTCACCACCATCTGCCATGTGCACTTGAAATTTGGAGAATTTAGTGCAGGTGCAAGGTATTTTAATGGAGGAGACTGAGTGAATTGCCTGGTTACATGACCCTCCAACAGCAGCCATTCTATGGACAGGACTGCTGTGTGGACAGCACAAAGGATTCGGCCAAAAAGAGAGAATACCTTATGAAATATAGAAAATGTAGAATATCAACAAAGACTATATTAGTAAGTGCCATATAGTCATTTTACAACCAAATTGATCAACAGTATCTGGAAAGAGGTCCACCCCTTTAGCTCCTTTAAATATAACAGCTAACTGTAATGCCTTTAAAATGCCAGCTTGAACATATTACAGTGAAAACCATTTATTGCAAACCATAGTATGCACATAAAGCCATCCATATTGCCTATACCAGCTAAAAGACTTCATAATACCTGCCCACATCATTTTTTCTTCCAAAAGATTGAAGATGGTAAAAAAGAACTTGTATACAAAACAAGTTTATTCTCATCTATCTTATTCTTTGCTTTAAGGTCCTCAGTGTACCATTCATATAATGATTTATAAAAAATACCACTTGCAGTGCCTTCATAAAATTACAATCCACAGCACCTTTCATAATACTAGATAATGTGCCCCTCAAAATTATCCAACTTTTATTTATATGGATTTAGGGGGACATTTACTAAGACCAGCGATTAAGATGCCGGTCTTAGTCCATGTCCACTGCTGTTTGATGCACCTAAGTTATGTAAAAGTGCCGGCCTCTACAGTATTCAGGCACTTTACTGGTGGCCATGGAGCTTGCTTAAACCTACACCAGCTCCCTTACTGGCATAGATTTAAGTAATTATCTAGACCAAAAACAGGTGTAGAAAATGATCAATCAGATGGGCCTGCTGCCCCCCCCCCACCTTCACTGCCCACTCCAGTCCCCCCCCCCCTTTTTCTGTCACCTCAGAAAAGTGGCATGAGTAGGGAAAAGTAACAGATTCGTCCGCAAATCCCTTTTGCGACCAAATCTGTCACAAAAGTACGGTAAACCAAAAAAGTGTACGTCCCATAATAAATGACCCCCTTAGTTTATACAGGGTGGCCCACGAAAAAGTAGCCCGTCTCCAGTGATAGCATGACAAGATGTACGAGCAAGTGGATTTTTTTTAATTACCCACAAGTCACAAAAGATGCTGAAAGTGGTCCCCATTTACGTGTTTGCATCTTTAGGCATGTCAGATTATGTTGGTTGATACTGCTTGCAACTCTTCAGAAGTGATGCTTTTTCCAACAAGATGGGGCAACATGCCGCACCTCACGGAACTCGCTGGCATGGGTTCATGAACTGTTTACGGAGGAGCGAACTGTGAGCAAGGGGTTATGGGCACTATGTTCCCCACTTGGTCACTTGTTCACATGTGATTTATAGCTCTGGGGAAATTTAAACAGAAAATGTACGCTAACAATCGACATGGATGAACTCAAGGAAATCATCACAAACACTATCCACAGCATCATTGGAGTATACTAGCATACAGAAGTATAATAACCCATCATAAGCATAAAACAATTTTGTAAGACAGTAATTCATTAACAAGACCACAAAAAATAATAAAAGATTGTAAATAAGAAAGCTTGCAAAAAAAAAAGCAACCATTTTTCATAAAATACATATTATTGTGCATACTTTGCAAAAAAGCTAAAAAAAATTCAATATATATATAGGTACTTTTTAGGTATCGACATAACAAAAATAACGTGAACAACTCATTTAACAGGTTATTAAGTGTGAGATATGTACACAATAAAGTAAAAAATGAATGTAAAAACATAGATTTTTCTATATTTACAACAAAAAAGTATATCAATTACAAAGTATTTTATATGTACCCTTAAATGGCACCAAAAATGCAATTGCTCTTGCATAAAACAAGGCCTTATGCCACCGTTTCAATAAAAATACAAAAAGTTATGGCTGCTTAAACATGAAGAGGCAAAAACTGAAAAAAATGACAAGTTAACTAGAATTGCTTTGGGAATTCATTCTAGTGCTGAATGCCACTATTTTTTTTTGTCTGCAAAATTTATAGCTGTGGTAATAATTTACTAAACAAGTCAATTATATGCCCAATAAGGGCCTGGGCTTGATGCATAGGTTTTCCATAAAGAGCTGCCTCCTTTCCTGACTTGTCTGTTTTTTTTGAAACGCTTGTATTCTCTATAAAAAAAAATTTGGAGCATCTTATACATTGAAAACTGTTTGTTACTATTTCCCTTGTCATATGTCACAGTCTGGCAATGACTGCGCTAATTGGACAATGTCAGATTGTGTAGGGACTCACGCCTATCTGGTAACACCCAGTTGTCAATTTATTTATACATTTATAAAAGGAATAACAGAAAAATTGCACAGCACGGCACCCTAAGAAAAGATGATCCAGATCTGAAATTTCATGCAGAACAGAATTATTTACTAAACCAGACATGTCAGGAGCAGACAGATCCTCTTTATGTGAATGACCATAATTGTCCTAGTTGTAATCCAGACTAAGTAAAATGGAAATATGCACATCCTATCAGTCTCAAAAATATGTAAACATATCAATATATAAAGGCACATTTAGAATACCCTGCTGTTTAGGGCATGCTATAATGTAAGCGTAGAAACATAAAGCTTCTAGGTACACTAACATTAATCCTGCTAGTAGAAGTGACAGATGATCATGTAATTTTGCCCTGATGACAGATAATCTTAAGCTGTATCAGTATGCATCAATGCCATATAGAACACAGATTGTGGACTATTACGCTTTCACAATTATATCATTGCCTAAGATATATAAAATACATAAACATTTTAGCTTTCCGCATCACTGTTCTGTGTATGAAGGGATACAAATCAATATATTAAACGTGCCAATTATCTTTCATTTACATAAAGCAACATATACAGTACTGTATTACTCACTTCCATATGACACAAAAAAACACAGGTATTATATTCAGTGGATCTAGTAGCTTTAAGTGAAAATGCTTTCTGTCATAGACTGGGATTTTTATTGGAAGCCACTGGATTTGCAGCTTTTAGCTTCTTAGATTAGAACTCCGATTATAGAAAATAAAACACACCGCCAAATATTATAAAACTACAAATTCATCTTTATTAATGATCGAAAATATAAATATCTATCTATCTAGTAAATTTCAGACACTTACTATTACATATATTTCATTTGCATTTTTGATCTATAATATAGATGAATTAATTGTATTTTTAAATATTCAGTAGTGTGCTTTGTTTTCTATAATCAGAGTTTTGAGTTTCAGGTTTTCAACAGATTTTTTGCATTTTCGACATCGGATTGGTTTATTGACTCCTTAGACTAGAAGCTCACCGAGACCAAAATCATAGACAATAATATTAAATAAGAGTGTAATCAATCTTTGTTATATAGTTACATAGTTAATACGGTTGAAGAAAGACAAAAGTCTTTGCCTTTCTTTTTCCTGCACCTACTGTAGTTTGCCACTGTGTGAAATAAATTGAACTAACTCATAGACCGCAATTATTTTAATACTCTATGTTCTATTTACAGAATTCACATTTCAAATGGTCAATCTGTTTAGACGATTGCTAGGTTATAAAAAGCATAGTGAGAGGTTATCATTCAGAGAATATGGGAATGCCAAATGTAATGTATTAAAGATGTTGGATTATTTCATATATTTCCTAACTTCTCATTTTGTCATATTAGATGGATTAAATCTCATGATCCATGTAATGCTTTTGCGTACGAATGCTACTTTATCCAGTAGCTGCAATTAAATTCTAAAGAACTGGGTCATGTTATGAAGTGCTGATAAATGACATATACTGTATCAGACTAGTCTTTAAAACAAAGTTCTTTAGGAGACCCACTTACTTTTTTTAAGTTACCGTTTAGAGATGAGCAAATTTCAGGGGAACCTGTCAGCACCAAAATGGTCCCTAAACCGCCTGCAGTACCTTACAGCTGATGTCATGTGGTTTCTAATAATCTCTGCAAAACAACTTTTTTCTGCCGCAGGCTATATGCAAATGAGGATCTTGAAGTCAAGGGGGAAGCGACTTTCATGCTTGAGGTAAAGTTTGCCACACCCAATTCCCAGCTTTGCACTTGATTGATGGTTTTTATTTTTTCCTTCATGCATGATTCCTTCTTGTGATCTCACGCATGCACAGTATGCGTCATATGATAATAGTCTCTGGCACGCTCTCGCAAGATCTCAAGAAGGAATTGCCCATGAAGGAAATTAAAAATCCCATCAATTATACACAGAAGCCCTTTTCAGAGAAAAATGCCCTCTCTCTTCTTTTTCTTCCCTCTTTCCCAAAATAACATTCACTCTGAATTATGTGATTAATTCATCTTTAGATACTAAAATGGACTGCTGACTCACTGAAGGATCAGATCACAAGCTCCCAAGCTGAGATAGAGAAATACAGACATGATTCAGCAGCTAATAGTAATAGTACATCACATCTATACTGCTCAGTACTTCTCTATAGTATCTTCCATGCTCTTCTCTGTATATGAAAAGAAAGTTAGTTACAGTATATGAAAGCAAAATCTCCACAATGTTATGTGTGGTCTGTATGGATTTCATCATGGCAGAAAATAATGATAGATATAACTTTTATTATTAAAGCTCTATATGCACATATTGGGACAGGTTTATGAATATTACCACAATGTCTGATTATGGGTGATAAATTTGGTGCATCTTGTCTAGTCTAAATTTATATCACCTACTAGTTGTCAATTTTGGTGTGTGATATTACAACTTAGGCCATGCCCTTTTCTGCTAACCTATACCCTTCCAGTTAAGCCACACTCATTTGCTGAGTAAGCCAATATAAGTGACTATGATGCTTAGTAAATGTGGTACACAGCACAATATATGATTTAGCTGTATTTGAACTGATCCAGAGAATAAAAATAATAGGTCAGAAACCTAAAAAACTGTTGCAGAATTGTGTTTTTTTCCAATTCCACCCCATGTAGACTCTTTTTTAAAGCTCCTCACTGCATTGTATGCAACATTAAATAGTGTGCTTAGAAAGTAAAATGAGTCCCGATACATAGGATAGGCCATCAATATTAAATTCCTGGATAAACCATTTAGCCCCTTGGATATAGGAGGTTTTAGCGTTTTTGCATTTTAATTTTTCTTCCTTTCCTAACCATTTAATATTTTTTTCTGTTATGGCATTCGTCTTACGGAATAAATATGTTTATATTTTAATAGTAGGGGCACATTTGGATGCAGTGAATGCCCATGATGTTTATTTTTTTATTGTTTATGTATTTATTTTTTCATTCTAGGGAAACGGGGTGATTTAAAGTTTTATTTATTTTTTATATTTTAAAAAAACTGTAACTTTTTAAAAAAACTTTTTTAAGCCCCCCTAAGAGGCTACAATATTCACCAGTTAGATTTATTAGAACTATTTGCAATGGGTGTGATATACCTTGCGCCCCCCAAAAAAAACATAATTGAGGGGTTTGATATACCTGCTTCCACACAATACTGATTGAGGGCTACGATATACCTGTAAATTGTTGCCCCAAATAAACAGGATGGTGTGATATAACTGTTGTGGCAAAAAAAATAATTGAGTGGTGTGACATACCTGCTTCCACAAAATACTGATTAAGGGGATTGATATACCTGCTTCCACCAAATACTGATTGAGGCCTGCGATACACCTGCTTCTACAAAATACTAATTAAGGGGTTTGATAGACCTGCCTCCACCAAGTTCTTATTGACACCTGCGATATACCTGCTTCCACAAAATACTGATTAGGGGATTGATATACCGGCTTCCACCAACTATTGATTAAGGCCTGCGTCACACCTGCTTCCACAAAATACTGATTGATGCATGCGAGATACTAGCTTCCACAAAATACTGATTAAGGGGATTGATTTACCTGCTTCACCAAATATTGATTGAGGCCTGTGAGATACCTGCTTTCACAAAATACTGATTATGTCCGGTGAATGCCTAATGTTTGGGGCCTGTACTCCACTGGCCTACAGTAAAATTGTCATCCACTTACCGCCTAATATACCTCCAGCCACATAATCACTTGTTCTTTTCTGTCCGGTGAATGCCTAATGTTTGGGGCCTGTACTCCACTGACCTACAGTAAAATTGTTATCCACTGACCGCCTAATATACCTCCAGCCAAATAATTTCTTGTTCTTTTCTGTCCGGTGAATGCCTAATGTTTGGGGCCTGTTGTCAAGGTGGGGAGTGGGGGAAACCCCCACCGTATATAGTTGGTATAACGGGATAGATACTAAGCCTGGATGCAAGGATAAGGGAGCACGTCACCTCCTAGGCTTCCCTCAAACTATTCCTAACCTCCTGACTGTATGAGCCACCCTCGAGGGTAGAGGAGCTCATACTATTTAACCTGGGCTCTACAGACCCTATCGGTCCCTGCAATATGGCGTCAGGAGGTGGAGACAACCGATTCATCCACGACATGGAGGAACCGGAGTCTCCAACAGACCTAGCAAAAAAAAGGGATGAAAGCAGCCAGCCGCGGACGACACGACAGGTAAGTGTCCTGAGGCAGAAAACACCACTGCTAACAGGAACAACATGGACACCTACCTGACACAGCTGCAACCAGGAACTTGGGCTGTCCATGCCTCTACCACTGGATCCTGGTAATGCGCCTAGGCCCAAACACACACCAGACACAGCCCAACACAAACACCAAACACAGAATCTAGGAAAAACCACCCTGGACCACCAAGTGGGATGAACCATGGCAGCACCAGGCAGTGCTGCTTGTAGTTCCCCTTCCGTGGAATTCCATGGACCCCCTTCCGGATGATAGGGCATACCAAGGATATGTTTGGCATCCATGCTGACCTGAGACACCAAACAGGCCAGACATGAAACATCAAACCAGACAAAACAACAACAACAAACATAAACCCAGACCAAACATACAACAAGTGAGGTAGGGTAAATGAAAGAGACACAAAGGAGTGACATCAAAAGACATTAGGTGACATTGATGTCCCATAAGGTGGCCCTCAAGGATTGGGCAGATGGAATAGCACCAGCTCCTCAAGACACTGAAGACAAACTGACCACAGGCTTACTACTCCAGAACAATAAGAATAATGAGGCGACACCCAGCTCCACCTAGCTCACCTCTTAACCCTGTGCTTACCAGAATAGGAAGCAAGACTGCCTTAAAGGGGAAGTGCCCCTGCATGCAACAACAACAACACGTTGCCACTGGCAACAAGCATGCGTGGCCAAAGTGTCACAGCAAGCATCACCAAGCCATGACACCTGTACTCCAGAGGTCTACAGTAAAATTGTTATCCACTAACCGTCTAATATACCTCCAGCCACATAATCACTTGTTCTTTTTTGTCAGGTAAATGCCTATTTTTTGGGGCCCGTACTCCTGTGGCCTAAAATACAATTTTTCTAGGCTCCAGCAGGGCACATTTTTGAGAGTTTCCCTTTAAGACGCATAAAAATGGCCCCTGATTAAAATACATATTTTTTTGTGAGAATTTTTGCCATTGATCCCCCTCTGGTATGTCACTGTCCATGTTGTGGGACTATTTGTGCACTTCTTGTAAGTATTTGGTGGCTGCAAATATGACCTGAAGGTTTTTCAGGTTCGCCTGCCATTAAAGTGAATGGAGCCCGCCGCGAACGCACGGATCACGAACATTTGATCGCGAACGCGCGTTCACGAAACGTAACGGCCGATGTTCGTCCATCACTAGTAAAAATAACGTCTGAGATTTTGGTCAACAAACAACCTTTTTCAAACACTAAAAAGAATTTGAAAATATAGTATGCATGAACAAAGAAACACATAGCATTAAAAAAAGGAAATATTTGGTAAGTAGTATGTGGTGGACATGCTGTATCACAAGTCCCATTGGTATCATAAAAAAACAGAAGACCAATGCCAAATTATATGGAGATGCACATACTTCCACATGACAAACTTGTTTTGATATGATTATGGTTATTCAGGCATATTTTCTTTGATAATCTTATGTGTATAATTATTACTGTGTTCTTGGACCTTGCAAATTGTTTAATTAACCATAGTTTTATAGATTTAGGGGGTCATTTATTAAGCTGAAATATGCTTATATTAGGCATATTTCAGGCGGAGATTGCAGGGCTCAACAATTAGTTGCACTGGAATCTGCAACTTCTCTCCCGTCATGCAAGGTCTAAAAAAAGTGTGTGTGGCATGGGCGGGGACGGGCTGGGAGGTCTGTCTCATTTACAATTTTTTATGTCTGTTCCAGGCGTAGAAAAAGGTCTAAATGGAAGACATCTAAGAAGGTGTCTTACATTTACTGTAGAACTGGCACCTCTTCATAACTTCGGCAGAACCACCACCAGCTTAGGTTTATTAAGACCGGCCTCTAAAATACTGGTCTTAATAAATATGCCCCATAGTACATTCGATATCCCATATCCTGTGCTATGATTCGTCTTCTAATTCTTTTTAGTGTTTGAAAAATGTTTGCTGATCAAAACATACCACATTGTTTTTCCATGAATATATTTTAATAAATTCACACTATTCTGTATCAACTTTGGAGTCCTACAGTTAATTTTTATATATTAAAAGGTGGACTGATTTTCAAATGATAAAACTATCATAAATTAGTTGTTGATTTCTAAATAATTAGACATTGATCTATTGAAAAAGAAAAGCTTGCCAAACAAATAACTTTACAGTATGTCCAAACTGCAAGTAGTCATGTTATACTTGGAAGAAACATGGTTATGTACTCATGACATACCTTGATAAAACATTGTCCTGATGTTCTAGATGATAAATGAAATTAATTGAATATAACTCAAGGACACATGGATCCTGAGGAAATGGATTAGAAAACTGTAAGATACTGTAAGTTAAAAGAACATTGAGGAACATTTATCAAGACTTGCTCCTTCTGCACTGGAGTGAGATGCACTTAATTTATTAAGAGGCAGGCACATCTCTGGCAGTCCATGCACCAGAAACTGAAGTCTGTGCCAGCCAGGGACTGGCATATACTTCCTCTATTACATAGGGTAATTTAAAACTAGCGGCAAGGAACTCCGGCAAGCTGTTCCGGTGGGTGAACAGCCTGTCGGATCCGTGCTGCCGCTAGTGCACACGTGTGCCCGGACTACCACTCTGGCCCCGTTTACTATAATGGGGGCGGGCCCGAGTTCCGGCCAGGATAAAAGAACGACATGTGAAACTAGCCTTACTCCTGTTTTTGGTGTAAGTTATAGTAAATCCTGCAGGCCACACACAGTATACAATATATAGTGTAACACCCCCACAGTATATAGTATAAAAACCCACAACATACAATATATAGTACCCCACAGTATACAGCACATAGTACCCCTAAGTATGAGGTATATAGTATAACACCACACAGTATATAGTATATAGAGTAACACCCCCACAATATATATTATAACACCCCTACAGTATACACTATATATTATAACATCCCATAGTAT
The DNA here is from genome assembly GCA_033119425.1 of Bufotes viridis. Lineage (NCBI taxonomy): Eukaryota > Metazoa > Chordata > Amphibia > Anura > Bufonidae > Bufotes > Bufotes viridis. Next base: position 292,917,578 of record CM065593.1, on the reverse strand, counting down.
ATGGTATATAGTACCCCACACTATGCAGTATATAGTATAACACCCCACAGTGTATATAGTACCCCACAATATGCAGTATACAGTATAATACCACACAGTATGCAGTACCGCACAGTATGCAGTATAACACCAAACATTTTCTACAGCAACACTCCAACACACCATTGCTCTCCTCCTCTGGCTGGGTCCGGTCGTCTGGCCTGCTTGACCTCTTTTCACGCAGGCTTCAGTCTTCTTAGCAGCAAAGCGTCTTCCATAGGCTGGTTACCTGGGGATACTTAAGGCACCTTCCCCAGTTTGAAGGTGCCTGAGTAATAAGATTTTTAGCTTTGCTAGCTGCCCATATACTAACATCTACCTCTTTCCTGACTCTGATTCTCAGCTGCCTAACCTGACCTATGCCTGATGTATCATTTTGACCTTGTGCTGCCTGCCCTGATGTTGGTTCTGTTTCTCGCATTCGCATGAACTCTGTCTACCCTGACCTCGGCCTGTTACTGACTATGGTTTTTCCTGATACCTCAGTGTCATACACAGTTGTCTCTGCCAACCACACCAGGACTATTATAGGAAGTACTGGTGTGGTGGTTCCTTGCAGTGAAGTCTAGCTCCCTGTATAGTGGTTAAAGGGTGAATGCTAGGGGTATGCCAGGATCATGCCCTTGGGTCTTGCCCAAAGTCAAACAGGTTGGATTGGCACACTGGTTCTACATCCACTGCCATAATCCATACTAAAAACTATAACCACTTTTAATTCTATGGTCTTATGTGTCAGGAGTCAAAATATAATATGGTTTTATGTATCAGGAGTCAGGATATAATAAAAAATATAATGATTTGAAGGTGTTAAAATCAGGTAAATACAACCTTAGATGAACAACAGCACACAACAGATTCCATTGTTTCATTATTTATTCCACAAAAATGAAGAAAAAAAAGAAAAAAGCCATGTGTTAAAATCTAAGCACCCAATGATTCAATAGCTTTTACAGTGCCCTGCAAAATTATTCACCCCCTTGAATTTTTTGTGTTTTGTTACACTACAGCCTTAAGTTCAATGTTTTGTCAATCTGAATTTTATGTGATGGATAAAAACACAATAGTCTAAGTTGGTGAAGTGAAATTAGAAAAATATATAAATAAAACTATTGTTTGAAATAGAAAACAGAAAATTGGCATGTGCGTATGTATTCACCCCCTTTGTTAGGAAGCCCATAAAAAGCTCTGGTGCTTCCTTCAGAAGTAACATAATTAGTGAAATGATGTCCACCTATGTGCAATCTACAGTTGTGTTCAAAATTATTCAACCCCCAATGCTATAAAGGGTTTTAGGGAATTTAGTGTACATTTGTAATTGTGTTCAGAATGAAATCTTACAAGGACTTTTTAAAGAACAAAATGCAACTAAAATGACATCAATTGTTTTTGTAATACAGTATTAATTTTTTTTTGTGATTTCTTCATTTACACAATTATTCAACCCCTTAAAGATGACCACTCTTACGAACAGAGGTTCATTCAAGTGTTTTTGATCAGGTATTGAAAACACCTGTGGATGTCAAGGAGCAGCAATCAAGCATAATAAGCACCAATGAGGCAGATTTAAAATGACTGTGATACTCAGCTCCTTCTAGACATTTACTGGTGTGTTTACAAACATGGTGAAGTCAAGAGAATGGTCCAGGAAGACAAGAGAAGAGGTGATTTCTTTTCACAGGAACGGCAATGGCTATAAGAAGATTGCAAAGATGTTAAACATACCAAGAGACACCATAGGAAGCATCATTCGCAAATTCAAAGCAAAGGGCACTGTTGAAAAGCTACCTGGTCATGGCAAAAAGAAGAGGCTGACTTCGACTGCTGTGTGCTACCTGAAGTGCAAAGTGTTGAAAAGTCCGCGTGTGACTGCTAAGGAACTGAAAAAGATTTGTCAGATGCGGGTACTGAAGTTTCAGCTCAGACAATAAGGCGCACACTGCGTAATGAAGGCCTCCATGCCAGAACTCCCAGGCGCACCCCCTTGCTGTCTCTAAAGAATAAGAAGAGTCGACTGCAGTATGCCAAAAGTCATGTGGACAAACCACAAAAGTTTTGGGATAGTGTTCTGTGGACTGATGAAACAAAATTAGAACTGTTTGGGCCCATGGATCAACGCTATGTTTGGAGGAGGAAGAACAAGGCCTATGGAGAAAAGAACAACTTGCCTATTGTGAAGCATGGCGGGGGGGGGGTCAATCATGCTTTGGGGCTGTTTTGCTTCTACAGGTACAGGGAAGCTTCAGCGTGTGCAAGGTACCATTAATTCTATTCAGTACCAGGAGATATTGGATGAAAATGTGATGCAGTCCGTCACAAACCTGAGGCTTGGGAGACTTTGATCCTTTAAACAGGACAATGATCCCAAGCACACCTCCAAGTCCACTAGAGCATGGTTGCAGATTAAAGGCTGGAACATTTTGAAGTGGCCATCGCAGTCACCAGACTTAAATCCGATTGAGAACCTCTGGTGGGACTTAAAGAAAGCAGTTGCAGCGCGCAAGCCTAAGAATGTGACTGAACTGGAGGCTTTTGCCCATGAAGAATGGGCGAAGATACCCGTAGACGCTGCAAGACACTTGTGTCAAGCTATGCTTCACGTTTAAAAGCTGTTATAACTGGAAAAGGATGTTGAAATAAGTACTAAGATTGAATGTCACTTGGGGGTTGAATAAAACTGATAATGATGTGAGCACAGAAAAGACATTTGTGGTTATTTCATTATAAACATTGTATGGGTCTGACCTAGGGGTGAATTTACTGGAATGTCCACTCTGGAGAAAATTGTCAACTGTTTTGAATATTTTCAAATTGTAAATAATCTTTGTCTGTAGAATGATAGACTTCAAATGTTTAGAGGACCTTATAACCCCACCCAAATTGAAGGGCAGCACGATCTGCTTTGTCTTTCCTGTTCACTAGTGATGCAGCATAGGCAATATTCGTTTTCGCGATATTTCGCAAATTTTTGGCCTAATATTCACCATAAATTCGCAAATTCTCTGAATTCGTGATCTCGTCATTATTTTTTTGTTTGCAAAAATCAGCAATGTAATATGCTCGTATTGTGTGCACAATACAGGCGTGGCTCACTTTTCCTACATTTTTCCAGCTGCTAGACACTAATCTCTATCACAGCACAGTAATTCCTATCACACTTCCGAACACCCTGCAGTGGAACTATCTAACCTACACTGACTATCTTCCACTAACTATCTGTATTATATATATGAGCTAACTAACTATCTAATGTAATTGAATAGGGATCCAGATGACTCAGCAAAGCAAAGAGCACAGCAATGACACTGCTCTCTCTCTCAGAACTGCAAAAAACAGCAGAAAATGGCTGCTGGGTAGTTTCCTATATAGTAAGGGGTAGGTAACTTTCCAATTGGTTGCTAGGGATGTTGCTAAGCTCAGACAAAGATATTGCACCCTTCTCATTGACCCACAAGCAAAAAGCAGTGAGGGTACTGATGAAAAAAATCTAGAATATTCGCAATTACGAAGATATAGCACTATATTCTAGATCTTTGCGAATTCTCGAAGTGCCGATATTCGTGATAAAAAATTTGCGATTAGAATATTTGCGATCAATACTATTGTTCACACATGCCTTATTGTTCATCTGAGGTTGTATTTATCTAATTTTAAGACCATCTAAGGACTAAATATTTTTTTTTATATCCTGAACCATAAAATTCAAAGAGCTTATCCTTTGTTTTTCTCAAGACTGCAGATGCTGTTAACTGGGCTTTATGGGTCATGTAATATTTGTGTTAAAAAGATGGACAAAACAGCTCTATCCCCTCAAGAAAGGGAGTTGGATCCTGGTTCAGGCTGTTTTTTTCAGCACATTCCACAAATGTCTGATCGGTTTGAACTCATCACCTTGAGGTCTTTCAAATTGTAAGGTTACATCAGTTAAGTGTTACATGTCATACATATACATTAATATCAGGAACCGAGATTTCCCAGCAAAACATTGCCCATAGCATTACACTCTTTTTTTAAATTTGCTTTGTTCCCATAGTGCTTCCTAGGGCCATCTCATTCACAAGTAAGTGGCTACCACCCCAAAAACAATAAACTTTATGTAAAAGACAATGCAATTTATCAGACCAGGCCTTCTCCCATTACTCCATGATATAGTTCAAACATTTACATGCCCATTGTTACCACGTTTGGCAAATAATAGTGGTCTGCATGGGCAATCTGACTAGTCTAAAGTGACATAACCTCATATGCAATAAGTTGTGATGCACAGTTTTTTCTGACACCTATCAGACTCATCATTAGTTGTTTGAGCTACAGTAAGTCTTTAATGAGATCTGACCACACAGAGGAGCCTTTACTACCCACACTCACCAATTATATGCACACAGAGTATTATTCACATTCACACATGCTGTGTTTGAAAAGCTTCATGCATAGTAAATTGATAGAGAAATAGTCTGCTTTATGAATTAGCCAAGAAAAATATTAATGTTTCTTAAAGAGGTTCTCCAGGAATTAAAAACATTAAAATAAATAAAAATTAATTTATAATAAATATATTCACAAATACCTTTCATTACTTAAAATGGCTTGTTTTGTCTGGGGAGCAATTATTAGGAGAAATAAAATGGCAACAGTCCTATCAGTACACACAAAACCTGTTCTAATCACACAAGAGGACAAGTTACTTTACCAGAATGAGCCATAGTTCTGCCTCATCCTCCTCTCTGCTTGTCAGGAATCATGATCCTGAATACAGGTGAATCTCTGTGGGAATGGAGAAGATGAGGAGACATAAGAGGAGGGTGAGGTGTGGCTAACGAGCAGCAGCTCATTTTTCAGTCTCCATTACCATAGCAACAAATTACCACAGCCTGTCCTGTCCATCCAATCCCTATTCAGGATCATAATCCCTTACAAGTAGAGAGGAGGAGGAGGAGGGGCAGCTCTTTAGCTCAGTGTTGTAAAGTAACTTGTCCTCATGTGTGATCAGGACAGGTTTTGGGTGAACTAATGAGACAGAGGCCATTTTGTTCCTCCTGATGATTGCTCCACCGACAAAACGAGCCATTATAAATAATAAAAGGTACTTGAGAATATGTTTCTAGTAAAGTCATATTTAAGTATTTTCATTTTCTCTGAGAACCCCTTTAAATTATGTTGGAGTGTAAATACTGCAAATTGGTTGCTTAACCAATTGATAAATTAAGGCTAATGGCATGCATGTCACTTAAAATAAATGTATCTAATAGCAACATGAGGATTTCCATTCCCTTATAAATTTCTTTCTCTGCTCTTTCATCCTCTCAGGCACTTATAGACATATAAAGTAAGTCATTTTGCATATTGGGCAACTATGGTGAACATTTCTATATATTTCTATATAAAAATAATGATGAAAATTATAATTAGATATTTCTTTACTTGAAATGCAAATTCACTTGCTATTTTTTCCTGGAATATTTTAATAGACTCTGCAGCAGATGAATTGCAGTTTGTTAATGACGAACCTTAGCTTATGACCAATTTGACTTGTATTTTCCTGCTTTTCACAAATCATTGTCTATTCTGTTTTGCATGGGCACAAAATAAAGGCCATTATAAATGGAGGACAGGTCATCAATACAAGTAAGCTGGAATACCCCTTTAAGTTTTTCTTTGTCTGCTTGTTTACTGTCTGAGAGAATAAGCAATTAGAGACTTGTATAATTACCTATAGCAAAATGGTAATTACACACATTTCAATGTGAGCTCTACAGATTAAAATAGTAAACTGTGTATAATGTATGCCAAGTATAGCACAAACATTTTCATTCATAATTTTGAGAGTGGAGAACATGGAAACATTAAAAAATAGTTTAGATGAAAGGAGTGCTTCTAATAATCAGAGTTATACTAAACTAATAAATACACAGCTTCTTCAATCTTTTGGAAGATTACCCTAGTGACTGTTTACTTCTAGTGCCAATTTCCAACTCATTAGACAACAGCTAACAGACTATACCCCAAATAAATAATTCCACTTATTTACTTTGCTTTGCAGCATTTTTAATATATAACTTAGCAAACATTAGCATAACAAACATTTTAGCAAGGTCTTTCCAATTAAAAATATATCGCTCACTATGCAAAGCTTTCTGCAATATGTAAATAAATCCAGCAAGCAGAGGTGTGACTTATTGAATATTGTTTTATTGAATATTGTTTATTATATCTATAAACCACTTCTTTCCTTAAAGATAGTGTCCACTCAAAAGCACAATGGGTACCATAACCACCAGGTTTCTACTGTTTTACACAGCAGATGCCATGTGGTAATGTTTGTGATAGGCGGTAATGCCAACTGTGAATATTTAACTCCTGAGATGCCGTGGGCAAATGTGACCACGGCATCTGGGAGTGCTAAAACCGGGAGCCATTCGCTTTTTGGACCGGGCTGCCTTCCCGTGGCTGAAATCAGAGAAGGTTGCCTGTACTAGTAATAGGGCTAAGCCTATACTAGGCTTACAGGCTGATTACAAGTATATTCCAATGCTGGCCTGCAAGTGGTATCACAGCATCGGAATATACTGAATCCTGTATTTTATAATGCATTAATATGAACTATAGAATACAAGATGCAATGAATGTTATACTAGGGAGACTTTAAACAGTAAAAAAGGAGAGCTAAAACAGTAAAAAAAAAATTTTATAAAAAAATATAAAAATTGCAACATAACCCTTTTACTCTAGAATAAAATATTTATAAAAAAATATAAAAATTGCAACATAACCCTTTTACTCTAGAATAAAAAAATATAAATACATAAACAATAAAAACCTAAACATCATGGGCATCACCACATCTGAAAATGCCCATACTATTAAAATAAATAAATAAATATTTAAAGTCAATAGGGCCCCGAACTTCACATTATTATTTTCCGTTATAACATGGTTATGACGGAAAATAATAGTATTTAGCCATTGAGGGGTTAAAAATAAAAACTCACCTCATCCACTTGTTCGTGCAGCCGGTCTTGTCCTCTTTCTTCTTCTTTGCAGGACTTGTCTGGAACAGGACCTGTAGTGACCTCACCGCGCTCACCACATGGTGAGCCCGGTGACGTCACCATAGGTCCTGCAGAATGAAGATAGAAATTTTTTCTATCTTCATTCTGCAGGACCTGTGGTGACGTCACCACACCATCGTGCAAGGTCCTGCAGAATGAAGATAGAAAAACTTTCTATCTTCATTCTGCAGGACCTGTGGTGACGTCATTAACCTTTCTATTTTCATTTTGCAGGACCTGTGGTGACGTCACTGGGCTCACCACATATTGATGAACTATCGTCAGAATAGTTCATCGATATCTGGTCAGCAGGGGTCCTGTGAAGCAGCGGCGTAGTATAGTTACAACTATGCGCTCCATTCTAGTTATTACACTGCACTTCCAAGAAGACAGGTAGTGTAATAAACATGAAGCAGTGTTCACATGGAGTGCCACCAAACAGCTGATTGGTGGAGGTGCAGATCAGAAATTGATGACCTATCCTATTCCTAACACTAGGTCATCAAAATATATTGCAGGACAACCCCTTTAAGTGGGAAACCTATTTTTGATACTGGTCAAAAGAAATACATTTTCTTCAGACATGGAGAGTTATCTCAGTGCAATGTATTCTATTACATTAAGCAATCGGGAACAATCTACACTGAGAGCTAAATAACCACAAATAAAGAGCGTGAGGCAAACGCTCCAAACCCCGGTTCAGCCCCATGCACAGTACACACAAGCTATACTGGGTTTATAATCAAAATGTCATTTTATTCACGATACTTTTTAAAAAAAGAAAGGAACAAAGTCCACACATATAAAACACATAATCCATGATTGGTGATGATAAGAATACATAAAGGGGATTAGCCCTCGCAGGGGTGGTTATCATATAATACTTATTACATCCAAGTATTTAGTGGCAAAGATTGACATACAATATATAATATAATATATATATTGTAACAACACGGGGTCATTTAGCTCTTCCAGATCGCCGTCTTAACGCCTTAGACGGTTGGCACACATCAAGAAGCCGCTCCACCACTGTAGATTCGGGTGCAAACTGGCCACGACCAGCTTTATTGTCATCACAGCAGTACAACAAAATCATAAAAATACGGACACGGAATCACATACTTGCATTTTTAACTCCTCCTTCTCTTTCTCATCAAGGTTGGAGGTACTGGGGACATCAGGGTCTTCACCAGACTCGCCGTCATCTGGCAATCCCTGCAGAGGTTCACCCAGGATATGGTTCTCCTTTCGGGCAGGATTTAGGAGAGCCAGCCCATCGGAGTAGACAGGACCCTCATACTGGTCGTCGGTCCCCCCGTATTTCTTCCCCAGCAGACTGCTGGCTTTATGGAAGGCGTTGACAGCAGAGGGAATGTCTTTCATGACCAGGTCCTGGCCACACACTGCCACGAGTCTCTGGGCTTCTGCATCCACCTCAGTCCCATCATCTGGTTCAGCAGATACATCTTCCATCTTCTTCTCTGCCTCGGCTGGCACCACAGAGCCACCACCTCCAGACCCATTCTTAACGGGCTCCGACTTCTTGGCATCTGTTAGAGGATCTTCCTCTTCAGGTATCTCATTTTCTTCCATCTGCTGCGCAGGAGCACGCTTAGGCCTGTCCAACTCATTGACTTCATCTTTTGAGCTCCTGAGATCTTCCATCTCTGCTCTGAGTTGCTTGTTCAGCCTCTCCAATTCATCTCGCTCCTTAAGCACTTTTTCAAGTGCTCTAGCCAAGGCGAGGGCCTTGGTCTTCTTAGTTTTTCGCACCAGCTTGTTAGCAGCGCCCCACTCTTGGGCCTTCTGTTCTAGCTGCTCTTCACTCTGTTCTGGTGTAACAGCAGTTGTAGGAGTACCACCATTCTTCCTTAGACACTCTGTGGGATTTCCACCCAGGGACTCTTCAAGCCCATTGTTGAGGTCTAGTTTTGTGTCTTTCTGGAGTCTTTTCCCCTCCCCAGGACACCAGGCAGTAGACCCTTCAGTTCACTCATCTCTTCTCTTTTGACCCTTCTGCAGCCTTCTTTAGTGACTCTGTGACTACAGCTAGTCCCTTCTCTATCGTATCCAGGGACCGTGTGGCGGGAGTGAGATCAGCCTCCTGTTTGCAGCTGTAGTGTACTGTCAGGTCATCCAAGACTGACTGGATAGGAGCTTCAGACACTAGGCTGACATCACCCGACTGACCTCTCGTCTCGTCAGATATAACCGTCATCTGGTCGCTACTAGTAACCACTTTAGTTTGGCAGGACCTCGACATGGAAGCCTCTCTCTCCGAGTTACTATTGGTCACAGAACATGCGTTATCTATACCACTCGTGTCATTCTCAATCCTGTCCTCTAGGGGCACCGATGAGCTAATCCCCACCTGGGACATTTTATTAATCATAGAAACCTGTGGAGACGGCATATCCACTTCTAGTACGTGTGGTACACCCTCTAGGACTGCCCCATGTATCTGCACATTTTTTACAGTGGTTTCCCTCAGTTGTGAGCTCTCAACATCAATTAGCATTTTTATACCATCCACATTTCTACCAACAGGGGGAGCTTCTTCCCCAATCACAGGCTGCAAAGGAGAAGGACTGTCATCATCCTCATCACTTCTTGCACATACATCCACATTATCATTATACGTTTCAACAAACTCTGCACCTTCACTTGGCACAGTGTCTGCGCCATTGTTTCTAATGGTCATTTCACTTAAACCATCGCTTTCTATCTGCATTTCCCTTATACCTTCATTTAAAGGGACAGGTACAGGTTCTGTAGGAGCTTCATCACTTTCTACAGAAGTGTCTCCATTGCCCCACATTACGTTATGCATGAGCCTAATTGCAACATCAAGTCCATCAGTCTCTGTTCCCACCATGGTCTCACCCTCCGTGAGGACCACTGGATAGTCCACAGGATTCACATAATTGTCCCGGACAGTCACCATTCTACCTCTTACCCCGGCTAGCATGGGATCTCTGATTTTCGCCATCCCAAATCTAGCCTTGGTCACAGGCACTTTAGACAACACATTGAGCTTCTCCCCTGCAGATTCCTGCGAGGGAGCAACTGCAACAGGCTTTACAGCCTGTTCAGACACAGCAGTTCTCCCATAGTCACTAATTTTTGAGACATTTTCACGCCGCAGCGCTTTATCACTCACCGGCCCGGCAGGTAGCAACTGCCGCCGGCTCACTGCCACAAAATTATTAACAGGAACAGTCTTACCGATTGTCGTCACTGACTCAGCACTCCCGGAAGATAAGGGTAGTCCAGGAATATCTCCAGCATGGTCACCTCCCTTCTCCTCAATGCAGTAGTTGCCACGGGAGATGCCTTGGACTTGTCTCCTGTCTTTTTCCGGACGGAAATTCCAGCCGCACCCTTTAGAATCATGTGCACAGTCGCAGGGAATATAGGAACTCCTGAGAATCACACCGTTCGCCATCTCTTTATCTTCCCGACGGTTGCCCTTGGCAACGGCAGACTTCCGCTTGTCCTCCGGAACTCCAACTGCAGAACTTGAAGTACTCCCGCCATACCATATCTGCCAAAATAAGGGAAAATCCTTGCCCAGTACAAATTCTAGCCCCAGGGTCTCACATTTCAACAGCTCCCACTGCACAGAGCCATAGTCCGTCACAAAGGTCAGTGACACCTTAGTTTTTGTCTCTGGACCTCTTGTTACAAAGTTCAGAATTTCGGGCAGCACCCGAGACACTTGCTGGCGGGAGTCTAGTATGACCCCCAAAGGGATCCCCCCGATCACCATCTCGCAGGACTTTTCCCACGGGTTCCACCATGTTGCAGCCATTTTGACAGGTCAGTTTCTTTTATTGTGCTTTTGGCCCTTTAAATCCGCACACAGCTTGCACCACAGAAAAAAACTGTCCACTATCGCATGAGCAGCACTTGCTCCACTAGACAAAAAAGGCTTCCGGCCCTTTAACTTCACACACAGCAAAGAACAACTTTCAGCAGCACCTGCTGTCTCGTCGCTGCCCCTAGCAACCAAGTGTTTTTTTTTAACTTTTCAGCACGGCCACTTTCCGTCCAGCAATCCCGCAGCATTCAGCACAGACAACGCTTCCTGGTGCCCTTAGCAACCGGTTGTCCTGCCCTTTTTGCTCTGCAGCACCCAGCTTCATGTGCCATTTTCATGCCATAGCATACCTCCACCATATGTAACAACACGGGGTCATTTAGCTCTTCCAGATCGCCGTCTTAACGCCTTAGACGGTTGGCACACATCAAGAAGCCGCTCCACCACTGTAGATTCGGGTGCAAACTGGCCACGACCAGCTTTATTGTCATCACAGCAGTACAACAAAATCATAAAAATAAATCCTCGGCCGTCTGGCCACTGACTAAACAGTCTTTCCCTCTCTATCAGGATCCGGGTCTACCACCCAGCTCCCCAAGACACATCACCAGTGCTTACCCTACACACAGGGTTAGAGGGTCCCGGCTCCCACAGGCCTTGACACAGCCTGCTCCTTTCCCAGACTGGGAGCCCTGACTGAGAAGCTCAACCCACATTAATCCAAGCTCCTCAGCTGGCTAATAATTATCCTTATTACCAGCCTGACTGCTGCAGAGAGTGGGTAAAACTATTTTACCAACCTTTCTTGTTCTCACCCAGCTTTCTCTGGGTGAGATACGCCACTTGAATGGCCTTCCTATGGCCTTCTGGCAGCTCCACTGCCACAATATATATATATATATATATATATATAGAGCTTGCAAAGCCCCCATATATCTCCCATACCACGGTAGGTATGGAGAACACTCCACAAAAAGACCCAGTAAGAGAAAAGAAAGGTTCTCACTGGAAAAGTATACTGTAGCTAAATATACCTGATGTAATCTGAACGTCACACCACCTGTGTCCCGTCCCGACGCACGTTTCGCCCGCACTGGCTTTGTCAAGGGATCATGTGTCAGGTATATTTAGCTACAGTATAGTGTTCTCCATACCTACCGTGGTATGGGAGATATATGGGGGCTTTACAAGCTCTATATATATATATATATATATATATATTATGTTATATATTGTATGTCAATCTTTGCCACTAAATACTTGGATGCAATAAGTATTATACGATAACCACCCCTGCGAGAGCTAATCCCTTTATGTATTCTTATCATCACCAATCATGTATTATGTGTTTTATATGTATGGACTTTGTTCCTTTCTTTTAAAAAAAAGTATCGTGAATAAAATGAAATTTTGATTATAAACCCGGTATTGCTTGTGTGTACTGAGAGCTAAATGTCACATGGCATGTTTAAAGTACAATATTTCATAGCAATCTACAGGTTTTAAATTTAATTATTAATTTTTTTCTGAACTATAAAAGCACCCAATCATTTAAAAAAACCTAAATGAGGTATTATCGATCTTCATTTTTATTTCTTATAAGCTAGCCTTTGAGTATATTATTAGTAGTCATTATTTCTATCCAATTTCCTCATGAATTAGCAGTGGTCCCAGGAAACATGAACAGTTGGAGAAGATATTTAAAAAAGAATAATTAAGCTACCGGTGAATAACCTTTGGTCTGAAGACTATAGCAGTCAAAGCAAGAGACTCTAATGAGTAGCTAGTGAAATATGGTCAAATAAAATGTGATGCCCTTCAAATTAACAGTCAATTATAGATCCTAGCAGAGAACAAAATGGTCAAAGCTGTTTTAAGACTGACAAATGTTATTCCTCATTAAAAAATAAATTGTTGTCATGGATAGAAAAAATGATGGCTTGTGCAACCACCCATGTTAAAATAGCAGTTTCCTCACTATGGGATTTTAACTTATCAGATATCAATGTTTTTGACAACAATAAGTGTTGGTTAGAGACTGATAAAAAAAAAAAAAAAACAGAAAGACAGAACAAATAGCCATAGCTGACTATGGGAAACTAATGTCTAGCTTATTGTGAAGCTTGGTTTGGTTGTTTGGGTCTACAGATAGGAGAGAATGACAGTTGTCAAAACCCACCAACCAGACATTGAGGAGGTATCTAAGTGGCAATTTTTGGAGTGTTACGCAATAAAACATGCAAACTGCATGAAGGTGAATACTTTTACAGGTACTGTATACATATATTAGTCTTTCAAATAAAACATCCCAGCAATAAAAAATGTTATGGTATATAGTACAGTATGGGCTTGCTGCACTAAGTAGGCTTCTGAATAAGTGGAGTTTAAAGAACCGGAGTTTAAGACAAGGAGCAAGAAACTAAGGTTTGCTAGATTTTCTGACTGGGGTCAGTGAAATGGAGGTGGGAGGAAGAGGGCAAGATCAGGACTATCAGGTCAGCATTTGGGTTAATGTAGGAAGAAGGGGTAGAGGGAAAAGTGCCAGGGAGGCTAATCCTGAGCTGGAACTCCCTACTAAATATGCCTGTTTTGCTGATATTAGGGATGAAAGCCCAGGGCCCGCAAAACTGCAGCAGGGTGTTTCTCCTAGCATCCAGGAAGATGACTGCTGCAGGAAGGATGGGAAAAGATGTGCAGCAAAGGTCACACAGATGCTGGTGGTAAAACCAAAAAAGAACTCAGCTAATTTATGGTAACAAATTGGAGAAAAACATCTCGTACTAACTAATCATGTGTTACTCAATTGAGCATAAGCCTATGGCAGAACTATAATACAAAAACCTATAAAAAAATATCAGACCGCTTAGAATCGATATAAATTTTATTAATAAATAAATTCATAGGTTAAAAACAAGTGCAGGTGCAGGGAAAAGGAGACATCAGCCAGATGAGAACACAATGGAAACAGTTCGTATCCGTCTATAGAAGAAAAGATTCAAAGGTAAAGTGCAATAAATAACAATGACTAAATATATACAGGACAGAAATCAGTTACCCATAATGTGTATCCTCCAGGATGTCACCAACCCAGACACGCATTTCAGCGAACCTTCTTCTGGGAGTAGGGGACTCTATTATTTGGAGTATAGACAGGGTCATATGTTGCTGAGACAGTGAATGCCCAACAGTGTGTTGTCTTCCAGGTGCTCGGGTTCGGCAAATTGTGGATCGGATTCACAGATTGCTGGGTGGGGCTGGGGAAGACACGGCGGTCATGGTACACATTGGCACCAATGACAAAGTCAGGGGAAGATGGAAGGTCCTTAAAAATGATTTTAGGGAACTAAGTGAGAAGCTTAAGTCCAGGTCCTAAAAGGTAGTGTTTTCAGAAATAGTACCAGTGCCACAAGCATCATCAGAGAGACAACTGGAGCTTAGGGAGTTAAATAAGGGGCTCAGAAGCTGGTGCAGGAAGGAAGTGTTTGGGTTCATGGAGAACTGGGCTGACTTCTCTGTCGGTTACAGGCTCTACAGTAAGGACAGGATGCACTTTAATGGGGAGGGTGCAACTTCTCCGGGGGAAAAAATGGTTAGATGGCTGGAGGAGCTTTTAAACTAGGATCTGTGGGGAGGGTGGGGAGTCATACTAAAAAGGGGGTAGATAGTATAGATAGAGAGTGGGATATAGGAGGGGACAGTGGAGATTTAGTGGGTGCTGGGGTTAGTGAGGAAAGTAGGAAGAAGACTGGGCAGAACTGTACACCGATGAAAAATAGAGCTGCTGGGAAAAAGAACCTGTTACAAACAGACATCAACCAAAGTAACAAAAAAATCATGAATATTCACTTTACAGGTAATAGTAGTTTAAAATGTATTTTCAAAAATGCCAGAAGTCTAGCTAGCAAAATGGCGGAGCTGGAGGCTATGCTACTAGAAGAACACATAGATGAAGTTGGTGTGGCTGGGACATGTTTGGACTCTTTGCATGACTGGGCTGTTAATATTGAGGGTTTTACACTATTTAGGAAACACAGGGTCAATAAAAAAGGCAGTGGCGTGTGCCTGTATGTGAGAAGCAATCTGAAGATAAGTGTGAAAGAGGCAATTGTGGGTGCGGATGGTGAGGATGTTGAAACCATATGGGTGGAAGTTTAAAGGGATATAAACACAGAAAAAATAATACTTGGTGTAATCTATAGACCCCCTTAACATCACAGAGGAGATAGAATATCAACTGTATAACATGGTTCTGCCTCAACCGCAAAGGGAAGAAAAATCCTCAACTTGCTGCAGGACAACTTTATGGGCCAGTTTATAGACGCTCCTACTAGTGGCAATGCTCTGTTGGATCTGGTAATTTCTAATGATGCAGAGCTTGTTGGAAATGTTACTGTTCGAGAAACACTAGGTAATAGTGACCACAATATAATTATATTCCCCCTACACTATAAGAAGCAAACTCTGCCAGGCAGAGCAAAAACACTGAATTTTAAAAAGGCTAATTCCCCTGGGTTGAGGGCAACATTTCGGGGAATATACTTGGAGCAACTACTGTCACATAATAATACTGAGGATAAATGGGAGAGCTTTAAATCCACATTGAGTAATTGCCCTAAAAAATGTGTTCCTTTAAGTAACAAGTATAAATGGCTAAAATTAAACCCCTGTGGCTTATAAGCTACTGTAAAAAGGCCAATAAATGACAAAAAGGGCATTTAAGAAATACAAATCTGAAGGGTCAAATGTAGCCTTTGAAGTTTACAAAGGGCTTAAAAAAATCTGTGATAAGGAGATAAAATTAGCAAAAATACATAATGAATAGGAGGTGGCAAAAGAGAGCAAAAAAATCCCAAAAAATTATTTAAATATATAAATGCTAAAAAACCATGGTCTGAGCAGGTAGGTCCCTAAAAAATAGTAAACGGGGGTTAGTCACTGAAAATAAGGAAAAGGCAGAATTACTAAATGGGCTTTTAGCTCTGTATATATAAAAGAAGAGAAAGAAGCTCATATATGTGGTGCTGGAGCCTTTTAGTACATCCAGTAATATACTCAATTGGCTATATCAACTGTAGATATGGTCCAAGATAAGTTAAAGGGGTTCTAAAGTTCTTTTAAACTGATGATCTATCCTCTGAATAGGTCATCAGCATCTAATCGGCAGGGGTACGACACCTGGGACCCCTGCTGATCAGCTGTTTGTGAAGGCAACAGCACTGGCAGTAGCGCCACGGCCTTCTCGATGTTTACCACAGGCCCAGCGACGTCACAACTAGTATCACTGGCCTGGGCGGGGCTAAGCTCTGTTCACTCGAATGAAGCTTAGCCATGCCCAGGCCAGTGATACTAGCCATGACGTCATTAAAACATAAAACAAACTCCCATGTCTCATGAAAAAATATCAAATTTTATTATTATGTCACAATTTAATTTAATATATAAAGAATTATTATAGGATCTATAGAGAAAGACAGAATGGAATACAGGACACCCTGATACAAATGAGATATAACAGTAGAGCAATGGTGTGGTGCAATATACAACCAGTATAGGTCCTAGAAATCCAAATAGGACTCAAATTAGGAAGGATGTACATATATATATATCTCCCAAGGGACTAATGCATGCAAGGATACAAATAAACCAAAAAAGTATAGGGTGTAGGACACAGGGGTAAAAAATCACGGACATATACAAAACTGTATCCCCCCAAATATGGCTAATACATGCACATCCCCTATCCCACTATCTGAGCCCACCGCCAGTCAATATAACTGGAAGGTAGACCCAAATAAGTGGATCCCTATACTGAAAGATATGGCATGTGAAAAAAATGCAATAAACAATACATATCAATAGTGCTGGTAAGAATGAGGATAACACATACCCATATTGCACCCGAACACCGACCGCTCAGACTGCACTGAAAACACCCCTACACGTGTTTCACCGTCCAGGCTTCATCAGCCATGACGTCACTGGGCCTGCGGTAAACAGCGAAAAAGGCTGCGGCGCTACTGCCAGTGCCGCCTTCTCAAACAGCTGACCGGCGGGGGTCCTGGGTTTCAGACCCCCGCCAATCAAATGCTGATGATCTATCTAGAGGATAGATCATAAGTTTAAAAGAACTGCAGAACCCCTTTAAATAAGTTAAATGTGAACAAGACCCCGGGTCCAGATGGATTACACCCAAGAGTTCTTAAAGAGCTCAGTTCAATCATTGCTGTGCTCCTGTTTCTAATTGCATTTAAGATTCTCTAGGTATCTCTCCAAGTGATTGGCGCAAAGCAAATGTGGTTCCCATATTTAAAAAAGGATCTTGGTCCTCTATAGGTAATTATAGACCAGTTAGTTAAACTTCTTTTGTGGGTAAAATGTTTGAAGGACTCTTATGGGACTATATACAGAAGTATGTGACTGTACATAATATTATAAGTGATAACCAACATGGGTTTACCAAGGACAGAAGTTGTCAGACTAACCTGATTTGTTTTTATGAGGAGGTGAGTAGTAGCCTGGACAGAGGGACAGCTGTAGATGTAGTGTTTCTGGATTTTGCAAAGGCTTTTAATACTGTCCCTCATAGACATTGAATAGGTAAAGTAAGGTCTATAGGCTTGGAAAGTATAGTTTGCAATTGGATTGAAAACTAGTTGAAGGACCTTCTTCAGAGAGTTGTGGTTAATGATTCCTATTCAGAATGGTATGGGGTTATAAGTGGTGTACCCCAAGGTTCAGTGCTGGGTCCTCTTTTATTTAATTTATTTATTAATGGTGATAATATTAATGATAACAGCACAATTTCTATTTTTGCAGATGACACTGAGCTGTGTAGCACTGTGCAGTCTATGGAAGATGTGAATAAAATACAAGCTGACTTGAACACTCTGCATGATTGGGCATCAACTTGGCAAATGAGGTTCAATGTGGATAAATGTAAAGTTATGCATCTTGGTAATAATAATCTCTGTGCTTCATATGTCCTAGAGGATGTAACACTGGGAGAGTCACTTATAGAGATAGATTTGGGTGTCCTTGTAGATTGTACTGCAGATTAAATAACAGAATACAATGTCAATCAGCTGCTTCTAAGGCTACCAGGATATTGTCATGCAATAAACGAAGCAGGGACTCGCGGGGCAGGGATGTAATACTACCACTTTACAAAGTGTTGGTGAAGCCTCATCTGGAATATGTAGTTCAGTTCAGTTCTCTGCAGCTGAAAAAAGTACAGAGGAGAGTGACTAAACTGATAAGGGGCATGGAGGATCTTAGTTATAAAGAAAGATTAAAAGAATTACATTTATTAAGTCCTGAGAAGAGACATCTAAGGGGGACATGATTAACCTATACAAATATATAAATGGGCCATACAAAAAATAAGGTGAAAAACTGTTTCATGTCAAATGCTCTCAAAAGACAAGGGGGCACTGCCTCCGACTAAACTTGATGGACTTATGTCTTTTTTCAACCGTATTAACTGTGTAACTATGTAGAGGCTCTTATGTATGCCTTTTGTATACCTCTTTTAGTTGATTTATGAATTACTCGTTGTCTGCCATCATATTTCTGTCTTCCCATGTAATTTTCTGCTCCAAATACAGCCTATGAAAATTTTTCATTGTGCCTATGGCTTTACAAAGACAGTGGACAGTGGACAGTGTGGCAATTAACCTGCTCTGTCCTATCTAAGGGCAGCAAGCAATAGATCAATAACATAGAAATGTTGTTCTCTAAATCACACTACAGAGTCTCAGTACATTGTTATGTAGTGCAGGCAGCTTCAGCCTGCTCTCCTCTGCCTGCTGCTTGTGATAAGTTTCTTGCTGTTAGCTCTTAAAAGCAGGAAAGGAAAGGGTAGCATTGTGAAGCAGCATCACATAAATGCACTGGATATTCTGCACACAGCACTCACAGATGTGACAGGCAGAGTGAGTCAGGGAAGTTTTATAACTTTGCAGATTATCATGATAGGGACTTAGGGTGGTTTTTATATTAATTTTGAGAAAAAGGGAGTGATTTGATTTAAACTCTTATATATTTTTTTATTTTTGAAAACTTTCTTTCTTTTTACTTTTTAAAACTTTTTTAAGCCCCCAAGGGCCAAGCAACATGTGATCATTTAATTCATTTCATTACTGAATTGAAAATTCAGTATATTTTAATGGAGTGCTTCCACCTGCAGGCTTGCATTGGAATATACCAGTAATAGGCCTGGAAACCTTGTACAGGCTTAGGCCTATTACTACTAAGGAATGCCTTCCCCAATCTCAGAGAGGGAGGTGTTCGGCCCGGGTAACATGCACTCCTGGGATCTTTAGCTCTCAGATGTCATGGCCACATTTTACCATTGTATCTTATGGGTTAAATATTTATGATTGCGGTTATTGCCAATTTCAGATATTAGCCATGACCCTCTCTTGTTTGAAATAGCAGAAACCTGACAGCTATGGCATATGTTGCGCTTGTGAGTGATCCTCATATTTAAACAGGCGACTTCGGCCGTACATGTTCGGCTGCGGTCATCTAAGGGCTAAAAGAGTTATCTCATGACTAATACAAAAAATGAAAATCAGACATCATATAGTACATGGCAATATATTTCTAACAAAGCTAGAACCAGCCCTGCAACTAAAATAGATCCAGAGATCTCCCCACTACTTCAATAACTTTGCTAGATTTATTTCATGTTGGCAGTTTCTTGTCATTTCTACTGCAGCTGGGGGCAGTTGAAGGATGGAACTGAGCAGGTGTGTGCACCACCGTAGGTGGACAAAGAAATTAGAAAAATATGGAGCTATACAAATAGATTTTATTGAATAGCATGCAATTATTAATGTGTTCAGATCCAGGTGCTGGTTTGAAAACTTCAGAATATTTTTCATTGGACAACCTTTTTTTTAGTAAATTGACTTACAAAAGTAAAGGTGGGAACAAATATATGTTTTTAGAGCAAATTCTCAACTATAATTTAAAAGCTTAATTATATTTATAATAAATGCAAGAAGTCTCTGAGGTAGTATTGGGGACAGTGATTATATATAGCTTTAGCATTCTTTACACTTGAATTATTAATGAATATTTCACTGTGCAATGAAAAAATAATGTCATAAACATGCAAGGTACCTGTTTCAGTCATGAGTGACAAAATTGTCAGCATTCTCATGCTTGTCTTTTACAGGTAATGTATATTTATGTACTGGAAATAAATAAGTTTGCAAATAATCACTCATGAATGCTTTAATGAGTTAACTGTCTTTTTAAAGGTTACGGATCCAGCTGACTGGACTAGTTACATATGTTTCCACTCAGTTAGTGCTCATGCACACAACCGTTGTTGTTTTGTGGTCCGTTTTTCACGGATTCGTTGTTCCGTATCTGAGTTATTTTTTCTCTGATTTAAGTCCTTTTCCGTTTTCTTATTCAACAAAATATACATTTATATCTCTGCTTATTCTGAACTTAAAGAAAATGTGCTATCAATAATTTTATCTGCCAGGTAAAAACAGATAGTAGCACATATCCTTTTTTTATCTATTTTTTTTTCTGATTACAGATTTTTTTTTTATTCTCTATATTCTGAACATTACTATTGGGGTGGCCATCTTGCCTAAGCTGTACTTAACCGTATTTAGAAAGCATTTTAAAAAAATTGCCTACAGCAGCACCATGGGCCATAAGCACAATGGTCTGGAGGGAACCTTATTCACTTTTGTGGGAGAGTTTTCCAAGCATGCTCTGTGACCTATGCAGAGGAAAGAAGAGATACGCTTTGACAATCACCTATTGTGAATGGTGGATCCTGTCTTATCTAGGGATGAGCGAACCCGAACTGGATAGTTTGGGTTCGTATCGAATTTTGGGGTGTTCGGGACACGGACACGGACCCGGACATTTTCAAAAAAGTTTGGGTTTGGGTCCGTTGTTCTGCACAGCAGACCAATAAGCTAGTGTTTTACTTCTTGCCCTAAGAAGCCATCACAGCCATGCCTACTAATAGCATGGCTCTGATTGGCCAAGTGCAGCATGTGACCCAGCCTCTATTTAAGCTGTAGTCACATGACGCTGCACGTCACTCTGCTCTGATTGGTGTAGGGATAGGACGCAGCTGCTGTGAGGGGGAGATTAGGCAGGGAAAACTCAGCAAAAACACCGAATGAAGTGATCGATCTACAGCTGTGAAACATTCAACTTCTGCTAATTAATTGCTCACTGGTTTTTAGGCTTCACAGAGTGTTTTTCTGTCACTTTTTCTGGGGTGATCGGCGGACATTTTGTGTCTTGTGGTGCACCAGCACAAGCTACCACCAAGTCCATCAATCCATCAATACTAGTTTTTTTTTTTTTTGCTATAACCTACATCAGGGGCTTGGCTGTGCTTATTGTCACCCCTAGAAACTCAGGATAGAAATTTCTATATTTTATTGAGGGGTTAAATTCAAATGCCAAAATAGCAATCCCCTAAATCTGGTGTTCCAGCTGTGGTTAGCCAAGTGTAATACTGTCTGCTGTCTGGCAAAGGATAGATTTTTTTTCTGTGGTGAAATTCAATTGCCAAAATAGCAATCCCCTAAATCTGGTGCCCTAGCAGTGGCTGGCAAAGTTTAATAGTGTCCGGCAAAGGATATATTTTGTTCTGGGGTGAAATTCAATTGCCAAAATAGCAATACCATAAATCAGTGGTTTCAGCTGTGGCAGGCCAAGTTTAATAGTGTCAGGCAAAGGATATATTTTGTTCTGGGGTGAAATTCAATTGCCAAAATAGCGATACCGTAAATCTGGTGTTCCAGCTGTGATTGGACAAGTTTCATAGTGTCCGTCATAGGATATATTATTTTCTGCGGTGAAATTCAGTTGCTAAAAAAGTAATACCTTAAATCTGGTGTTCCAGCTGTGACTGGACAAGTTTCATAGTGTCCGGAAAAGGATATATTTTTTTCTGGGGTGAAATTCAATTGCCAAAATAGCAATACCATAAATCAGTGGTTTCATCTGAGACTGGACAAGTTTCATAATGTCTGTCATAGGATATATTATATTCTGCGGTGACATTCAGTTTCAAAAATATAAATACTGTAAATCTGGTGTCCCAGAAGTGGCTGGCTAAGTTTAATAGTGTCCGGCAAAGGATTGATTATTTTCTGGGGTGAAATTCAGTTGCCAAAATAGAAATACCGTAAATCTGGTGTTCCAGCTGTGACTGGACAAGTTTCATAGTGTCTGGCAAAGGATTTATTATTTTCTGAGGTGAAATTCAGTTGCCAAAATAGAAATACCATAAATCTGGTGTTCCAGCTGTGACTGGACAAGTTTCATAGTGTCTGTCATAGGATATATTATTTTCTGCGGTGAAATTCAGTTTCAAAAACATAAATACCGTAAATCTGGTGTTGCAGCTGTTGCAGGCCTCGTTTAAATCTGTCTGTAAAAGGGTATATTTTTTTCTGGGGTGAAATTTAATTGCCAAAATAGCAATACCCTGAATCTGGTGTTCCAGCTGTGACTGAACAATTTCCCTAGTGTCCGTCAAAGGATATATTTTGTTCTGTGGTGAAATACAGTTGCAAAAATAGAAATACAGTAAATCTGGTGTTCCAGCTGTGACGGAACAAGTTTAATAGTATCCGTCAAAGGAAAGATTTTGTTCTGGGATGAAATTCAATTGCCAAAATAGCAATACCCTAAATCTGGTGTTCCAGCTGAGACTGGACAATTTCCCTAGTGTCCGTCAAAGGATAAATTATTTTCTGGGGAGAAAGTCAGTGTCAAAAATAGAAATACAGTAAATCTGGTGTTCCAGCTGTTGCATGCCTAGTTTAAATCTGTCCGTAAAAGGGTATATTTTTTTCTGGGGTGAAACTTATTAGTCAAAATAGCAATACCCTGAATCTGGTGTTCCAGCTGTGACTGGACAATTTCCCTAGTGACTCAAAATGTTAGCAGCTGATACTTTATGCCCTGTAAGTTGCGAGTCGGGGTCTTTATAGATTAGGCATAATTTTTCAGCACATTCCACAGATGTTAGATTAGATTGAGATCTGGGGAATTTGGAGATACCGTAAAATCAACATCTCAAAGTCTTTGGCGGGGCACAGAAAAAATACTTGCATCTAAACATATATACAAACTATATAAGACAAGCTGTTATCTAAGTATGCACTAACTCTAGGGTGCTTCAATATTCATATCTAGAGATGAGCAAAGTTTCATAAAATTCTATTCAGCTAGTTGGTCAAGAAATTCAATTTGTAACAAATTCATTTGTCAATAATTGCTATAAATATGGTTTTCCCGGGCCACTCTGCCTTAAGGCACGACCACATGGAGTGGCCATACTACAGTCAGGTTGCGACCATGCCGTGGTGAAAACCCACATGACCAATTAGCTCACAGCTCTTTTTCATTTAATAATGAAGACCGCACTCTATAGTCTGTCTTCATTGTTAATGACCATGCGGCACCTTTAAATAGAGGCTGCTGCTGATATGGTGTTTGGCTGTTGAGTTTGGGGCTTAATATGCTGGCATACCCAGTTCGCCAATCCCAGTGCTGTCCTGCCCTAGAAGTGGGAACCCTTTTTCTGCCATCTGCTTTTTCTCCTTTTCCACATCATCTAATAACAATAAGAAAATGTCATCAGGAGCATCCAGCTCCTCCTCTCTCTCTGCATCTTGCTGACTTTGAGGACATAGAGACTTTGAAAGATGATTTGGAAAAAGTAAAGCCAGCAAAAGATGAGGATGGTTATCATTAAGACCTGGCCCTCCTAGGGGGTGCAGACTAGATGGTGTTGGTTGACATGCTGGCAGTGGAATAATAAAGGTTTTGATCTTATTGGTATTGAATTACATTTATGGTTGATGTAGGAATAAGTAAATGTAGGAATAAATAAAACTAACACAGAATAAGTTACCCTGCACTCTCCCTAGACTCTCCCTACACTCTTCCTCTCCAATATTCTTCTATTAATCATGTTCAGTAACACTGTCCCTAGCCTGTGAGCTATGCTTAGCTCACAGTACAATGGCAGAAACTGTGCGGGATGAGGGTTTTATAGGGTTGTGACATCACAAGGGTTGCCTATCTACATATTGGTTGGCTGCGTGGTATTATAGGTGATCTCACATTGCCAGGCTTCTTACTTTCACTTTGTAACACGTGAAGTAGCCATTTTCGAAAAAACTGATTTGTTACCATGAAGAGAGGAAATTCAGATTAGTTGTGAATCGAAGTTTTCTTAAGTTCAGACCTAATTTTGCTTTGAATGCTTAATTTCTCTCAACATTACTCATATCTATTATATGTCTAGATTGCATCACAGGGAATCCCTGTGATTAAAATGAATCCTCCTCTTGCCTTATCCATTGCATGCTCTGGTCATCTTTGTATGGTTTACAAAAAATTAAGTGACAAAATTCTTTTTTTTTTTTCTGACTTTGTCTATGTTTTACAATCATGGTCCAGCTTCTCATCATGAGGAGACATTGGCAGTACAATAAGAGAGACATTATGGTCCAAAACAGGTCTTCTGAAAACCCCTGCTTACATTGTACTATTACTGCACCAGCTATTAAGTAACATAGTAAAGTAGTTTTTAAGGCTGAAAAAATACATCTTTCCACCCAGTTCAGCGTGTTATCTTGCAAGTTGATCCAGAGGAAGGCAAAAAAAAATTTGCTGTGAGGTAGAAGCCAATTTTCCCCACTTTAAGGGAAAAAAATTCCTTCCTGACTCCAATCAGGCAGTCAGGTAACTACCTCGATTAACGACCGCTCACTAGTAGCTATAGCCTGTAGGGTTTAGCGGACCCGTAGATGTTCGGGTTCGCTGGGTTCGGCCGAACTTCAGGTCAAAGTTCGGGTTTGGCACCCGAACTTGACCCGAACTCGAACCCAAACCCCATTGAAGTCAATGGGGACCCGAACTTTGGTGCACTAATATTGCTGTAAAATAGTCATAGTGAGGGCTAGAGGGCTACAAAGGTAAGAACAATGGGGGTAAGAGCAGGAGAATTGCCCTGCAAACAAATTTGTATAGGGAAATGACTTAAAATAACATAGAATATAAAAAAAATTTAAATAATAATCTTGAACTAGGAGGCAGAGGTCAAAGTGGAGTAGGAAGTTGAGGAGGCAATGGAAGTGGTGGTGTAGGTGCATACGTCGGTGGAAGAGGAGGTAGTAGCCAACACTGTTTTTGTTGTTTTTTTTTTCTTTTATTTATTTATAAACTTGTGAAGACCCCAAAACATTGGTAACTAAAAAAGAGAATGCAAAGAGAAAGTACGCTGGAGTCTAACAATGGCTGGGTGCAGCCGATATACTTGTCTATTCAGCACAAGGTACGGACAAGTCCTGTGGGATCCATGCCTGGTTCATTTTAATGAACGTGAGCTTGTCCACGTTGGCTGTGGACAGGCGGTTGCACTTGTCTGTGATCACCCCCCCCCCCCCTGCCGTGGTAAACACACGTTCGGACAATACACTGGCCGCAGGGCAGGCCGGCACCTCCAAGGCGTAAAGGGCAAGCTCAGGCAATGTGCCCAAATTGGAGACCCAGAAGCTAAATGGGGCAGACACATCAGTCAGTACGTGTAGCCGTGTGCACATGTACTGTTCCACCATGTTGCTGAAATGCTGCTTCCGGCTAAGACATTCCGTATCAGCTGGTGGTGCTGATTGTTAAGGTGTGCTGACAAAACTTTTCCACATTTTGGCCATGCTAACCCTCTCTTCTGAGGTGCTGGTGGTGCCCCAGCTGCGTTGGCAACTTACTCTTCCTCCTCTGCCTTCACCTTGTACCTCCACTGAGCCCCCGCTGTCAGGTGTGAATGCCATCAGCAGCACATCTACCAGCGTGCGCTTGTACTCGCGAATCTTCCCATCACGTTTCAGTGACAGGATTAAGGACAGCACATTGTTCATGTAGCGGGGATCCAGCAGGGTGGCCACCCAGAAATCAGCTTTGGTTAGAATGTGGGCAACTCAGCGGTCGTTGCACAGGCACTGCAGCATGTAGTCGCTCATTTGTTCCAGGCTGCCCAGAGGCAACGACAAGCTGTTCTCTGTGGGAGTTGTATCGTCTGTGTCCTCTGTATCCCCCTAGCCACGCTCCAGTGATGGCCATGAGCTGCTTTGGGTGGCATCCTGCTGTGAACACGGTTCCTCCTCCTCCTCATCCTGCAGAACTGTGTCCTAGCTGGACAGTTGTGTCCCTGGCCTCTGTTGGTGCAGGAACCCACCCTCCGAGCAACTTGTGAATGACTAGCCTGATAACCATGGAAATGACCCTTCTTCCTCCCCCTCATCCTCTTCCATCATCACTTGAAGCATTTTTTCAAAGAGACATAGAAGTGGGATAGTAACGTTGAGAATGGCGTCATCGGCACTGGCCATGTTGGTGGAGTACTCGAAACAGAGCAACACGGCACACATGTCCCGCATGGGGGCCCACTAGTTGGTGGTGAAGTGGTGCTGTTTCGCAGAGCAATTCACCCTTTCATGCTGCAGCTGAAACTACTATCGCCTGCTGTTGCTCGCATAGTCTCTCCAGCATGTGCAAGGTGGAGTTCCACCTTGTGGGTACGTCGCATATGAGGCGGTGAGTGGGAAGGCCAAAGTTACGCTGTAGCACAGTCAGGCGAGCAGCAGCTCTGCCATATCGGGGTAATTTTCAGGAACCTCTGCACCACCAAATTCAGCAAATGCGGCAGGCAAACGATGTGCGTTGAACGTGCTAGACCCAAAGCTGCTACGAGATTTCACCTGTTATCACACACAACTAGGCCGGGCTTGAGGCTTAGTGGCATCAACCACTCATTGGTCTGTTGTTCCATGCCTGTCCATAGCTCCTGCTGGTGTGTGGTTTTTCTCCAAAAACAGATGAGTTTCAAAACAGCCTGCTGTCGTTTCTCCCTGGCTGTGCTGAAGTTGGTGGTCCAGGTGTTACACTGACTGGATGAGAAGGCGGCAGTGGAGGAAGCAAAGTAGTAGGAGGAGGCAACAGGAGGCAATGAGAAACTTCCTGCAATCCTCAGTGGCAGGAGGACATGCGCCAAACTGCTATCCGCCTCAGGCCCAGCCACCACTGCATTTACCCAGTGTACAGTTATGGAGATATAATATCCCTGCACGTACCTACTGGTCCACATATTGGTGGGTATGTGAAGCTTGCCACAGATGGCATTGCGCAGTGCACACCTGATTTTGTCTGCCACTTGATTGTGCAGGGCAGGGATGGCTCGCCTGGAAAAGTAGTGTCGGCTAGGAACCACGTACTGTGGGACAGCCACAGCCATAAGGTTTTTAAAAGTTTCTGTCTCTACCAGATGGAATGACTGCATTTCAAAGACCAGGAATTTTGCAATTATGGCATTCAGGGCGAGGGATCGCTGGTGGGTAGGGGAGTACTTCCTCTTTCTCTCCAGTGTTTGGGGGATGGACAGATGAATACTTCCATGGTACAGTGTGGACATGCTGGGTGACGATGGTGGAGGTGGTAGTGTTGCTGGCACATCCTCTGTTTGCGGGGTGGCAAGTGCCACTGTCACTCCAGAGGGGGAGGAAGAGGCCGAGACTGCAGCAGAAGGGAGAGCAGGAGTAGCCTGAGATCTTTTGTGGTTTTTGAGGTGTGTACTCCACTGCAGCTTGTGCTTTGCATTTAGATTGTCATTGTCATGCAGGTGGTGCTCAGGTTTAGAACATTTATGCCTTGCTTCAGGCTCTGATTGCACAGCGTTCAAACCATTCACGTCTTGTCGTCAGCACATTGTCTGAAGAACTGCCACGCCAGGAAACTTCTTGGAGCTGGCTTTGGTATGGTCAGTCCCTGGGTGTGGTGGGCAGTAGCAGTGTGTAATGGCAAAGGGACAGCCACTCTGCTTTTGCACCATTCTCCCTCTTTTGCTGTGCAGCTGGCGCTGTGTGACCAACACCTCTTCCACCGAACTGCACACTTCACTCGCATGACCTTGATTCCATGTGGGGTCTAGGAGTAAGACCTCATCATCCTTCACATCATCTTCCACCCACTCCTCACCCCTCCCCTCCTTGCTGGTCTGCACACTGCAGAAAGCTTCAGCAGTTGGCACTTGTGTTTTGTCATGATTAGAGACGTGCTGCGGTGGTCCTCCCATGTCCATATCCTGAAACATAAGTGGTTGGACATGAGTGCACTCAATCTTTTCCACTTCTGGGGCAGGGCTAGGTGGATGGCCAACGGAAACCCTGCCAGCAAAGTAATCAAAAAGCATAAGAGACTGCTGCATGACTTGGTGCTCAGACTGCTTGCCTGATTTGAAAGGAGGTGAGGTGAAAAACAGATGCCCATGGGCTGCAGGTTCCAACTCTGCTCTTTCAGCAGGGGACCAGGTGGGAGACAATGTGAAGGAACTGGAGGCACTGTCAGCCACCCAATCTACTACCGCCTCTAATTGTTCTGGCCTCACCAATCATATGCTGGTATTCGGGCCTACAAAATAACGCTGAACGTTCTGTCGCCTAAGTGCACCTGAGGAAGGTGTTTCATTTTGGCATGTACCTAGCAAAGATCGACCACGTCCACGTCCTCTCCCTGCAACAGGAGCTACACCAGAAGCACCACGACCAGGGCCACGTCCCTTATTTGAAGCTCTCCTCATTCTGTGAGGTCACCCACCGAACTCAAAAATGGATTAACTAGTTTTATTTCTGTGTCACCTATGCAGTGCACGTGTACCTCACGCAAACAATTGGTATATGTCACCCACCGATGTAACAGATGGATTAACTAGATTTATTTCCCCATCATGTATGCAGTGCAGGTGTATCCCACACAAACAATTGATATATGTCACCCACTGATTTAACAGAAGGATTAACTAGATTTATTTCCCCGTCATGTATTCAATGCAGGTATACCCCACACAAACAATTGGTATATGTCACCCACCGATGTAACAGATGGATTAACTAGAATTATTTCCCTGTCACGTATGCAGTGTAGGTGTACCTCACAAAATAATTGGTATATGTCCCCCATTGAACTAACAGATGGATTAACTAGATTTATTTCCCTGTCATGCATGCAGTGCAGGTGTACCCCACACAAACAAATGGTATATGTCACCCACCAAGCTAACAGATGGATTATACCAAAGAAGATTCCAAAACAGACATACATTCTCCTTCATTAATTTACATTTTCTTAACATGATACTTGAAAATGGGCTTTCTAAACCAGACAATTCTTTTAAATTGCAGGAATCTGTCAGTAGACTTCAATATCTGTGCCCTGTCAAATGGATCAAGGCTACAGGCTGTTATCTGCTGGTCTGTAGGGAAGCAGTAGGCAACGTGAGGATATTATGGTCTCAAAACAGAAAAGACAATGTCAGATAATTTATTGTGGGAATGTTCATACCATATTCTTTAAAGTGGTCCAAAGCTGGACCTTCCTTTTTTACTTTTTAAGAAGCAGCTCAATTTGTGCTCTAAAATATCTTTAGCATTTAGTAGTTTAATTGGTCTGGAAAGAACAGCGCATCAGCCTTGGTTCAGAAGACCAGAAACTAAAACTGCCATAGAACTCCAGTTATAATTGCAGAGCTGTAGAGAACTGTAAGCAAGTTCAGAATCAAATTATATAATTAGTTAAAAGTGTTTATAGGGAATAGAACTGTGATTGTGATGGTAATTATAATAAATCTCACACATATTTGGACTGAGGGTACAACGGCATGGTCTAGACCAGAGGGAAATTGCATTAGTCATATGTATCATTTGCATCATCTGCATAATTAGAATGCTCTGTTGTCAGGCATGTAATGACCTGTGCCATAGGCCACTGTGTTATCATAACATACCGCACTATAACTGTGCATTCAGCATACCAGATAATAAGGAAATAATACTGCTGGCCTGTCAGATTTATATACAGTCAATATTTTATTTCACAAAACAGCTAATATAACTAGATTAATATGAAAAAGTTAAACTGTATGGACTTGATTAGTATTATATGTAGACATTTATCAGTAGTACTTAATAATCCCTAGAATGAAGTCATGGCATTGCTTGTTTTTTTGGGTCCCATTAAAGTCAATGACCATACAGACAGCATCATTTGCAACTTTTTCACATAGGGGATCATTTACAAACAGAAATTCACCTATTTTTGGTGTATTTCTGGCACAGATTTCAGCACAAAGGTTATCTGCGCCGCAATCTGCGACTTTTACCCGCTCACACCAGGTCGTGCCTCATTTATCGTTTTCTACACCTGCTTTAGCAGTAGAAAATGGTCTGAATTTAGACCAGCGGTGAATATGCTGAAGTTATTTACAGGCCGGCACCTCTTTATAACTTCAGCAGATCCACTGCCAGCTCACAAGGTTATTAAAACAGGAATCTAAAACATCCGTAATTTAACGGGACTGTCCCAGATTTTCAGACAGTCCTGGCAAATTCACACTGTAGCGGACTGAAAATGGGTGGGGCCAATACAGATCCCACCCATAAGTGGGTGTTCCCGAGCAGGGTCGGCAGTTCCCATGGGTGCTGCTTAATGTACCTTATTTTAGCAACTGAAATGTTGGTAAGTATGCAAACAATACATATATACATGCTTCTGAAATATACATTGTTAAACAATATAACCACATCGCAGATAGATGAGGGTAGGTAATGTAATCTAAAATGTACATCTTAAGAACATAAAAGGGTCTTCTGTATTTACATATATAAAGACTGTTCGTTGAGTTGCTCATACGAAGTTGAAGGAAGTGCTATTTTATCTCTAGACTCAAAAGCATTAACAATTCCTTCTGATGTGAATGTTATTTGAGAGATGTAGCAGCACTATTTTGACAACAGCTGCACCAGGATAGTCACTTCAACACAGTTTGCTGTATTACTGTAATGTGTTTTTGTTGCTTTAATCCCTTCAACCACTGTGATATACCAACATGTCACAATGGTTGAGGGAATGTATGGACAGGGCAGTGCAGTAAGCCCACTCCATACGTGGCGGGTGCCGTCTGTATTATGCAACAGGCACACGGCTGCAATGATGGGGAACGGCAATCACGCTGAATCCTGCCATTTAACCACTCAGATGCCGTAATCAACTTCTGATCGCAACATCTGTGATTGTGCAGACTGACTTCTGACTTCCAAACGGAGCCCCCGCAGTAAAATAGTGGGGCTCCGATCAGTTACTTTGACAGGCTAGATGCTTCTGAAGCTTTCCAAGCCTACAATGGTAAGCTCCCTGCAGCACTGTGCACTGCTTAGTCGGAAGTGCATCTCAATCTTGTGCACCCTAATAGATCTCTCTTAGGGTGAATGGGACAAGGGATCAAGAGATCCCAGGTTCTAGCCCCTTAAGGGGGTTAAACTTATTTACTATAAAAGTAGAAAAAAAAAGTTTAAAAAAATCTATAAAATATTAAAAGTTAAAATTGTCTCCCTTTCACAATTTTATATATAAAAATATATTAGCAATACAAAAAATAAACATATCAGGTATTGCCTTGTCCAAATATGTCTGAACTATTAAAATAAAAAAAGAAATTCCTGTGCAGTGAACGCCATAATAATGTAAAAAAATGAAAACCACGCAATTCGCCATTCTTTTTGTCCCCATTGATCAGTTATTTAGTCAATAGTGATCAAAAGTCATACTTACCACAAAAATAGTACCCATAAAAATTATAGTTCATCACGCAAAAAAATATGTCCTTATACAGCTCTGAAAATGGAAATATAAAACAAGAAAATTGGAGACACAAAACATTTTTTTCAAAAATGCTTTATTAAGTAAAACTAAAACAAACAAAGAAAGACATATTTGATATCATCGCATTCGTAACAACATTCTCTATATAAATAGCTCATGATCTAACCTGTCAGAAGAACGTTGTAAAAAACAAAAAATAAAAGCAGTGCCAAAACAGCTATTTTTTGGTTACTTTGCCTCACAAAAAACATAATGAAGAACGATTAAAAATCATATTTACCTCAAAATAGTACCAATAAGTTTGTCACCTTATCCCCTAGTTTCCAAAATGGGGTCACTTTTTGGGAGTTTCTACTGTAAGGGTGCATCAGCGGGGCTTCAAATGGGACATGGTGTCTAAAAACCAGTCTAGCAAAGTCTGCCTTCCAAAAACCATACTGCGCTCCTTTGCTTATGCACCCTGCCGTTTGCCCTTACATCAATACACCACCACATATGGGGCGTTTCTGTAAACTACAGAATCAGGGTAATAAATATTGAGTTTTGTTTGGCTTTTAAATTATTAAAAGGGAAAATCAAAAAAGTGAAATTTAGAAATTTAATCTCCATTTTCCGTTAATTCTTGTGGAATGCCTAAAGGCTTAGCAAAGTTTGTAAACTCAGTTTTGAGTAACTTGAGGGGTGTGATTTCTAAAATTGGGCCACTTATGAGTGGTTTCTATTATCTAAGCCAGTGTTTCCCAACCAGTGTGCCTCCAGCTGTTGCAAAACTACAACTCCCAGCATGCCTGGACAGCCTTTGGCTGTGCGGGCATGCTGGGAGTTGTAGTTTTGCAACAGCTGGAGGCACACTGGTTGGGAAACACTGATCTAAGCCCCAAAAAGTGACTTCAGACCTGAACTGGTCCTTTAAAAAGTGGGTTTTGGAAACTTTTAAAATTTTAAGAATTGCTTCTAAAATTCTAAGCCTTCTAACGTCCTAAAAAATAAATTGACATTAACAAACTGATGCCAACATTAAGTAGACATATGGGAATGTTAAGTAATAAAGATTTTATGAGGTATCACTTTCTGTTTTAAAAGCAGAGAAATTGAAAATTTTAAAATAGCAAATTTTGAAAATTTTTGGTAAATTCGGGATTTTTTTTATAAAATAAAGGTGAAATATATTGTAATAAAGTACAATGTGTCACGAGAAAACAATCTCAGAATGGCTTGGATAAGTAAAAGTGTTTCAAAGTTATTACCACATAAAGTGACACAAGTCAGATTTGCAAAAAATTGCATGGGTAAGAGGATGAAAACTGGCCCTGGGTATAAGGGGTTAAATGGGGTTTTATGTATATTGATGGCCTATCCACCAATATAAATGGGAGTCTGAAAAATGATGCTCCGGTGAGAGCTGTGCAGCCTAATCACAGCTTCCAAAGCACAAAACTGTACATTGTATAGTGACTGTACTTGGTATTGCAAACAGGCCATTGCCAATGAACATGATGTCACCTAAGAAAAGGCTGCAATGGAGCGCTGTGGCCTCTTCAAGCAGCTGATCACAGGGATGCCACAAGTTGGACCCCTACAGATAAGATATCGATGATCTAACCTGAGGATAGGTAATCAATACAGTATATGAGTCCCGGAAAACCCTTTTATTGATGTTTCTGTATTGCATAACCTTATTATCTCTTTTTATGTTACTGCCCCCCCCCCCCCCGGTCTCTGCTCCCTTGTAAATCAGCTTTTCAGCTTTCAATTGGGTATTGAACTAATTTTTTTTCTATTCGATGTGAGGAAGTATAGACAACAAAGCTGAATTGTTAGTATAAGGGCTCATGCACATGATCATATTTTCTTTCCGTGTTCTGTTTTTTTTGCAGACCATATGTTGAGACCATTCATTTCAATGGGTCTGCAAAAAAACGGAAGTTACTCCATGTGCATTCCATTTCTGTATGTCCACAGGTCGATTCCGCAAAAAAATAAAACATGACCTATTATTGTCCGCATTATGGACAAGGATAGTACTGTTCTATTAGGGGCCAGCTGTTCCGTTCTGCAAAAAGCGGAATACACACAGACATCATCGATATTTTTTGCGGATACTTGTTTTGCGGAACGCAAAACACATACAGTCATATGAATGAGTCTTGATTGCACCTCCAGATTTTAAGTATAGGTAGGAAGACTAGGTTGTATAGTCAGATTGTTGTTAAGAAGATCCAGAATGTAGATTTAGAAGAAGGGCAGTTTACTTGAGAACAAAATGTAAAATGTGTTTCTTTTTAGCTTTACAAGCCAGTTATTTAAAGATAAGCTACATTACTTATTGTATCTCTGATACTTTGTGGGAGATCTGTCTTTTCTTTGTGCAAATACATGTATGCATTGATCATCTCACATCCCAATGGCATATATTCTCTAAGAGCAATGTAAATCAAACCTCTCTAAAGATTAAGCTGGAGCAATTAGAATTTCATGAATGCCCGATGAAATGTGTTTCTAAATAAGCACAAATAAATTGTTGTGAAACACATTGGTTTAATAAGTATAACCAAGGGAAGGGCTGCTATAAAACACACAACTAGTAGTGTAATCCTAATTACCTGACAAAAATGCTCTAATTATGTATGACAGTTTTAATCAAGTTTCCACTGTAGTCAAAAAAGAATAATGACAGTAATAAATCCGAGCAAGCCTGCACAAAATATTACTTTACAAAATGTTGCATTTGTGCACAAGGCCCAAAGCAGTTTATAACCTCAACATATAATTTAAAGAAATAAGGGACATACCAGGTTTGCACCCCAAAAATGGCGAAAATCAAGTCTAATGCTAGGGTAAATTCACAGATTTATGCAAAAAAAATTCAACTAAAGGTGTTCTTTTGCTGGCACTGGTAAGCATATGGATTTCTTCAAGCTCATTTTAGATGAATGGGACAGTGGGAGAAATGTCTGAAACAAATCTTTTGCATGTGAATTCAAGAGTTCTTCTATCTTTGTTGATATGGATTTCTATAGTTATGATCTATTGTAGACATAAAACTGATTTAGATATATTTATTAAAAGCAAGTGCAAAGAAAAAAGGGGTTCAGTTGACCAAAGCAATCAATTATTTCAGGACATATCTTTGTAGGCAATAAAAGAAACTACAGTTGCAAGAAAAAGTATGTGAACCCTTTGGAATTGTATGGATTTCTTCACAAATTGGTCATAAAATGTGATCTGATCTTCATATAAGTCCCAACAATAGACAATCACAGTCTGTAAACTGTTGAACACACCATGAAAACATTCACAGTGCAGGTGGAAAAAGTATGTGAACCCTTGGATTTAATAACTGGTTGAACCTCCTTTGGCAGCAATAACTTCAACCAAACGTTCCCTGTAGTTGCAGATCTGACCGTTGTGGTCAGCAGTAATTCTTGACCATTCCCCTTTACAGAACTGTTTCAGTTCAGCAATATTCTTTGGATGTGTGGTGTGAATCGCTTTCTTGAGGTCATGCCACAGCATCTCAATCTGGTTGAGGTCAGGACTCTGACTGGGCCACTCCATAAGGCGTATTTTCTTCTGTTTAAGCCATTCTGTTGTTGATTTACTTCTATGCTTTGAGTCGTTGTCATGTTGCAACACCCATCTTCTGTTGAACTTCAGCTGGTGCACAGATAGCCTTAAGTTCTCCTGCAAAATGTCTTGATAAACTTTGGAATTCATTTTTCCTTCGATTATAGCAATCCGTCCAGGCCCTGATGCAGCAAAGCAGCCCCAAACTATGATGCCCCCACCACTATACTTCACAGTTGGGATGAGGTTTTGATGTTGGTGTGCTGTGCCTCTATTTTTCCACACATAATGTTGTGTGTTTCTTCCAAACAACTCAACTTTGGTTTCATCTTGGTTTCACAGAATATTTTACCAGTACTGCTGTGGAACATCCAGGTGCTCTTTTGCAAACTGTAAACGTGCAGCAATGTTTTTTTTTTACAGCAGTGGCTTCCTCTGTGGTATCCTCCCATGAAATCCATTCTTGTTTAGTGTTTTACGTATCGTAGATTCGCTAACAGGGATGTTAGCATATGCCAGAGATTTTTGTAAGTCTTTAGCTGACACTCTAGGTTGCTTCTTCACCTCATTGAGCAGTCTGCGCTGTGCTCTTGCAGTCATCTTTACAGGACGGCCACTCCTAGGGAGAATAGCAGCAGTGCTGAACTTTCTCCATTTATAGACAATTTGTCTTACCATTGACTGATGAACAGCAAGGCTTTTGGAGATACTTTTATACCTTTTCCAGCTTAATGCAAGTCAACAATTCTTAATCGTAGGTATTCTGAGAGCATTCTGATTAACATGGGGTCTTAGTAATATAGGTGTCTGACTGATCTGTAGTCTTATAAGGAGTCTTAGAAACATTGGGGGTTTAGAATGAGGTTGGATTGGGGGTCTTAGAAACATTGAGGCTATGATCTAAGGTCTGAATGGGGGTCTTAGAAACATTGGGGGTCTGATCTGAGGTCTGAATGGGTGTCTTAGAAACATTGGGGGTCTGATCTAAGGTCTGAATGGGGATCTTATAAACATTAGGGATCTTATTAACATTGGGGGTCTGATCGGTGGTCTGATTGAGAGTCATATTAACAATGGGGGTCTGAGCTGAGGTCTGATAAAAAATATGTTTTTCATATTTTCCTCCTCTGACACTCCTTTAGGTGCGTCTTATGTGTAGGTGCATCTTATAGAGTGAAAAGTATGTTATATAAATATATATATACATATATATATATATATGAAAATGAAAAAAGTCTGGCAGCACCGGGTAATTCCAAAAAGATGTGGGTGCTAGGTCCTGGGGTGTGAGCAACCCGATTGTATACTGAAGAAGATGGACAGCACTCCAACCAAAATTCCAAGTGTTCTTTATTCAACCAGGTGGAGAGACGACGTTTCGGCTCAACAATAGAGCCTTTTTCGCCTTGAAAAAGGCTCTATTGTCGAACCGAAATGTCGTCTCTCCACTTGGTTGAATAAAGAATACTTGGAATTTTTGTTGGAGTGCTGTCCATCTTCTTCAGCATATATATATATATATATATATATATTATTATTTTTTTATCCACATTTTTTTCTGCAGTAATTGGTGGTATATTAGGGGAAAATAAAAACCATTTAAAACACATTGTAGGACTTAGGACTACTCAGCGTATCTCTTTACATCAATACCGGGACTAAGATTCAGCAACACTTTCATGGGACAATTCTCGGAGCAATCACATATTTGCTAGTACCCACTGTATAAAAACACTCATTGGGGATCATTTTTTAATCTATCCACCTACTGGCATCAGATGTGCCATAGTTATTAAGAGGTACATGCTTCTTAATAATTGTGGAGCAGATATGTAGTTACATTATCTCATCGCGTTATCTTGAAACAAAAGCCATTGAGAAGCAATTGTTTCACTAGTTTAGTTAACTAAACTGAACTTAACCAATCTCAGAAAACAGGAGTGTTAACCCTGCTACATCTGTATATGTCAAGAAATTAAATCTTTGCCAGTAAGAGAGCTGATGCAGGTTTCAGATACAATCTATGTCAGGTTCTGCCCAGCAATACCCACTCCTTTCCCTACTCCACCCAAGTGATGAACAGTCCACAAAACCCACAAAAAGTCACAATATTTTGCACAAGTGGTATGTGTGCCAAACCATGTGACTATTTGACTCAAGTTTTCTGGCATACAGGGGTTGATAAAGACCCCCCACTAAGCGTTCTTCATATAACCAGAGAGAGGGAAATACTATTTACAGTATACTATATATTGGTTCTTCTCTGTTACAGCTCTCCAGAATCAAACATTGTACTGGCTGCTTCCTTAAGGGCTAGCCACAAGAATTTCATTTCTTAAAACATAGGGCAAGAGAGAAGGTGAGGAAAATAGGTGGTTTCCAGCACAAACTGCAGGAATCATGGAGGACTTATAATGAAAACATCTTGTTCTACTGTGGTAGGGTAAAAAAAAGATCAGAAGGATGTTTTGCAGAATCGGACGGGTAGTATTTTAATAGTAGTGGAATATGTTTAGTGTAGCTGACAGTTTTATAGTAGACTTTACATATAAATTATTCAATAAAATATTCCACTAAACATCGGCTGGAGCATTTACTAGACCTTCTCATGATTCAAAAGCTGTGATGTTCTGGCACGTTAGCCTTACCTGTATGGTTTTTAGTAAAGATGGAGAAACTGCACTTTTACAAAATGAGATTGCAATGAACTTATTATGTGTTGTAGTAAAACAGATCTTATAAAGTTCAATGCAAGAAATCATTAAGGAAAAGTGAGAAAACCGATGTTTCCTCATTATAAAGAAGGCAGCAAAGATCTTGGATCAAGAAAACATAAGTTCAACCAGGGTGAAATGGTGTCTACAATGTTTACTCCTTTCACCTTTTTTTATTAAATACCATACCTTTTTCAATCAGGATAGCTGTGTCCCTGTGTAATGATATCTACTTGGGTTCAAGTATGAGATTGATTTTTCTTTGCAATTATGTTTTCACCTCTAGCATTCGTGACACAGTTTCATTGATGAATATGAGCCATATATGTGGGGAAAAAAGCCCAATACTAAATATGCTTAATTAACTCAAATTGATTTGATGGTATTTTTATTTTGAGTGGGTAAGTAATAGCATATAAATGTCAATGGAAATTTGAATCACACAAATAATTACCACACTGAGATTTTTTTGGTGTAGAAAAATACTTAAAAATTCATTTATTTAAAGGAATGTAGAGACAGGGCAGTATAACTACAACTACTACAGTGCATCCCATTCTAGTAAACAGAACGTTTGTAATTTGTAATTACAGTTGTAATTACACTGCACTGCCATTGCAAAAGAGATGGGGCAGATGAGTGCCGTTACCCCTTCAAAGAGCTGATAATCAGGGTGCTGGGAGTTTGACTCACTCATATCTGATATTGATGACCTATACTCAGGATAAGTCATCAATAATAACCCACTACCCAACCCTATTAAAGGAGATGTTCGCTTTAGAAACCCATTTTGTTAAAAGGCTTCCCAATATTAAGTTAATTACAGTATCTCACAACTGGATCCCCAAGTGTTCATTTGTAATCTATATATCAGGAATAAACATCCTCCTATACTCCAGGTGTTCTGATACTGCAAATCATAGAATGGTGCATTTATGTGTATCTGAGCTACAAGAAAAGCCGAGCAAGTGTATATGCTGCAAGTTATAGTTTCACAGCAATAGTACTGCCTGGCGTCCTCCACGTTCTGATCCCAGCTGAGACTCCTGCGCTGCCCAGCTCACAGACTTGATAATAGGGTTCACAGTACCCCAAAATGCGTTGTCTCTGTCTCTAATAAACTATAACCATTTTTGGCCCATACTCCCGACTGAACAGGTCCAGCATTTTCCTCTCCTATTGCAATAGAATGTAGAATACACATGGACTATGACAATGCCATGGAAGGGAAAGGGGCCCATAGCAATGATCAAAATGGATCAATGATCAAAGTTATAATGTTGGGATTTGCCACCCAGGATAGAAGGGATGATCATTCTTTTTATCTTCCAACCGTGGGCGAAGTCCTCACTCCCTTGTTTGCTAACAGTTCAGTTTTTCTGGAGAGTCCTTAACAGGTTGTTTCTAACCTCGGAAGATTTGGCTGGGTTCACATCACATTTCCATCATTCACTCAATGCATCTGTTTGCATCTATTTTACATAGATTTCATTGCTAAAGAAAACATATCCATCACTGTCCATTTTTTTGCCGAACACAAAAAACATGATAAACTCCTCTATTGTGACTACTAAAACATAATATACTGTGATGGATATGTTGTTGTAACATTGAAATCTCTGTAAAATGGATGTCTTTTCGTTGGTATCCATTTGCATCCATTTTTTCATGGCAATTAA
This sequence comes from Bufotes viridis, assembly GCA_033119425.1. Taxonomy (NCBI): domain Eukaryota; kingdom Metazoa; phylum Chordata; class Amphibia; order Anura; family Bufonidae; genus Bufotes; species Bufotes viridis. The sequence goes on along the minus strand of CM065593.1, from coordinate 292,877,995 downwards.
GGAACTCTGGATTTTGGGTCAAATTTATCCGAACTCGAAACAAATCTGACAACTGATTTATGTGAATTATACCAGAAACAAATTTCAAGAAATTCGCTCATCTCTACTTGTGATCAAGTTTAAGACACAAGAAACAAAAAGTGTCTACGAATACACACAGGTATCTATGCACAATTTTCTTACTGGCAAAGCAGCATGGCTCCAAATCACAATAATAAGAAAATTTTACAGGCTGACCCTTTAGTGTAAAACAAATGAGAAAGAACAGTTGTTTGCTACAATCTGCTATAAAATAGATGTGTCATAACCTGTCTTTGTGTAACAACTGAAAATGAACAGTACGGAAGCAAGCAATTAACCATTGAGAGACGCGAGACACACACTGACTTTTAGGCTATCACACATACATGTTCAAAGCTCTTGAGACAATAAATCCATGTAAAGAAAAGATAACTGTAAAAAAATCCCTACATGGACAAAGAAACATAGCCAGCTGGTATTTTATTTAATTGAGCCAATATAGCTGGAACCTTCATTGAGAGGTTCTCTATAATGTTGGTATAAATATCAATCTATTAATAATTTATTGATAGATAAAAGAGTATGCCATGTCTCGACTAGTGCAAAACATACGTGCCATTTTATTGTTCTCATCCTGGTACCTTAAACTGCAGACCTCACTAAGACATGTTGGTTGCTAGTAAAAATGGGGTTACCTGCCTAACAACACCATTTAAGAGGTTAGGCTTTAATGACAATGTATTCAAGGAAATCAGCCGTTCTGAAATGTATGAAAGGGTAGCTCAAAGCTGGATTAGCCCTGTGCGCACAGCAAAGAAAGAGACATCAAGACATGTTGCTCCTTACCGTATATTGTTCAGATTTTGCTTGAAGAAATTTCGGGAGGAAACTTTAATTAATGAGTTGTCCTATTAGAGGGAATCTGAGTGAATTCTCCATCTGTGAGGGACTGCCCTCTACAGATGATTCCTCACTAGGCTTGAGGAAGCCGGTTTAGCCGTCGATACGCGTGTGGCATATTTTATGTTGCACAGATCCACCTGACCAGCCCTCTGTCTAGAATATGGTATCTATATGCGATTTACTATGCATTATCTTTGATTGGTTGATGTTATATTTATATTTCATATTATATTTATTGTATCTATCTTTGATGTATCTGACATTGTTGGGTTTTATATTGGTCCACATTATCCTGTTCTTCGGTGGAATTTGAATTGGCGTTAGCTACATTTTCTGCCATTGCCAGGTTATATTGTATACATTTTTTAATCTGTGTTGTGTCACTATTGTCTTAATAAAATGAATTGTTGAATTATTTAACATTGTTGGATGTGCATTTATTTGGTGGTCTCTGGGACTATTCTATAGTCTGTGCTTGACGGTACAACTCACACAGCCATGGTAATCTTGCACATGTATCATTATTGCCAGTATTGGAGCATGTGCAAATTATAGTTCTACAAAACCAAATCAGCGATTGTGCATTTGCCGCTAAAATTTATTTTGCAGTGCATGCAAATTTGTTGATGTGGAGTCATAAGCATGTGATACTCACAGTAATGGTGGATTTGCCTTATTATTAAGGCTGTGTGAGATAGGCAACCATGATAATCTTCTGGGAGAGGGAACATCTAAAGCTGTGGTGGAGCTCCCTCACAAGTGTGAATTCATTTGTAAATTGATTCACTCATCACCATACCCTGGGTGCATATTCCCTATTACAGCACATGGGCATCATAACATGACCCTCAGTGAGACCATGTGTTACACCTTCATCCATTCATTTGAGGAGAATCTGTCACAATGAATATGTAGTGTGATTTGCAGCAAGAGTTGTGTAGATTGATAAATAGTTTTGTGGGAAAAGATTACAAGCCTTGAGCTTTCTATACCGTACCTAGAAGTCCAGTGAATGGTGTTTGTCAGTGGTTGACAGGTACAGTATGTCTCTATGCACAGTTATACAGCAAAGGTTGTCAATCACTAAGACAACCCACTGGACTCCAGTCCTAAGCATAGAAAGGACAGAGTTCTAAAGAAATGAGATACAGGAATCTTAGAATAGGTCATCAATATGTACTGGCTGCACTACCACTTTGACAGAGTACGCTATGCTTTCCTTAACAATGATAGTGGTGTCAATAGCAGAGTACAGCATGTGAAAATTTGGCTTGATTTAAGCAATGATCACATTCACTGCATAGTTCCTGGATCCAAAATTGCTTGTTTGCAAAGACAAGGATAGTGAATGTCCTTTTCTCATGCAAATACCCCAGTAATGCATTGTTCTTTCTGTCAGCAAATGATGTAATGATGTTGCTGAACTTTGCAGGAAAAGACATATTTCCACTGGCATCATTAAGTTGCCCACTTCCAAGCTATAGTACCGTGTTCATTTTAGGACATGGTCAGATATCATAGTCAAGTATCAAAATAATGCCAGTGTGACACCTGACTCTGACACCTGACCCTGACACCTGACTCTGACACCTGACCCTGATACCTGACTCTGACACCTGACTCTGGACACCTGACTCCTGACTCTGATACCTGACCCTGATACCTGACCCTGACACCTGACCCTGACACCTGACCCCTGACCCTGACACCTGACCCTGACACCTGACTCTGACAACTGACCCTGACAACTGAGTTTGAATTATGCTCTTCATAGGTCAGGGTCAAAGTGAGAATGAGTTATAGATATACTATGTATTTGTATACAAAATCACATAGATGAATAAAATCCCTGGCTAGCACTAAGTAAGCTTATAGCTCAGTGGTAGTGTACTTGTCTTGACTCCAGTGGGCTTGGGTTTAAGCCCCCTTTCAGCCTTTAAAAAAATTAACATTTTATTAAGCGCTAGATATGAGGCAAATTCTAGTCATGTGTGACGCTGATATCTGACTACTGACCTAAGTCAGGCGTCAGCCTCGCTCCTAATTTTAGGTTTATTCTACTTTTCATATACTTAATGGCATAGATGAATAAAATCCCAGGCCAACCCTTAGCAAGCTTATAGCTCAGTGGTAGTGCACTTGTCTTGAGTCCAGTGGGCCTGGGTTCAATACCCCTTTCAGCCTTTAAACTATTTAACATTTTATTAAGCCCTAGATATGAGGCAAATTCAAGTCATATGTGACGCTGATGACTGCTGACCTAAGGGTACTTTCACACTAGCGTTTTCGTTTTCCGGCATAGAGTTCCGTCCTCGGGGCTCTATGCCGGAAAACTACTGATCAGGATTATCCTAATGCATTCTGAATGGAAAGAAATCCGTTCAGGATGCATCAGTACGTTTTTTGGCCCGAGAAAAATCAGCAGCATGCTGCGCATTTTCCTCCGGCCAAAAATCCGGAGGACTTGCTGTAACCCCAGATCCGGAATTAATGCCCAATGAAGTGCATTAATCCGGATCCGGAATTAAGCTAAACGTCGTTTCGGCGCATCGCCGGATCCGACGTTTAGCTCTACGCATGCGCAGCAGCAGTTCCGATTGGGGCCCCAGTGTAAGCTGGGGCTCCAATCGGTTACCATGGCAGCCAGAACGCTACTGAATTCCTGGTTGCCATGGTAAGTACTCCACAGCAGTGTACTTACCTGCGCTGCAGCCGCCCGGTGCTCCTTCATGACGTCAAAGGTCCCCGCGGTGCATAGATCAATGCTTAACGTTTAGCTTAATTCCAGATCAGGATTAATGCACTTCATTGGGCATTAATTCCGGATCTGGCGCTACAGCAAGTCCTCCGGATTTTTGGCCGGAGGAAAATGCACAGCATGCCGCGGATTTTTCTCCGGCCAAAAAACGTTTGGGTACTGAACGGATGACATCCTGATGCATCCTGAATGGATTTCTCTCCATTCAGAATGCATTTGGATAATCCTGATCAGTAGTTTTCCGGCATAGAGCCCCGAGGACGGAACTCTATGACGGAAAACAAAAACGCTAGTGGGAAAGTAACCTCAGGTCAGTAGTCATCAGTGTCACACATGACTTGAATTTGCCTCATATCTAGGGCTTAATAAAATGTTAAAAGTTTTAATAAAGGCTAAAAAGAGACTTGAACTCAGGCCCACTAGACTCAAGACAAGTGTATTAGCACTGAGCTATAAGCTCAGTTAGTTTTATCATGGCATTTTATTCATCTATGCCATTCAGTATATGAAAAGAAGAATAATCCTAAAATTACTAGTGAGGCTGACGCCTGACTTTTAGGTCAGTAGTCAGATATCAGCGTCACACATGACTTGAATTTGCCTCATATCTAGGGCTTAACAAAATGTTAAATAGTTCAAAGGCTGAAAGTGGTCTTGAACCCAGGCCCACTAGACTCAAGACAAGTGAATTAGCACTGAGCTATAAGCTTGGTTAGTGTTAACATGGCATTTTACTCATCTATGCCATTTAGTATATGAAAAGTAGAATGAACCTAAAATTAGGAGCAAGGCTGACGCCTGACTTAGGTCAGTAGTCAGATATCAGCGTCACACGACTAGAATTTGCCTCATATCTAGCGCTTAATAAAATGTTAATTTTTTTAAAGGCTGAAAGTGGGCTTTAACCCAAGCCCACTGGAGTCAAGACAAGTACACTACCATTGAGCTATAAGCTTGCTTAGTGTTAGCCTGGGATTTTATTCATCTATGTGATTTTGCAGACAAATACAAAGTATATCTATAACTCATTCTCACTTTGACCCTCACCTATGAAGAGCATAATTCAAACTCAGTTGTCAGGGTCAGGTGTCAGAGTCAGGGGTCAGGTGTCAGGGTCAGGTGTCAGAGTCAGGTGTCAGGGTCAGGTGTCAGGGTCAGGTATGAGGGTCAGGTGTCAGAGTCAGGTGTCAGGGTCAGGTGTCAGAGTCGGGTGTCACACTGGCATAATTTTATACTTGACTATGATATCTGACCATGTCCTAAAATGAACACTGTACTATAGCAGCATCAACAAAAATTGCTGTGCCGTATCATGGCCAGAAGTAAGTAAGTCTAGAGCACTGTGGAGATCCAAGAGGTGCGGTACTGCTGTAAAAGGTGAGCGAATGCACATATATTTACTTTTTTACTCTACAAGAAATAAGGGCACATATGTTTGTAATAAGTGTAAGCCTTAGTGAAGGCTGCTGAAGCTTTCAAGCACTCACTCAGCCCTCAGTTACCGTGCCTCTTTGCATGCCTCTTTGTCTACTTAAAGGGGTTGTCTCCTAATAACTTTTTCTACATGATAAATTCTAATATAAGGCACTTACTAATGTATTCTGATTGTTCATATAGTGTCCAATGCTGGCTCGATTTATTTTTCCATCACATTATACACTGTTCATTTCCAAGGTTACGACCACTCTGCATTCAGTGGTGGTGGCCGTGCTTGCACACTATAGGAAAAGGCGCCGGCGTCTGTGGTGTCTGGGGCTGTGGCAGCACAGACATGCTGGCAGTTTTTCCTATAGAATGCAAGCATGGTCACCGATGTCATATTGCAGGGTGGTCATAACCATGGAAACAAGCAGTGTATAAAGTGATGGAATAATGAATCAAGACAGCATGGGAAGCAATATGGATAATAACAATACATTAGTAAGGGCCCTGTATTAACTTTCTCTACATGATCAATGCCACTTGTGAAGTGAGACAGCCCCTTTAAAGTCTCTGGGCAGTAAGAGTAATACGTCTCCCAACGGTCTCCGATCCTGTCTGCGTTCTTGAAGTAATTTGTTGACCACTTCTAAGCCATGCTTGTGTGTTATGGTGCATTCATCCATGACAATAATCTTGCACCCGTCTGAAAACATCACCCATAGCTGTTTCTGCATTCCAAGTTGCAAGCAGGTGCTTCCTCCCTGGTCAGATCAAGTGGCAACTTGAAAGTGGAGTGGACAGTTCTGCAACCATACAGTAAGGTTGCAACTATTGCAGATGAAGCAATTGCAACAGCAATTTCACCAGTACTTCACACCTTGGCAAAATACAGATTAAACAGAAATGATTTTCCTGGTCCTCGAGGAGCAATCAGAAAGTAGATGCTTCAGATGTTGTCAACGGTGGATTATAATAGGGACGTTAGGGTCAGCAGCCCCGTGCCCAACATCTCTGTGGGGTCCAAAGCTGTCCCAAATGACCACGTGCACACAATGAATTCAACAGATACAAGTGCAGCCGCACAACTTCTATTGAATGCCTGTTCTCAGCTGCTGACAGTCGCCATCTTCTCCCTCTTGCTTTGCAGCAGTGACCTAGCCAGAAGAGGGGGAGGTCAGAGGAGCAGTGCGGCAAGAAGCAGGAAGGCGCATAAGACTGCAGGTAAGTTAACATCTGCTATATTATCTGTGCCCAGAGATGTTCCCTGCAGTTCTTTGTTATCTGTGTTATTACATAGGACTGCAGGGAACATCTACTACATTATCTCTACTCAGAGTGTTATCTGGGGTGTTACATAGGACTGCAGAGTACACTTACTATGTTATTTGTACCCATAGAGTTATCACTGTGTTATTTGAGGTTTTACATAGGACTGCGGGGAACATCTACTACATTATATGTACCCAGAGAATTATCACTGTGTTATCTGCGGTTTTACATAGGACTGCAGGTGACTCTCAGTACAAATAATGTACTAGATGTTCCGATGTTCCCATCAGTCCCATGTAACACTACAGATAGTTATCTGAGTACAGATAGTAGATGTGACCTGCAGTACAAATAACGTAGTTGCAGTACTATGTAACAGCACAGATAATGCAGTGATAACTCCCTGAGCATAGATAATGCAGTAAATGGTACATGCAGTCCTATGTAAAAATGGCTTTTTTGACACAGTTATTAATTTATTTTTTTACGCTGTTCACTTGAGGGATAAGGTCATGTGATATTTTAACAGACCTGGTTGTTACGGACACGGCGATACCTAATATGTCTACTTTTTTTATTTTTAATTTTTAACACAATAAAAGCATTTTTGAAACACAAACAATCATGCTTTATTGTCTCCATATTCTAAGAGCAATAGTTTTTTTTATTTTTTGCCTGATTGTTTTATGTAAGGGCTTATTTATTGCGGGATGAGGTGACAGTTTGATTGGTACTATTTTGGGGAACATATGCCTTTTTGATTGCTTGGTGTTGCACTTTTTGTGATGCAAGGTGACAACGGTAGATAACGGGGTGGATCATGTGATATTTTTATAGAGCCAGTCGTTCATATGTATTTTTTCTATTTTTAAATTTTTTTATGTGTTTTCTTTTGGGAAAAATTTTTTATTACGAAAAACACTTTTTTTTCCCTTTTTTAACTTTTATTTTTTTTCTACTCTGGGACTTTAACTTCTGGGGTCTAATCCCCTCTGAAATGCATTATAATACATCCTGCATTGTAATGCATTGCCTGTCAGCTTTTATGCTGACAGCCTGCCTGTGAGACCCAGCCTAAGGGGTTGGATCTCACAGGCTTCCATAGAAGGCAAGCTCCGATGCTTATGGAAGGCATCGGGCTGCCTCCTCTGCCATCGGCCCCTGTCACTGCAGCACGGGGACCTGACAGACTGCAGCATACAAGTGGTTAATTTGCCGGCGTATGCAGCAGGGACCCAGCTGTGAGTGACTGCCGGGTCCGTGCTGCTGATCGGGTGGGTGCAGCTCCTGCACCCGCCCGATCAGCCCCTTGTACATGTACGGCGCTGGTCCTTAAGTCATGTCCACCTTCATGCAACTTTTGCAACAAACATTTATTATTACCAAAAGTTTTATAAAAATTTTAATTTGGGACTAAAAATGCATACTGTAGCAGAGTAGTTAGGCAAATAAAATATAGTCTGCTAAAAACTGAGATGTGAGGTGTTTATACCTGCTACACACGTCTACATTTATCTCATGAGTCAAAGTAAGTGTAAAAAATTGGAAGTATAAAAACTAGAGAGTATATTATTTTTATCTCTCTATAGAAACTGCTGGTTTTGGCTTCTAAAACTGCATGTAGAAACCTGACCGTGTGGTCATACCCTAATGCCGCTTTCAGACAGGTATAATATGGGTGCTTTATTATGGACCGAACACCTGAACATCATCAAAATGAGTTAGAGCACCATACTTCTAGTTTTGCTGAACCACATAATATGACACAAAAGGCCCTGTATTACACTGTCTGAAAAAAATGTCTAAATACAGTTTTTTTTTTTTTTAACATAGTGGAATAGAATATTCTCACTTGATCTTTCTAAACTGAGTTGTAATGACATTTGTGACATGAATATGAGGAACATGTACTTAAATGGCAGTAGGTTTATATGAAACTTGTTACACAAGATAAATAGATAAATTGTACTCAAAGAAGCAAGAAAATTGCTCATTTATACAGTGAGCAGATTGTGCAGATTGTGGACAGTGAAAAAATATTCAGTGTGCAACATGACTATGGTCCAAAGGTCCTCATTGATAAGGTCAGTAAACACAGGCAATAGTCTTACAAAGTAACATGGTTGCCTTAAGCCTACAGCTGTTGCAAAACTACAACTCCCAGCATGCAAAGACTGCTTACAGCTATCAGCTTACAGTAGGGCATGGTGGGAATTGTAGTTTTACAACAGCTGGAGAGCCGCAGTTTGCCCATCCCTGCTCTAAGCTGACCAATAATAATTGACCAGCACGAGAGGGGTGAACAGCAGAAAATTTCTGAATGCATGATCCAATGCCACTGCCCAAATGGCCAAGATGAGTAAAAGTCAGAAAAAGTTTGATAAAACCTGTCTGTTGTGGACACAGTCACCAACCCAAAATTCTTGAAGACTTCTTGATAACATTGCCTCCTCTGGTCAATGGCAGAGTTAGGATAAAGAACACACTACAATTCCAGCAAGCATTACATTAGCCCCTAGGCTGGTGGTGGTGTCATGGTCACCATTCTCTTTATGCTCTGTGCTCTATACACTGCAGGTAGGTAGAACTGTTATTGGGCTAATTCACCTCATTAGTATGTTGTTATAACTCACTGGTCCCTGGTCATGGTGTTGTGGTAGTACTAATGCACATATTAGTTCATGTAGCTCCTCTTCACCATTGTTTGAATGCCTTTGAGCTCTGCCTTTATAAGATACTGTATAGTATCTCATAAAGACAGAACACACCCACATGAAGAACACACCCAGAATATTTTACAAAAAATGTACAATATCTTAAAGAAGAAAAAAAATATATTGTTAGGTAGGTATAAAATGCACATAAGTTAAATGTTAGATTACATGAATATTGACTTCTCAGATTGCAAAAAAAAATGCATTAAATACAGCCAGGTTAGTGTTACAGATTGCCCACACATAAGCTGCAGATTTTACACTTCGGTACTACAGGTGTAAAGTTCACCACATTTTACATAAGGAGCAGAGCAGACATTTCCAAAGAGGTCACCCAGCAGAAGGAACTAGAGGAACTGAGCATGTATGTCCACCTCTGAACTGAGCATGTATGTCCACTAGAGATGAGTGAATCAAAGCTGATGAAGTGAAATACATTACGAATTTCAGGAAAAATACGATTGGCAATGAATGCGAATTTCCTCACGCTTCGTAATAAATAGCAATTTTTCCTAAAATGGCGGCTACTCATGTGAGGACATTGGGCAAGGAACTCTGGGAAGGTGGGATGATCCATAATGCCATGCATGCAGCCAATCAGCAGCCAGCCAGCACTGTGATGTCACAGCCCAATAAATATGGCAGCCATCTTGGATTCAGACGTTTTCCAGGGTTCTGAGTGCAGGGACAGACGTGTGAAGGCGCTAGGGACAGCAATAGCAAAAACCTCATTGCGAAAAAAAAACAAAAAACGATTTATAAGTGCAGGGAAAGGATAGGGAGGAATCATTTCACAGCATCTTAGTGCAGGGAGAGACATCAGAAGGCTCTAGGGACAGTGCTAGAAAAGCGATTTACAAGTGCAGGGAAATATTATTTGGGGATAAATATCCTTTATACAGCTCTGTCATTCCAGCAATTTGTTCTTGTTATTGGGGTGCAAGTGCTATGTTGAAAAGCCTTTGGTGGCCTATTTCAGTACAAAAACAAAAATATATACACATTTCACTTCTGCAGTTATATGTGGTGAAAGTGTTTAGTGGCCTATTTCACTGCAAACAAATATATATTTACGTATTTCACTGTTGCAGTTATTTGTGGTGAAAGCGTTAAGTGGCCTATTTCGTTGAAAAGCCTGTTGTGTAAAAGTAGAACAAAATGTTGGCCTAATTGCCATTCTGCGGTGCAGTGATATATTCTGAAGCCCTGTTTTCAGTATATTACTGGCAAAATAAAAATATATTCGCCGTCCAGTGTTGTACTTCTCTGTTGAAAAGCCTGTTGTGTAAAAGTAGAACAAAATTTGGGCCTAATTGACGTTCTGCGGTGCTGTGGTATATTGTGAAGCCATGTTTTAAGTGTATCACTGGCGAAATAAAAATATATTCTCCGTCCAGTGTTGCATATATCTGTTGAAAAGCCTGTTGTGTAAAAGTAGAAAACAAATTGGGCCTAATTGACGTTCTGCGGTGCAGTGATATATTCTGAAGCCCTGTTTGTAGTGTGTTAATGGCGAAATAAAAATATATTCGCCGTCCAGCGTTGTACTTCTCTGTTGAAAACCCTGTTGTATTAAAGTAGAATAAAGTTTGGGCCTAACTGACATTCTGCAGTGCAGAAACAGATTGTGAAGCCCAGTTTGCCATGTATTAGTGGCGAAATAAAAATATATTTGCGGATCAGCGGGGCATTTATATGTGGTAAAGGCCTTTTTATGGTGAAATTTTTTCTGTGAAGAGGGCTATTTTTGGGAAATGTCATGGTTGCCTGTACACCTCCTTTTGCTGTGTAGACCAAATGACGTAGTGGTAAAAAAAAATCTGTGAAACAGGCTTTTCTGGGGAAAATTCATGGGTGACTGTACACCTCCTTTTGCTGAATGGCCGGAATTGCGTGGTGGTGAAATTTGTTATATGAAATGGGCTTTTTTTTAGTCAAATTTATGGGTGATTGTACACCTCCTTTGGCGGTATGGACCAAAATTAGTTAGTGTTGAAATTCTTAAGGTGACACTGGCTTTTTTTCGGAAAATGTATGGGTGATTGTACACCTCCTTTTGCACTATGGGCCGAATTACATAGTGGTGACATTTGTTATATGAAACAGGCTTTTTTTCATCAAATTTATGGGTGATTGTACACCTCCTTTTGCGGTATGGGCCGAATTACGTAGTGGTGAAATTTATTATATGAAACGGGCTTTTTTTCGTAAAATTTATTGGTGATTGTACACCTCCTTTTGCGGTATGGACCAAAGTACTTAGTAATTAAATTCTTAATGTGACACTGGCTTTTTTTCAGAAAATGTATGGGTGATTGTACACCTACTTTTGCGGTATGGGCTGAATTATGTAGTGGTGAAATTTGTTATATGAAACTGGCTTTTTTCGTCAAATTTTTGGTGATTGTACACCTCCTTTTGCTGTATGGACCGAAATACTTAGTGGTGAAATTTGTTATATAAAAAAAACGGGATTTTTTTCGTAAAATTTATGGGTGATTGTACACCTCCTTTTGCGGTATGGACCAAAGTACTTAGTAATTAAATTCTTAATGTGACACTGGCTTTTTTCGTCAAATTTATAGGTGATTGTACACCTCCTTTTGCTGTATGGACCAAATTACTTAGTGGTGAAATTTGTTATATGAAACGGGCTTTTTTTTGTCAAATTTATGGGCGATTGTACACCTCCTTTTATGGTATGGACCAAATTACTTAGTGGTGAAATTCTTTATGTGACACAGACTTGATGAACTTCGCGACTCTTCTAGGCTCCAAGCAAACTTGAAGCTTTGTCTTCTCATTGTCTGTAGCTACTAGAGGCCTGTTCATGCCAGACAGGTTCCCCCAGAAGTATTTGGCTCAATGAGCAGCCGATACCGCACTTGCATCAATCTTGACAGGATTCGTCTCCAGGTGGAGAGAAAAAGTTTTTTGGAATGCTTTCTCCATCTCAACCACATCGTCGAATAAACAGAAGACTGGCTGATTCTCTCCTGTCTTAGGCAACACTTTATTGAGTAATTGTGGAAAGTCAAAAAAACATTTGTTCACCAACCCCATAAAGGCCTTTCAGGTACCGGTTAACCACAGATAAGTCATTAGAAGGACTTCCGCCAATTATCAGATCAAATTGTCCCCATTCTTCAATCTGTTTCCTGGTTATATTCTGCATGTCGCCCACATATACAATCTGCCCTGGATGGCGTACCCGTCCTATCGTGATAGTATCCTCACACACCTCTGATGCCATATATTTTTCAACGTTGATTCTAATCTTTTTTCATGATAACTGGGAACTCATGATTTTCCCTGATGAAGAGACCAGGAGGTGGTAGGGTTTGAATCTTGATGAACTTTGCGTCTCTTCTGGGCTACAAGCAATCTAGAAGCTTTATCTTCTCATTTTCTGTAGCTACTAGAGGCTTGTTCATGCCAGGCAGGTTCCCCCAGAAGTATCTGGCTCAATGAGCAGCTGATACAGCACTTGCATCAATCTTGACAGGATTCGTTTCCAGATGGAGAGAAATAGTTTTTTTGGAATGCTTTCTCTATCTCAACCATGTTGACGAATAAACAAAAGACTGTCTTAGGCAACACTTAATTTTTTAAATTAAATTACTTAAATATTTAATATTAAATTGAACCAAAACTTGATTAAAATTATAAGAAAGTAAACTTAAATTCGCCAATATAATTTCCCAATTTTCGAGGGAAATTCCCAGACAATCAATTTGCCAAGCCTTTTGTGCCGGAGAATGTGTATTATTAAATCGTGTATTATTAAAAAGCAACACTTTATAAAGTTTAGAAATATTATCCTTCTGTTCTGTCCCATATTCCCTATAAATGAGTAGATGAAGCGGCTGTGGCCTTCTCATGCTGCTGCCACCTCTGCAAACTCTCAACGTCGTGCCACTCTGTGGCCTCCTCATGCTGCTGCCACCTCTGCAATCTCTGATTGTCGTGCCTATCTGTGGCCTCCTCATGCTGCTGCCACCTCCTCAATCTCTTGTCGTCATGCCACTCTGTGGCCTTCTCATGCTGCTGCCACCTCCGCAATCTCTCGTTGTCGTGCCACTCTGTGGCATCCTGATGCTGCCGCCTCCTCCACACTATGTCACCTTGCCACTCTCTGGTCTCATGATGCTGCCGCCACCTCCAGACTCTGTCATTCTGCCACTCTGTGGCTTCCTAACGATGCTACAGCACAATGGATCCTATCTGTGTAGCAGCTGTAAGGCCTGTATGGTCCCATCAGAATTGGCTTATGATTTGGTAGCCAAAAGCAGGAGTGGGTACAAAACACAGAAGACATGCAAATATTCAATTCACATGTCATCTCTATTTTGGATTCGCTCCTTTTTTTTTTTTTTGGCTTTAGCAATACTGATGGATTACTGACGAAATCCTGACCGAGAAAAGGCGGATCATGGGAAGGGCAAAATAATCAGTGACGTCAACACAAACTTTATTGCTGACACCATCTCCACTCTGTCAGGGGGGCCTTTACTTTAGTGTTTAATAGAACAGGTTCTGTTTAGATCTATGTGGAATCAGCTGATGACGGTGTAAAAGGAGTGCACTTCTTCTTGACACTAACATTGACCTGTAAGGCTGAGTTCATAATTGAGTTATTTGGCCCGTTTTGGCCCCGTGACTGCCCAAATAAGTGAAGTGTGCAGTAATTCTAAGAGCGACACATGCCATCTGCATGTCATACTGACTCACAGTATTATTTCACTACCAGAGCAGACTTCTAATGCTTGTTACTGCAAGGCACAGTGTTCTACACCACTATAAAGGCTCTCAGCAGCCAGTAAATTGCAGTTTTTTTACGTAATTTGCTGCTAATATTTTCGGATCAAACCGAATTTTTCGATAAAAATTTGGCTAATCAGCGAAACAAATTCGCTCATCTCTAATGTCCACCTCTGATGCACTACATGAGGAAGTGGAGAAACACTAGGTGGCACTAATATGTTTAAAAATTGTATATCTTGTGAAAGAAATCAAAAGGATTTATATGCTCTAGTCACACTGGTAAAGTATTCTTTATAACTATCATTATGGTTAGCTATTATGGTGTTGTATATATATATATATATATATATATATATATAAAAATATGGGTGGCAATAGTTTGAGTGGAGTCCCAATCTCATGACAAACATGTTCCAGGCATCAGGGAGAAAGTCCGGGATTACTGCTACTTTCTCAGAATCTCACACTACTGCCATGATCTCTTACAAATCACTCCCGCCAATAACTTTTTGTAATCCCTGAGTCTAAAGAATGGCATGGGAATCAAATGCTGTTTGCTGATAAAATCTAAACTCCTATTGGTAGAGAGTAGCTGAGGACCGTAGAGGAGACAATTGTAGTTTATTGTAGGAACATGGTATCTGGTAGCTTTTTGTTGGGAGTAACTGCTGGGGAAGTAACTTTTGCGTGCGAGTGTTCAATACAATGTCAATTTTATGTGCAACTCTGTGTGGTGAGCATAATGGTATGGTCAATTATTTGTAGATGTTATTATCCTGATGGTGCTACTGTTTAGCCTACACGGATGTATGCGACCTACATTGGAGTAAATTCTAAAATGGGTAGGAAAAGTAAAAAGACAGTCTGCCTTGAACTCCATATATTGGAATAATTCAAGGTTGTCCTTGTTATACATTTGTTCAGTCACTCAGAGAACAAAGTAATCTCATTAGTTTACAGATTAAAAGGTTGTCCCATCAAAAATATTCTAAATTTTTTAAATCAGCACCTGGACCGGAATACTTTTGTAATTGCATGTAATTTAAAATTCAGTATAGTCACTATAGCCAGAGTTATTCACTTAAATCTGTCTGTTCAGCGCCATCTGCTGTTTGCTCTTTTTCTAATTTCATAGTCCTGCTCATGGAAGATGGAAGCACTTGCTTAGTTCCATCCGTCAACTGCCACCAGAATAAAGGACATGCCACTGAGAAAGTTCACTCTGCCTAAGCAGCCAGCTTGAAATAAATCTAGCAGAGTAATTGTAACAATGAATGGGAAGAATTCTGGATCCATGTGAGGTACAGGGCTGGTTTTAAGTTTGTTAGAAAAATACCACTGTGTACTATATGATGTTGCATTTTATTTTTAGATTAATCATAGGATCACCCCTTTAAGGCAAACATGGAAATTAAATCTGAAATATTTGCATCAGTATTTAATTTTTTTGACATCACTAAGGCTTCTTAAAAGGCAACCAAAAGCTATTGCTTCCACTCCTGTCCTACTGATCCAATTCTAGGAAGATAGGGACATGCTACCAGACGCCTCAGACAGTGGCTTATCTCTCTGAGAAAAAAAATAGATTGGACAATTGAAATCCAACTGCCTGATCCCCACCTTGGGATGCCTCCAAACACATTAGATGGTTATCTGGTCCCACTGAAACTGGGGAGTTCAGCTGTCATACATCTATTATGAATGGTGAGCTTTAGCTATTAGTGTGGCTTCCAATTGATATGTAGAAAGTGAATTGTGAAAAGGAAAATAAGAAAAAAATATTTTCCATCAGACCTCAGAGCAGACCCCTAAATCACACCCCCATTCTTCTTCAGACCTCAGATCAGACCCTCATGAGACCCCCATTTGACCCCCATTCCTCACCAGACCCACAGATCAGACACACATTCTTTATCAAACCTCAGATCAGACCCAAAAATTAGGCCCACACCTTAATTAGCTTCAGATTAGACACCCTCACTGCCATCAGCCTCAGATCTGACATTCCAAACCTCCATCATCCTCAGATCAGCCTCCCATTAGACCCTCCAGCCTCCCTCAGCCTCAGATCGGACCCCCATGAGACCCCCCAGCCTTGCCAGCCCCCAATTAGACCCCCTAACCTTCATTAGCCTCAGATCAGCCCCCATCATAACCCCCAACCTCCATCAGACTCAGATCAGCCCCCAAATCAGCCTTATAAGACCCCATCAGTCTCAGATTGGACCCCTCCAGCCTTTATCAGCCTCAGGATACCAATGAGCAATAAAACACAAAACCGGAATATGGTTGTACAACACAAATAGAACCCAAGTGTCAAAAATAAATAGCTCCTAGATGGGACAAGCCCAGGCACTTAGCATATACACAAATATAATACAAAAATGTTTATCCAAAAATATATCTTTATTGATATCGATAAAACCAATAAATAGATGCATACATTGGCAAAGAAAAACACAACCACGTGGAGAGTGCACAAATCACGTTGGGACATCAAGAGGAAGCTGTCATGAAGCACGTGTCGGGGTCTCTTGGAGATGCCTCTAGCCGGGTCTGTACTATGTATATGTTGTAAATCATTTTCGTTTTTTTTAATCTAGGTGGGGGAGCCACATGGTTTGATTTTGTATTTATTCATACTTGTTTTTCCATCCCACCTTCTCCATTACTTGCAATGCTATAACTTGATGTCCCGACATGTTTTGTGTACTCTCCATGTGGTTATGTTTGTCTTTGCCAATTTATGCATCTCTTTATTTGTTTTAGCGAATTCAATAAAGATATATCTTTAGATTTACATTTTTGTATTATATTGTGTATATGCTGAGTGCTTTATCAGCCTCAGATCAGTTCCCCATCAGACTCCCTAGCCCCCATCAGCCTCAGAACGGACCCCCATCAGACCTCTGATTAGATGGTAAAAAATATGAATAAAATAAACTTTCTTCGCTTGCTCTGGATGGCGCTACAGATTCAGGACTCAATGCACCATTTCTTCCGGCCCTCACTGGACAGTGATGTGACATTGCACAGTGTGCGCCTACATGAATTATGTCATGACTCTGTGCTTGGTAAGGACACAGCGGAACCCGGAAATAGACCAGGGTGGGTGAGTACAGCTAGTGCAGTGCTGCTCTCTCCTCCCCGCTCCTCCCGCATGCTGATTACGGTCATTAGCATTTGGACTATAAGACACACTGCCTCTTTTCCCCGCTTTCTTCATCTTATAGTCTGAAAAATACGGAATATATATATATATATATATATATATATATAACTCTTTGTAAAATATACAGATTTACAGTAAATGTTATGTAAATGCACAAAGGCAGCATGAAACAGAAATGCTTGCTCACTGGTCTAAAGTGATCAGGTTGATACATGAGTTCATGTGAATTTTATCCCTTCAAGACTTTATTCTTGCATCAGTGATTGGGAGAAATGCCTATTCCCGTTAGTCAGAACTTCTTTATTATTATGCCTTGATACTTTTTTCATATTTAAATATTTCATTGTGCTCTGCTTGGTAGCTGCATCTCAAATCCAAGCCACTTGAGTAATAAGCATATGTCATGTTCAACTGTATTAGAACAGTGTTCATTCAGTAGTGAATCTCAATGTTCATATTGACATTCTGATAAAAAAAATATATATTCTGACATAAAATTCCATTTCAGAGGAGCAGCTGCTTGTATTGTAGACCTTCTACCAAACAGGTTCCAAGGATTTACCACATCACCAAAATATTATTCCTTTTAACAATGTTAATCCAGCATTAATGCATTATACATATGGTATCATTAATAATGCATTATGCATATCACATAAACATGATTTTGGAAACCTTATGGAGGTATATTAGGTATCTAAACTACAACTAGATGGTCAAATGCATAGGATGTAGAGGTTCTTTGTCAAAAATAACTGGAGTGATCAGCTGTGTCTTATTGAATGTTATTACAAAGAGTTACAGTTATGTCCCAAGCACTAAAACACAGTCCATTTACTTCTGACAGACGACAGCTAGCTAGATACTGACAGAAAGAAAAAAGATAGATAAATAAATAGACATATGGATTTTATCTGGATAGATGAATAGATATTTAGGTAGATAGACAGATAGAAAGATAGATAATAGATCGCGGGTAGAAAAATAGATACATATGTGATAGATGGATAGGCAGAAGGTAGATAGATTAATAGATAGATAGATAGATAGATAGATACTGGATAGATAGAAGATAGATAGATAGATAGATAGATAGATAGATAGATAACTAGATAGATAGATAGTTAGATAGATATAGAGATAGATATGTGAAAATTGATTTCTATGAATCTGTTAAATATTTAATTGCAGCACTGTGTGAGACAGCTATATCTATTCCACTATAAGAACTAAAGATGTAGTAGTTCTGATGTAGGTATTTCACATGATGCCATGCCTACCTGTGGGGTTTCATAAGACTGTAAGTAAACCTACTGAATTATTGTAACCCAGTGAGTTCTCACAATCATCAAAAGTCATTGTGAAATGACAAATTCAGCCACACTACATCTGCACATGGGTGAGCACATGTGAACACAGTCACCCAGCCAATAATAACTACTGAACGACGCTTTAAACAATTAGAAATGGTAAGGCAAAGTTATTTGCAGGTATTCTATTTCATCTGTGTCATGTGTGTTTCTGTATTGTGAACATACTAAACATATGTACAATAAATATACCCACATTATATAACTTGCTACGACTAAGGATTTCCAGTGTAGAAGCCTCTAATAGCACATACACTGCTCTCCACATCCATGTAACCTTGAGTCTCATATAAGAATAGCATTTTTTATTAAATGAAGCGGAGGTAACTCATTATGTGTTGTGTAAAATATGATTTAAGAACAGAGTTAAGCCTTAAGTGAGGCATATTTGCTGATGAAATCTGGATTCCCTTTCTGCATGGTTGGTCAACATTATAATTAATTCTCCCTTGGATTAGAGATTCAGTCCTGGATTAGTCTATCATTGATGACAGCATACTGCATCCTTCCAATGTGATATGCTTAAATTAAAAGAGTGCATTAACTTTAGTCATCTGCGTATGATCTAGATCACCACAAGTAATCTAACAAAATGAGTTAAAAAAAAATGCTATATTATTCCAGGGACACTTTGCACAAAGCAGCTATTTGTAAAAACGCCTGGGCAGTCACACCTTAATGTTAATATCAAAACTGAGGACAAGGCCAATGTAAACTATGATATTTCAACATGTACATTTACCGCAAGTGTGTAGGGGCAAACATCAAAGAGCACAACATACTCATTATGTCATAAATGGGGTAGCAGAGCTGAATTAGTATCCGGCTTGTGTTGTACACCTTGGTAACTTAGAGTTATTATAACCCAATAAATTTATTGGATATTCATAGATGATACCAAGATGAGCTGTGCCAATTGACAAACTCACTTCTGCTGCACTGACCATTTCATATCTCTACATCTGTATGGGATTTGAAGGTTTACAACATATCCACAATCCCAGCAGTGAAGAAACCACTTTAGCCAGTGGCATTCACAAATGCATTTTCCTAATGGCAGATATGATTGGGTATTTATTTTCTTTTCTATCAGAACATTAGTCTTGAGATTATCTTTATTAAATATGTTTTCAATGCAATCTCCTTTACAGAGTCACTAAGCTCATTCCTAGAGAACTGAGGATTTATTCACAGAGTGTCCATCCTCACTGATACCGGGGGAGATAGACGCGTTTACTAAGTTCACCTGACAAGCACTCATATACAGTACATCTCTGCTGAGCTACGAGTATGCAGGCTTCCTGAATAACTCCCAAACTGTTACTCATGCCCATCCTATGACTGAACAGAAGATGCTGGTTCCAAAATGTAAGCTCCAGGAGAAGCGAGGGCACAGATAGTCAGAGAAAGCTGCAGGGGCATCTGATTCCTTTATCAAATTGCAGAGGGAGCAATGGTTTATAAATAGGGGAAGAAAGTTGAAGCCAATGATATCAATGTATTATAGTCAAAAGTAGTATAATAGCAACATGCACATTACACCGTATGTACTGCTACAATCTATACATTCATTGTATCTTACAGACATGCAATTGGATTTGAAAATATTCTATTATCTACTAAATTGCCATCTAATATTACTTCACTATCTATCTATCTATCTATCTATCTATCTATCATTATTATTACAATTATTTATTTAAAACCGCCCTTCATTTGATGGCGCTGTACATCAAGAGTGGGTTACAAATGCATAATATAAAAATACAATAAACAAGAAACCATTAACAGACTGGTAAAGAGGGGGAGAGGACCCTGCCCACAAGAGCTATCTATCTATCTTTGAGCCTAAGATCGATCGATCTATCTATCTATCTATCTATCTATCTATCTATCCATCATTGATATTATGTACAAATACATAATATACATAATATAAAAATACAATAAGCAAGAAACCATTAACAGACTGGTATAGAGGGGGGAGAGGACCCTGCCTGCAAAAGCTTTTTATCTATCTATCTATCTATCTATCTATCTATCTATCTATCTATCTCTCATATATTTATCCTCCATAGACCTATTACATTACTCATTCCATCTTTTTCTGCCTTACAGATATTAGAAGTTAGAAGTAAAAGCTAGTCGGCTATAACAAGCAGAAGTCATTCCCTGTAAGGTTAACCTGACTTCTGCTCACATCAAATAAACTTCTCTGAGCAAGTAAGAAAAGCAGCCTAATGGTTAACTAATGGCCGATTCTCCTCCATCAGCATCTGTTCCCTGCTAGAATGTAATCATCCTCTTATAAAGATATTTACATAATCACCACTAAGATTGTATTTTCCTAAAGAAAACAAGAGGGATAATGCATGGCTCCTATGGATTGTCCCTGACTGCTGCACTGCCAGAAGAACTAGGGTATGTCCAGAAAGTGGGACTGGAAGGAGCTGTCCATAGTGCTGAAATGAGAAGCCTGGATGGTACTGGCTCCTCACTATAAGACAAGAGAAATACATGATAAATGCCATCCACATGTGCATCAGAGAAACCTTTGAAGGCTATACATTAGTCATTGACATGATCTTTGCCCTGGAAGATGGGCTTGTCTTCATCCCTCAAGTTAGAAGTGACCTATAGACTGGATATGATCAGAAAACAAAGTGAAGACTTACGTGTTCCGTCGAATCTAGTCGCTATAGTATCTAGGAAGGTGTTCTGAGGTGCTAATAATCCTTTCATAACAGGCATTTTTCCAGCCCGGTGTGGAATTCTCCATCAAAGTTTATAAACCAGGATGTTTTGGAAGAAAGTGCTGTGGGGGAGGGATGAAATGAGGAAGAGGAGGTGGTGGGTGAGGTGTTAGTGGTAAAAAGAGGAGGGGTGCCTGGTGACTCCTGATGATTATCCCTGGAAGCTCTCAGTCCACCACAAGTCTGCTTTATCCTGAATGCTGCAGCTCAGCACAGCTGTGACCTTCCCCAGTCAGCTCTCCAAACCAGAGGAATGGATTAATGTAATCTTCACTAAATGCCTCTGTATTTGTATAACCCAAGCCCAAAGTTACCAGACCCTAGTCCCTTCCATGGATGAAAAGCCAGCACACCAGAGCCAGTTAACCCCCTCTCCACAGACTGAGCTCGTCAATGCTAGGTGACTGTCTCTGTCTTTTCAAGCCTTAAGCAAACCCTCCAGTGATTGTTCACTCTGTACTGTGGGCTTAAATTGCTCCATGCTATTCCACAGAACCATAACCTGACACACAGCTAAATTTAGATCCATGCAAAAAAGGGAAGAATCCTGCAAGCGCTGACTTTGGGCTGAAACACAAAAGCAGGAGAGGTGATGCAGAGAGAGGAGCTAGCCAGGAAAGCAGCTGGGCTGTATGATAGCTCAAATGCAGACCTTTCTCTATTTAATTTAGCCATTTCTCGTTTGGAAAGACGTTCTCTCCATGTATTTTCTATAAGCTCCAGACAATGCCTAGCAGACCTCCAAAGGAAGCAGGCGGATCTATTGTGCCTCTCTGCTGTGAGTGATCTAGGACAACTTTGCCAGCATGGCATTCACTCCTTCACTTAATTATTTCTGAATGGTTTGAACAACATGCCATTAGCTACTGCTCTCTTACCTGGATATTAGTGCATCCAGTATATGATGCAGAAAGGAAAAGGACAGAACTCTTTACACATGTTTAACTAGTAACAGATAGATAGATAGATAGATAGATAGATAGATAGATAGATAGATAGATAGATAGATAGACAAATATATTAGGCAGACATAGATAGGTAGATAGATAGATATAGATAGAAAGATAGATAACTAGATAGATAGATAGATAGATAGATAGAGAGATATATTAGGTAAACATAGATAGATAGATAGATAGACAGACAGACAAATATATTAGGCAGATATAGATAGATAGATAGATAGATAGATAGATAGACATAGATGATAGATTCAGCTTTTGGATCCAAACCTAACGATCCAGACTTCAAAGAAAGACTAAAAAACATTGATATCCAAATACTCTTGGAGACATGGACCCGGGCAGAGGATGAATCCCTAGCACCCATGGGCTACAAGGAATTTCCCATCTCTGCCCAGAAAAGCAAGCCCACCAAACTGGGCCGACATTCAGGAGGCCTATTAGTATGGTACAAGGAAGAGCTTAAAGAGCATGTGAAAGCTATCAAACGAGGAGACAACCATATCTGGATAAAAATAAGCAGCTCCATTCTCCTCTGTGCAGCATACATCCCACCATCAGAGTCCCAATATTGCAACCTAGACATCTATGAGTTCTTACAAATGGAGGCTGCCCAATTCCAGTCAGGAGGCAGGGTACTGATCTGCGGTGACCTCAATGCTAGAACTGGCACTGACCTCTGACGGAAAAACATATATTGTTGGGGGCGAGACTCACTACCTGGGCTACCTGGTGTTAACAAGAGTGGTAAAGCACTGCTGAACCTGTGCCAGAGCTTGGGACTGTACATAATTAACATGGGTGACGCTCTAGGATAGTTCACACTAAACTCCCACGTGGGCATCAGTGTGGTGGACTATACCATCACAGGCGTACAACCAGCAGACATAAACATCTTCATAGTTACTCCTGAGACACACCTGTCAGACCACAACCAGATACTGCTACACATGAGATCCACCAACAAGCCACCTACACAGCAGCCCCATCAGTCTGGTCTCTACAATCTGCCACCATCCTTTAAATGGGTCAGCCGGTCTGCCATCGAATACACCAACGCGACCAACTGACCTGAAATCAGAGAATTGCTCACAAACTTTTATATGAGCTTCTATGAGTCAGACTAACAAGGGTTCACCAAGGCAGTGAAGGACTTTAATAAGATCCTGTACACCATGGCAGAACTAGCAGGTCTGAAACAGACCAATTTCAAAACACCTAATAACAAACAGTCCCATAAATGGTTTGACAGTGACTGCAAGGCTCTACGCAGTTTCCTAAAATGTATTTAGTCATGTCAATAAATCTGTTTTCAATTTGAATTGAATTTGAATTTGATAAGATAGTTGGATGTGACAAACAGGTAGATATTAGATAGATAGATAGATAGATAGATAGATAGATAGATAGATAGATAGATAGATATTATATGTCATAGCATCATGTGTGTTATGTCCATTTTTTTAATAAAACTGCAACTACCACTGTACAATGTACATAAATCAAGACCAGCTACAGTTATACATGTGAGCTATATAGTCTTTCATATCCTATGTATTAATCCATTTCTGGCTATTTCACATAGTAATCGCAGCCATTTCACTATACACTTTGGCTGTCGCCCAGATTTTCACAGGTTTAGAATGGAAAGAGAATGCATTATTATGCAGATTCCTCTGTCCCTATGCCCTCCACTTTACTTGTCAGTGTTCATTATAGTCTATCACTTTGTTCTTGAATGAACAAACCCCATTATAAATAGTTCTGGGGGTTGTACCCAGACAGCAGAGTATTTAATTGATGGCACTGTGGAATAATATCAATATAAACCATCCAGTTATAATCAGACCTATTGTGGCAACATAGGAGGGCTCCTGGAAAAGACACTGGGTCAGTGATTAATAGAATTTTCCTTTGATGAACTGTTTTAATGTTATCTGGAAACTTGTATATATACATTTATACAGTGTTATGTCACTACATATAAACCAGCATACACTATATAAAGTGTAGCCAAAGCTTTATACTGCAGCCTATCAAAGTCTCTCCCCCTTAATCTTCCTTCTGGAAAACATAGTGTAATACATGTGCTGCCTGTTTCTAGAAGACAGCAATTTGTGAGGTTACAGTGTTATGAGAAGGATGAAAAATTGCACACGAAGGACCAGCGAGGGAGATCTCTGTGTAAAAATAGCATCACCCTTTATCAGTGCCGGAGACGCTCTTCCCTTTTTTTTAGGAAGCTGTCTGATATCCAGCAGAGAGATTTACTGTGTATGGTAGAGGAAGCAGCGTGATATAAGCAAAGTAACTGGAGGGCAGTCCTATTTAGCGGGTATGCCATAAATCATTTGCTAGGAGAGACCAATGGCTCAGAGGCAGTTGGGACTCAGAGGAATCATCCAGGTACCCATTGCTGAACATGCAGTCTCTGATGGAGCTGTAATTAGTTACTTCCCCTACAAAGCGGAGGAGATTCTCAGTTTCACTGTCAAGATATTTAGCTACTAAGACGCCTGGAATGAATGATCTGTCATCATTTATTGTACATATTTAATGTTTCTTTTCTTTTAAATGTAATTTCAATGTTTAATAATGCAATGAAACAACATATAGCAAATGTCCAGGTAGCAGGTTATAATATCTGGAATTCATAGGGGTCATAGGTGGAGATCAGTGAATTTCCTGAAATTAGTTTCTATTGATTCATTCCAAATAAATTTGCCTTGTATCTAAAGTGTCCCAGTTGCCCCGAAAAATTGTATATGACTAGAGGTGAGCGAAGTATTAAAAAATTCTATTTGGCTGCTTTGCTGAATTTTCCAAACAAATTTGCTTGGTGACGAAGTGCGCATTTCTTTGTAAGTAGTGGATGCAATGACAGGTAGCAGCGATTGCACCTCTCCCCGTCATTGCAACCCTCAGATGCTGTATTCATAGCTGAGCGCGGCATCTGACAGCAATAAAATGCAAAATTAAAAAAGAAATAAATTAAATCATACTTACTGCGTCCATTTGCTCGCAAAGGGCCGGCTGCCACCATTTTAACTGAAGATCTAGCATGAAATCTCACGCGACTCATGATGACATCATCATATCAGCAGACCGTGTGATGTCAATGCGCACAGGATTTTGTGCAAGATTTCAATCAAGATGGTGTTGGCTGACCCATAGCAAGCAATTGGATGAGGTAAGTATATATTTTTAGTTTTTTTACACTCTTTCAGGTAAAATCGATTCGCTACCACAAAGCACAAATAAATTCAGCTTTGCAGCAAAATGAATTTTCACTGAAAGTTGGATCGAAGTCCACTTCGTAGACCTCGATTCGCTCAACACTATATGTGACATTCTGGGGTCTCCTAGGACTGTATCCAATCCCTTCCAAGATCTTTAATGCCAAGACACCATTTCTAAGTTCAAAGTGACAGAGATATATATGGTTGTAAGTAAACAGATGCAAGCTGGTGGTAACAGACTGGTTAAAAATACAGTTGGATTTTTATGCTTTTAAAAATTAAAGAAGGTTGATAACTGTGATGCACACACCAATATGTTACGTACACTAATCTGTGATTTTTTATGATGAACTTTGGAATATTTTTTCTTAAAAAAAAGGTCAATTGGTCAGAGTCCACTGCAATATATGGTAACTATTTCAGGTGGCACACTATCGGCAACAAGATAAATATTTTAAAAGATTTATTGCAATTGTACATTATGTGATTAATATTGGGGTATTTATTAATAATCATTTGAGTTGTATAACTTTAAATGCTACAAGATTGACAAGACTCTTTGAGACAGCCTGACTCTTCAGTGTTTGTGAACTATGTGATAATGATTGGGATGATTGGCTTTAATTGTAAGTTAAATTATAGCTTTAAATTCTGCGCACTAGCAAAAGCAGTCTAAAATGACTGCCACTACCAGCCTCCCTGAGGCAGCCTGAATAAGTTACACAATATGATGCACTGACTCCTGTCTCTAAAACCTCTCTGTGAAACAATTACAAATCTAACTAGCTATTGTCTTCTCCTCACTGTGAAAGAAACTCTGTGACACTAAACTAGCTGTATTGTGTGTTTTACGATCTCTTACCTCTATCTAACAGATGTGCCCCTATCTAACAGACATGCTATCCCTCGAACATCCAAGCACAAAAACACATACAGGTCCTCACTGCAAGGTTACAGAGTGAGTAAGACAGTTCCACATACATCACAGTTATAGGTTATCATGATTGGCTGAGACTGACTGCAAGGCAATATGAGCAAGCCCACCAGAACATGGTAATCCGATCCGCGTTCATCTTCTCATCTTCCCTATATTGTGATGTAAAATGTTGGATGCCACTTTAAGTGATTATGCATGACAAACCCCAAAAACGTCAGATTTGCTCATCTGTAGTCATATCCACTATGCAAAGAACAGAAATATCAGATAATATGCAATGTAGCTACAGTAAGTAAAAAAAAATAGAAAGATAGATCAATAGGGTCACTTCTGACCCAGGTAGGGTACTGATACCTGAGCAGTATAAGTTAGGAGAATATAAAAAATTAACAAGGGGTTATCCAAATGGTCAGAATGTCATTAAAAAAAAACTAAATAAGTCATACTGACCCCTCTGATCAACTACTGCCTCCATTCTGACACTTCAGGGGTGGCTTCTGGTCTCTACCTCCTGGTCCCTCTAAACACACAGAAAATGACTGCTCAGCCGAACCCTGGCAGCAGAGATTATCCAATGCCAATACAAAACCTAATATTGACCATGTAGTTCAGTATCACAAGATAGTTGGATAGAGAGAATGTGGATGAATATTTAGAATACTTAAAGAGGTTTTTCTGAAAAAAATACTCTAGTTTTAAAACCAGCACCTGGATCTATATGCTTCTGTAATTGCATTAAATGTAATTATTTAACTAAATTGACCTGTATAGTGCCACCTGCTGCTTGTCCCATTTCTAATTTCTCTGTCCACCTCACTGTGGTGGACATACATGTTCCATTCCATCCTTCAACTGCTACTAGCTGCAGCACACAGGACACTCCTGCCTGGAAAGGACATTTTCCCTGAAATGTAGCAGAGAAATTGAAGAATTAATGTATATTGATTAATAGATGCCCGGAAAATAATAACGTAGTCAAATTTTGACTGAGATCTGGAGGCAAAACACATTCTAGCATGACAATTATATATGGGATAATTTGAACTGTACTCTAAATTATAAGACTATTATAAATCACCAAGGAATTCAGTTACATTATAAAACATTTATACAGGTCACAAAACTCTCAGGAGGCTTCTAATATTCTTTGTGATTTATAGTAGGAAAACATTTTTCATTTAGTATTAGTACACATCTCTGTCTACACTTTATTGATAGGAGACATTCTCATCCTGAGGTACATACTGTATATTATGTTGTCCTCCAGGAGAACTATATAATTCACTCTGCAATTGCTAAACAACCTAATTTTTAAAAAGAGAGGGGATACCTCATGTTAGTCCATCTGGGGTTAGCATGGTTAGCAGATGAGAATGGTCTTCCCGCAAAAGCAATCTGTTATGCATTACTTCAAGGAGAAGAGATAAGCAACACTTATAGTATGTAGCACCTCTCATCTCCGTGTACTCTTCATTCATCCTAATTTTCCAATATAAACAATGATGTAAATTAGTATTCATTAATTATTCCAATATGTTAATAAGGTTTCTAGTAAACTAGTAATTTGTGAGATGTGATTCAAGAAGCCAGTCGTATGCATTAAAAGAGTCACCTATTGTGTGAGTATCTGGAGTAACCAGGTTAGCTGTTTGTAGGTCAATACAATACTTCAAGAAGAATTGATTTACACAGATCACCATTTAGCACACTGTGCTGCAGGCATATGAGATAAAGAGTAAATTGCTGTAGAATAATATATAGTTCCATTGTCCCCAGGTATATCCTTGTGCAAACTGCTAGAAATCCTTACAAGAGGGCAGACATTGCAATGACAATTACGGAACTTTTGACCATTTCTACAGAAAATTAGCCACAATGCAGGATGTCATTTCTTGTCCATTTAAAGCAGACCTGTCATTCTAATTCTGCTCCCCTCCCGCAGAGCAAGGTACAACTGAGGAAAATTTATGTGATTTGGAGCAGGATTTCTGAGTAAAAGCAGAATACTTTAAATTTGGATTTAGGAGTAACAGTGAGAATCCAGATTACCCTGTCCACTCCGGAAGATTGACAGCTTTCTGCGTGGTTTATGTGGTCATTAAAGGGGTTCTTTCTGAAGCCAGATAAAACAGGGGATCTGTCTGAAATAAAGAAGTAATCATTACTTACCTGACAGATCTGTGCTGCTACTTTGTTTTTTCCAGCCAGGATTTGTTTAACTTACTGCAGCTTTGACATTATGTCAACAACATATGACCACTGCAGACAATCACTGGCTTCACCAAAGAGGCCAGTGATTGATTGCAGTGGTGAAAAAGGTAAACAGATTTGAATAGGAGAACCAAAGTGGAGGCTCAGGATCTGCCAAATGATCCCTGCTTTATTGCAGGACGATCCCCTGTGTTGTACAGTTTCCTCCTGAGAATGGACAAACAAAATTTTTTTCCTTTGGGCATCCTACATGGTTAGTACCTAGTAGCACCACCGTTGACGCAATGTTACTGTCACTAAAATAAGGGATTTACTCTGAATGTGAGTGCACTAGAATGTGATGCATATGGCAATTACGCTCAACCTGCAGTCTCTCTAAGCTCCCCCTGAAGTCTCAAAAAACTCTCCCTACGTTCTCCCTGAAGTCTCCCTGCACTCTTCATGCACTCTCCCTCTCCAATATTCATTTTTAAAACAGTTTTCAGCAACACAGTCTCTAAATTTGTAGTAAACTAGAGCATCAGCTCATAGTAAAATGGCTGCGGCCGCGCGAGGTGAGGCTTTTATAGGACTTTGACATCACAGGACATGGCCATCGGCGGATTGAATAGCTGCACTGAATTATGAGTGATCTTGCGTTCCAGGGTTTCTTACTTTAGTTTTATAACACTTGAATCTGCCATTTTAGGAAAACCTGATTTGTTACCACTAAACGCAAGGAAATTCTGCTTTGTTTCTTTATATCTCTTCTATGTTCAACTCTCTGTTTTAATCCTCATGCACACAAAGGTTGTTTGGGTCCACACAGCAATGCGGAAAATTCGGAATGCATATGGCCGCCGGTATCTGTGGTTTGCGGATCCGCGATTTTCCGACCACAAAAAAAAGGTACGGCCATTTGCATGAGACCTTGATGTGTTTTTTCTATAGTGCATACAGACCCCTGTCAGTTATACTAGTGCTCTATACATCACTTAACTCCCTGTTAGATCACATGCACACAACATGGATTTTCCAAGCAGATTTATGTCATACAATACCTGCGAAGCATATGATATTTTCAAAATATTGGATTTTTTAATTTGCAGCATAACAATTGTTTTTGCACATTCTCAGTGCAGGTTTCACACTTTGCAATACAAAGAGTGAAATCTGTGTCAAATCGACATTAAAATCCATGACAAAATCTAGATTTTGGTGCACATTTGATGCAGAAACTCTGTTATTTGTCCCCATAGACATCAATTAGGATAGAGCAAAATGTAGTGCTTCTTAAAGACTTCCGTTTTGCATTCCTTCCTGTGGACAGGACTTTGTTTTCCGTCTTGCATAACGGGACCCAGACGGATCCGTTATGCTTTCCCTTAGATTTGTATTATGACGGAAAGCAAACGGAATGCCTTTTAAAGGCTTCCGTTTTGCATTCTGTCTGGGCATTCCGTTATTTTCCGTTATAACCATGTTATAATGGAAAGCAATAACGGAATCCCTAACACTAGTGTGAACCCACCCTAACTCTGTTATAATGGAATCTATAACGGTATTCCGTAATGCCAATGCAAACCCGCCCTAACTATTGAGAGCCATTAGTAGCATGATTGCAGGCTGCAGCAGCAGCCGTACAGAATGTGATAATAGGCAGACAGACAGCAACAATGGGGCACCACCAGCAAGACGAGGTCGATGAAGTCTATATATTGGAATCAGTCGGAGAACTGTGAAAATCCTCCTGAATCTAAGCTTGGTTCATTTTGACAAAAGTGATGTTTTGGACACTGGTGGAGGACAACTTGGTCCATTCGGGTGTCACCATGCCCCCAGGGCGCTGATAACCCTCTGCAAGATAACACTGGAGGCTGAGCAAGAAAGAAAATGGAGAGCATTCTTTGCCAGTTTGGGCCACTGTTCTAGTCTGCCTGCCCAGAATTCCATGAAGTCAGGGAACTGGGTATGTGCCAGAGACTAGCCATAGCTTAGGTAGTCATTGATGCGGGAGCTATCGGCTTGCTGACTGGCCTCAGCCAGGTGCGGCACATGGAAAACCTGATTTATCATGTTAAGGAGACTGAAATGGCTGGTGTGGCTTCTGCTGCTCGTGGCAGCAAGAGGGCGTGATTCTGCAAGAGGTCTCCTTTTCAGATATGCTGGCGACAGGCGTCTGCTAGATGGCAAGCTGCTTACACAGTGTTTCCTGGTGGTAACATATGTGTTCTCCCTTTCTGCGTGAGGTAAAAATGACCTTACTTTGCCTTGGTAGAATGGGTCTTAAAGCATGGCTATCCAGTAACCATCAAACTGCATGATGTCAATGATATGCCGGTGGTGGCCATTCTGACCAGTGCACCTGAGGAGCCACTTCTTTCTGGCTCAGTCCCCCACTGAGACGATTGGGTGTCTTTGCCGGTGCTACTCTCATCATCGTTCATTTGCTCCTCCACTTTCGACTCCTCCTCTTGCAGTGCCTCATCCTCATGTTTGTCATCGTCCTCCTCCATGGCAGTTTCCTTTTGTGTGTCCCCAACAGTTATAGGGTGGACAGCAAGATGCGTCAGCTGCTCTTCTTACGCCATGCTCCCCTGCTACATGAGCGTCAGCATCTGTTCTAAGATAAATATGAGGAATATTGTCGTTCATGCTGCAGTTGTCCCTACTGACAAACTTTGTGGCCTCTTCGAAAGGTTTCAGCACCTGACAGGCATCTTGGATTAGCAGCCACTGCCTGACCTTGAAGCAACACATGTCCCCTGCTGCTGAAGCTGTCTAGTGCATGACAAAATTGTTCACGGCTTTCCACTGCTCAAGCGGTGAAGCAGCAGGCCGTTCTGACGCTGCAGGTCCAGGCGAGGGTTCCTTGCCACATAAGTGTCTGAAGTGCTTGGACAGTCTCCTAGACTTTGCCAGCAACTTGTGCATGTCAGTCTTAAGCTTAAAATTAAGCTTGCGCACCATTGGATTGCTGGGCGTGTAGAGTTGTTTCCTAGCTGCACATTACGTTATCGATGGCTGACGATGGAGAGGAGGAGTCTGAGAGGGAGAAGCAGAAAGGGATGATGACAATGTGAAATACACTCTACTGCTCATGGATGCGGCCTGACTGCTGCAAGCTTCACCGAGAGAAGGAGGGGACTCCTGCTGCAGTGGCTGGCTGCCACCTCTTTTTGCCCACAGAATGGGTTGAAATCACTTCATGTGGTTTAATAGAGCTGTACTCTTGCACAGTTTGCAAAAGGTACTGCTTTTGTCTTTTGTCAGCATGAAAAAAACCTGCCAGATGGGAGATTCTTTCACAGGAGTAGAGGCAGCCGAGCTGGGCATAGATCTAGCATGTTTTAGGCCTAACCCACCCAAAGCATCAGTGGCAATACCAGATCCAAAAGCAGACGTGGCCCTGGCTATTCTGTGGGAGGTATGTGTCCTCTGCTCTTTATTGCTGCCATCACCCTCCTCATCTGATGCTGCCTCCTCCTCAGCAACCCAGATCTGGTCCCAAGTCCTATCCAGCACACAATCGCTTGGAGTCTTCAACGTTTTGCTCCTATCAGACTGTGGAATATTATAGTGAGTTCTTTGGCTCCCATCCCCTGCTCCTCTCCAACTGCTACTGTCGCTAACCCCCAGTGCCAATAGTGCAGCTATGGGGGCACTACTACTACCTCCACCAACATGGCTATGCCTGGGGTCTGCAGCCTGCTCCACCTCCTCCTCATTGCAGTACAAATGCTGACTGCTCTCACACAAGTCGTCAACAGGGACAGTCTCTTGACTATCTGCCATATGGCGTGGTGGGGGTTATTTGTCACTTTGTAGGAAAAAGGAAGGTGCCCCTTTAGGAAGGGGCAGTGAAGACTGGGAGGACTCCACTAAAAGTCTTCTTTGGGGCTGCAAGGAGGAGGAGCAGGAGTAATGTTGTGACCCTTGGCTCCTTGGCATGGTGTCAGACTCTGAAGTCACCTCCATGTCATCCTGCTGCGACTGAAAGCCAGCAGGGACAACTGAGGCCTACTACTACTAGTATTCCTACTACTTCTGGCTGCATAGGTGGTGCTGCTACTACCCACATTCTGGCTCTGGGGCTTTCATTTTGAACCCTTCTGTAGCCCAGACATTTTTGAGCATCTCAGATAATGTTGTGCACTACCCTGTCTACTGGTGAAGTAATCATATATATTCTGCTATATATTGATTGAATATAATCAACAACCCCCCCCCCCCCCAAAAAAAAAGGGATTACAAATGTGTGAATATAGGGAAATGGATCACTCCCAGATACTTTTGTATGTTACCCTGTCTTTTGGTGTAGTAATCACGTATATATGCTGCTAGTTCGAATATAACAAGTCCCAAACAAAAAAAATAAGAAATTGATTGGAAATGTGTTTGTGAGGGAAACTGATTTATTCCTAAATGTATTATCCCTCACAGATACTTTTGTGTGCTGTCCTATGTATTGGTGTTGATCACCTCCATGCTGGTTTAAGTAAATTGAAGTCCCAAAAGACATTTAAATTCCAAGCTTTTGAATATAGAATTCATGGAAATGGACAATTGAGGCCTGATGCTCAATTCCTTGTTAATACGCACAGGTAGATTGCTGTGTATATGCTGCTTAATTAAATTTAAAGCACCCCCCAAAAACAAAAATCAATTGCGACCATTTGAAAACTGAAAAATATTAAATGGACGATTGAGGCTTGACGCTCAATTTCAACTTAACACACACAGGAAGATTGCAGCCACAGTGTGAGAATTGCTGCAGTAATCATGTATATATGCTGCTAATTTAAGTTACAAGCACCCACAACCCAAAACATTTTTTTTTATAAAATTGCGGCTGAAAATTGTGGAAACTGAAAATACGTAAATGGAGAATGAACAATTGAGGAGTTACACTCAACTAACACTAACATACACGAGTCCAATGCTGCCACACCATGGGTATTTCTGCAGTAATCACATATATATATATGCTGCTGCATTAAATTGAAAGTACACCACCCCACACAAAAAAAAGATGAAATTGCGACTGTGAGGAAAATATGTAAATTGACGATTGAGCTGTGAAGCTTAATTCCAATTTAACACACACAGGTCCAATACGGCCACACCGTGGGTACTGCTGCTAGAGATGAGCGAATTTTTCAAAAATTCAATTCGGAATTTGCTTTGATCTGCAGAGAGCCTTTATAGGGGTGTAGAACACTGTGCCTTGCAGTAACACGCATAGGGAGTCTGCTGTGGTAGTGAAACAATGCTGTGAGTCAGTATGGCAAGCACATGACAGGTGTCGCTCTAAGAATCACTGCATACTTCACTTATTTGGGCGGTCACTGGGCCAAAACTGACCAAATAACTCAAGTATCAATTTAGCCTTACAGGTAGATGTTAACGTCAAGAAGAAGCGCATTCCTTTTACACCCTCATCAGCTGATTCCACATAGATGTCTACAGAACCTGTTGTATTAAACGCTTATACAAGTAGAGCCCCCCCGACAGAGTGGAGAGGGTGTCAGCGGTAAGTTTGTGTCAGTAAATTGTTCCTCATTCTCTGATCCATCAGAACAATTACCCAGAAAAAACAGATCCTGTCTGTGGAGCATACGCCTTCACTCGGTCAGCATTTGCTCAATAATCCATATTTGTATGTCTTCTGTGTTTTCTACCCAATCCTGCTTTGGGGTACCAAATTATAAGCCAATTCTGATGGGACCATACAGACATTAAAGCTGCTACACAGACAGGATCCGTTTCGTGTCTTATTTTTCCTTCCTTCTGACAGATCAGAAGAAGTGTCAAATAAATGATTATGTCAACCAGGCCGAACGCCTAAATAGTGGACCAGTCATGAAGTGGGGAGGGTGGGAACAGCATGAGAAGTCCACAGAGTGGACCAATGACATAGTGGTGAGTTGGAAGCAGCATGAGGAGACCACAGAGTAGCCCAATGACAGGGTCTGCAGTTGGCAGCAGTATGAGGAGGCCACCGAGTGGCACAATGACCGAGTCTGGAGGTGGTGGCAGCATGAGGAGACCACAGAGCAGCACAATGACAGAGTCTGGAGGTGGTAGCAGCATGAGGAGACCACAGAGCGGCACAGTGACAGAGTCTGATGGTGGAAGCAGCATGAGGAGACCACAGAGTGGCACAATGACAGAGTCTGGAGTTGGCAGCAGCATGAGTAGGCCACAGAGTGGCAGAATGACAGAGTGTGGAAGTGGCAGCAGCATGAGGAAGCCACAGAATGGCAAAATGACAGAGTGTCGATCGACCAAGATACTTCTAGGGGAACCTGCTTGGCATGGACAGGCGTCTAGTAGCTACAAACAAAGAGAAGACAAGAGTCAGAATCTAGAGGTGGCAGCAGCATGAGGAGACCACAGAGCAGCTTAATGACAGAGTCTGGGAGGTGGCGGCAGCAGCATCAGAAGGAGGCCACAGTGTGGCACAATGACTGAGTGTGGAGGTGGCAGCAGCATGAGGAGACCACAGAGCAGCACAATGACAGAGTCTGACGGTGGCAGCAGCATGAGGAAACCACAGAGTGGCACAATGTCAGAGTCTGGAGGTGGCAGCAGCATGAGTAGACCACAGAGCGGCTCAATGACAGAGTCTGGAGTTGGCAGCAGCATGAGGAGACCACAGAGCGGCACAGTGACAGAGTCTGACGATGGCAGCAGCATGAGGAGACCACAGAGTGGCACAATGACAGAGTGTGGAAGTGGCAGCAGCATGAGTAGGCCACAGAGTGGCACAATGACAGAGTGTCGATCGACCAAGATACTTTTAGGGGAACCTGCCTGGCATGAAGAGGCATCTAGTAGCTACAAGCAAAGAGAAGACAAAGCTAGCTCAAGATTAGAGATGGCCCGAACTATTGGCCGGCGAACATAGCTTGTTCGCGTCCGCCACGGCGGGCGAACATATTCGATGTTCGCGTTCGCCCCTATACTTTATTATTGAGCAAACTTTGACCCTGTACCTCACAGTCAGCAGACACATTCCAGCCAATCAGCATACCCTCCCTCCCAGACCCTCCCACCTCCTATCTAAACGCAAGGACAGCATCCATCTTACATTCATTATGAAGCTGCAGTAATAGTAATTGTAAATCGCAATGCGATTAATATAACCTGTATTATTCGCATTGCGATTACAACTTAGATCTGATTTCCTAACGGTTGGGTTGCAAGAATATAATGAAGATAACGAATATAGCACTATATTCTCAATCTTCGTTATATTCTAGCAATACAACAACCATTAGGAACTCAGATCTAAGTTGAATTCTCAATGTGATTAATATAAGCTGCATTAACCGCATTGCGAATTCAACTTAGAGCTGAGTTCATAACGGTTGTTGTATTGATAGAATATACGTTATATTCTAGCAATACAAACATTAGGAACTCAGCTCTAAGTTGTAATCGCAATGCGAATGATACTTACAATTATTAATCACTTTGCAAATCCATTTGATGCCTCTATTTGATTGTATATGACGGTTAACTATGACTACCACCAACGTTCTGCTGCTTCCAAAGCAAGATATCTGAACCCCCCAGGGGCCATTTGGGCGTTTTTGATAGAAAACACATCAAAAACGCATCTGCATTTTTATAATTTTTGTGTATTTTGCCACATTTGGTTGCATATTTACATTTGGTATAGGCAAATATGGTAGTCTAGATCATTACTCTGCCCAAATTTATATTCAGCTACATGGCTTAGAAAATATGCTGTCAAACAATGATCCGACACATGATCTAGACAACCCAAATGGCCCCTGGGGGGTTCAGATATCTTGCTTTGGAGGCAGCAGAATGTTGGTGGTAGTCATAGTCAACCGTCATATACAATCAAATAGAGGCATCAAATGGATTCGCAAAGTAATTAATAATTGTAAGTATTATTCTCATTGCGATTACAACTTTGACTTGAGTTCCTAATGGTTGTATTGCTAAGAACCATTAGGAACTCAGCTCTAAGTTGAATTCGCAATGCGATTAAAGCAGGTTATATTATTCGCATTGCGAATTCGCCTTAGAGCTGGGTTCCTAATGGTTGTATTGTTAGAATTATATAACGAAGATTGAGACTATAGCGCTAAATTCTCAATCTTCGTTATATTCTAGCATTACAACCATTAGGAACCCATCTCTAAGTTGAATTCGCAAATAAGATGTCCCAAACTATTCACTGGCGAATAGTTCCCGGCGAACATAGCTTGTGCGCGTCCGTCGCGGCGGGCGAACTTATGCGATGTTAGGTCCACCCCTATCATTGAGTAAACTTTGACCCTGTACCTCACAGTCAGCAGACACATTCCAGCCAATTACCATACCCTCCCTCCCAGACCCTCCCATCTCCTGGACAGCATCCATTTTAGATTCATTCGGAAGCTGCAGTCTTAGTGAGAGGAGAGACAGTGTAGTTGCTACTGATTTAATAGGGAAATCGATAGCTAGGCTAGTGTATTCAGTGTCCACTCCAGTCCTGAAAGACCCATCTGATCTCTGCTGTAAGGACAGCGTCCTGACAGCACCCCAAAAAGCCCTTTTTAGGGCTAGTACATCAGTCTCCCTCCCAGACCCTCCCACCTCCTATCAAAATGCAAGGATCGCATCTTAGATTCATTCTGAAGCTGCAGTGTTAGTAGTTGTAATCGCAATGCGATTAATATAACTTGTATTAATCGCTTTGGGATTACAACTTAGATCTGTTCCTAATGGTTGTATTGGTAGAATATAATGAAGTTTGCGAATATAGCGCTATATTCTCAATCTTCGTTATATTCTAGCAATACAACAACCATTAGGAACCGAGCTCTAAGTTGAATTCGCAATGCGATTAATATAACTTGTATTAATCACATTGCGATTACAACTTAGAGCTGAGTTCCTACTGGTTGTATTGCTAGAATATAACGAAGATTGAGAATATAGCGCTAAATTCGCAATCTTCGTTATATTCTAGCAATACAACCATTAGGAACAGATCTAAGTTGTAATCCCAATGCGATTAATACAGGTTATATTAATCGCATTGTGAATTTAACTAAGAGCTCGGTTCCTAATGGTTGTATTGCTAGAATTTCTAGCAATACAACCATTAGCAACCCAGCTCTAAGTTGAATTCGCAATGCGATTAATATAACCTGTATTAATCGCATTGCGATTACAACTACCACACTCTGCGTCAACTAGGTATTTTTCCATGGGAGTTTTGCCATGGATCCCCCTCTGGCATGCCACAGTCCAGGTGTTAGTCCCCTTGAAACAACTTTTCCATCACTATTGTGGCCAGAAGGAGTCCCTTTGGTTTTTAAAATTCGCCTGTCTATTGAAGTCTATGGCGGTTCGCACTGTTCGCACGTTTACGAACATTTGCGGAAGATCGCCTTCGGCGTTCGCAAACAGAAAATTTTATGTTCGCGACCTCACTACTCAAGATAGATTTGAGCCCATTTGAGTTGCAAAGTTCATCAAGATACGTCACTAAAGATTTTACCATATATAACTGCAGCGCTGGCGGCAGAATAATT
Organism: Bufotes viridis; assembly: GCA_033119425.1. Lineage (NCBI taxonomy): Eukaryota > Metazoa > Chordata > Amphibia > Anura > Bufonidae > Bufotes > Bufotes viridis. Next base: position 292,839,961 of record CM065593.1, on the reverse strand, counting down.
TATTTTTTCGAACAAAATACTTCAATAAAGTTTCTACCGCATATAACCACAGCGCTAACCACAGAATAAATTTAGTTTTTCGACTGAAATACTGCAATAAAGTTTCTACCGAATATAACCACCACGCTGACCACTGAATTCATTTTGCTTTTCGACCAACATACTTCAACTAAGATTTTACTACATCTTACTGCAGTGCTAAATGATGAATATAATTTGTTTTTCCACCGAAATACCACAGATAACAGAGCACGGAGATGGAAAGAGTCTTCGGATTCCCCCCGCAGTATACGGACAGACATCTCAAAAATGAACTGCGGCTCCCGACAGCAGCTCCTGGGAAGGTCATGGAGTGTCCTGGTCATCCGGCATCTATCCGCTCCGCTGAAGGATTATTTTGAAAGTGTGTAGAAGCCACACGGGGCATCCACGATGCAGATTTATCATGGAGACATCATGGAGATTTTAACACATCTTACTGCAATGAACGCTAAATGAAATTTGTTTTTCCACCAAAATAATTCTCAAAAGATTTTACCCGCATATAAGTGCAACGCTGAACGCTGAATACAATTTATTTTTCCAGCTAAATAAGTCCCAAAAGATTTTGCAGTATAATCTGCAGCACTGAACGCTGAATAAAATTTTTTTTCCACCGAAATAAGTCACAAAAGATTTTACCACATATAACTGCAGCGCTGAAAGCTGTATACAAATTTTTTTTCCACCAAAATAATTCAATAAAGATTTTACCACATATAACGGAGCACGGAGATGGAAAGGGTCTTCGGATTCCCCCTGCACTATACGGACATCTCAGAAATAAGCCGCAGCTCCTGGGAAGGTCATGGAGCGCCCCGGTCATCTGGCATCTATTCGCTTCGCTGAAGGATTATTTTGAAAGTGTGTAGAAGCCACACGGGTCCCCACACTTCGAGATTTTACTGCATCTAACTGCAGCACTGAACGTTGAAGGAAATTTGATTTTCCACCAAAATAATTCGCAAAAGATTTTACCGCATGTAAGTGCAGAGCCTAACGCTGAATACTATTTTTTTTTCCACCGAAATAAGTCCCAAAAGATTTTAATGCATATAACTGCAGCGCTGAACGCCGAATACAATTTTTTTTCCCACCAAAATAAGTCACAAAAGATTTTACTGCATATAACTGCAGCTCTAAACGCTGAGTACAATTTCTTTTTCAACCAAAATATGTCACAAACGGTTTTACCACATATTACTAGAACAGTGAACGCCGAGTATATTTTTCTTTTTCCACGTATGTATGCCACTAAAGGCTTTTCAACAAAAAACATCGGCGTCTGAGGTGGAGTGATCTGAAGTGAACGGGACATAGTGGAGGAAGTAGGTCCGTGCTGGAAAAGCGAGACACGGTCCTCTTGAAGTTTCTGTGCTGCAGAGAAGTCACTGTAGTGTACAGTAAGCAATACCACAGATAGATCCAGGCTTATGTGAAGGACTTTCCCACATATAACTGCAGCGCTGAACGCTGAATACATTTTTACCTTTATACTGAAATACGCCACTAAAGGCTTTACTACATATAACTGCAACAGTGAACGCTGAATATATTTTTATTTTTCTACTGATATTCATCAAAAAGGTCTTTCTACATATAAGTGCACCAGCAAATGGTGAATGTATATTTATTTTTCTACTGAAATGCGCCGATAAAGGCTTTACCAGATATAACTGCAACAGTTAACGCTGAATATATTTTTCTTTTTCAACTGAAATATGTCACTAAAAGCTTTTGAACAGATAACTGCAGCGCTGAACGCAGAATATATTTTTCTTTTTCCACGTATATATGCCACTAATGGCTTTTCAACAAAAAACTGCAGCACTTGTAAATCGATTTTTTTAACAATGAGGTTTTTCCTATCACTGTCCCTAGCGCCTTCAGACGTCTCTCCCTGCACTAAGATGCTGTGGAATGATTTCTTCCTATCCTTTCCTTGCACTTGTAAATCATATTTTAAGTTTTTTTTTTTTCTTCACAAGGAGGTTTTTCCACTTGCTGTGCCTAGCGATTTCTCACGCTTGTCCCCTGCACTCAGAACGCTGTAAAATGTCTGATTCTAAGATGGCCACCGTATTTATAGGGCTGTGACATCACAGTGCTGGCTGGCTGCTGATTGGCTGCATGCTTGGCATTATGAGTGATCCCGCCTTCCCAGAGTCCCTTGCCCCATGTCCTCACACGTGTAGCCACCATTTCAGCTGCCATTTTAGGAAACATTCTGATTCATTACCACGAAGCTTAAGGGAAATTCGAATTTGTTGCGAATCGAATTTTTCCTCAAATTCCACTTTGTCTGCTTTGATTCGCTCATCTCTAACTGTTGCAATAATCATGTATATATATATATATATATATATATATATATACACTGTATCTATCTCTCTCCCAAGGATTTTTGAGGTGCCCCTGCGCTTCTGATAGAAGGCACAGCCACAGGCACATTTCTTCTTTGGAATCCTAGACTTTCCCTGTCAATAAGCTTGTATGATTGATTTCTGACTGTCCCTGGCTGATTTTTCACTGTCTCTGGCAGTGTGCTGTATGTTTCTATTTTGTTTCAGTGCATGTTGGGAGTACACATAGGGTAATGCTTGCAGCATATGCCGTTTAGGCTACTTTCACACCTGTTTAGGTGCGGATCCATCTGGTATTTGCACAGATGGATCCGCACCTATAATGCAAACGTTTGTATCCGTTCAGAATGGATCCGATTGCATTAGCTTTGAAAAAAATGTCAAAGTCAAAACGGATCAGTCTTGACTTACATTGAAAGTCAATTGGGGACGGATCCGTTTTCAAATGCCCCATATTGTGTCATTGAAAACTGATCTGTCCCCATTGACTTACATTGTAAGTCAGGACGGATCCGTTCGGCTCCGCATCGTCAGCAATCAGGGTTTCTGTATCCTCCTCCAGAACGGAATGGAGGCGGAATGGAGCCAAACTGATGAATTCTGAATGGATCCTTATACATTCAGAATGCATTGGGGCTGAACTGATCTGTTTTGGACCGTTTGTGAGATCCCTGAAATGGATCTCACAAACGGAATCCAAAACGCAGGTGTGAAAGTAACCTTAGTGTTTATAGAGTATGATGGGGCAGAGTGTTCCTTTGATAAATACTGCAGCAGTAATTGTCAGCTTACTTTTATAATATGGGGAAACCTTTAAAAATCTTACTGTATACCATGTGGTATATATTGTACAATGTGACTCGTTTGGTGACTAACAACTGTATAAATAAACAACTGTATTCAAGAAGATAAAAAATAAATGCCATTGTGTTGTAAAAGGAAAAAGGTTCTGCACAAATCAATATTTAAATATTATAAATCTGATATGCTCACCTGGTGATATTGTGCTGTAAAGGCACAATACTATTGCCAGCTTGAATAAACTTACGGCAGCTGCTCCACCTGTTCTCCGGAAAAGTAATTAATGTCTGCATGTCAATAATAGGTAAAATAAATAAAATCACACGTCCTATGGAAGCCAAGAAATAATAATTGATCCAGCTCTGGCAAGTGAAATCAAGCGTTATTTGTTCATGGCAGTGGTGTACCTGCTAAGGAGGCAGATCATGTGGCGCAGCTCCTGCACCCGCCCGATCAGCATGACGTACACATATGTCACTGGGCTTTAAGACACGTCCAGATATATCGGGCGTTAAGGGGTTAAAAGAAATGAAACATTTAATGGGGTAACATTTTCTTTACTGAACCCATATATAGAGTACCTAAAATTATACATTGCTTTACATAGCAAACTATGTAAGCTGCATTTGGAAATTCACCTGAGTCAATCAGAACTTCTAGTTCTAACCTTTAATTCTAGTTCTAATCAATCATAAATTCCGTGCCTTGCCCTATCAGTTGACTGATGTGACAGGGACTAAAGAGAACATACTTTATAAATATAATATGCTCTATGATTTAACATGGCTTATGATTAACATACTTTATGATTGCAACATACTTTATGATTAACATAATTTATCAACTGTCGACAAGACTTTTTTTCCGTCATACATAACGAAACAAAACAGAACCAATATTTGTGCCCATAAAAATTTATTAGGACAGATCAAAACAGAATGCCTTTAACCCCTTAAGAACTCAGCCCTATTTCACCCTAAGGACCCAGCCATTTTTTGCAGATCTGACCAGTGTCAATTTATGTGGTGATAACTTTTAAACGCTTTTACTTATCCAGGCTTTTGTGAGACTGTTTTTTCATCACGTATTGTACTTCATGAAGTACAATATGTGACGAAAAAACAGTCTGTCTGATGGAGTCAAAAAATGTCATTTTTATTTATAAAAAGATACCAAATTTACAAATAATTTGGAAAAATTTGCAATTTTTCAAGTTTTAATTTCTCTACATCTATAATACATATTATTACCGCCAAAAAAAGTTATTGATTTACATTCCCCATATGTCTACTTCATGTATCAATCATTTTGGGAATGCTATTTTATTTTTTGAGGACATTACAAGGCTTAAATGTTTAGAAGCAAATCTTGAAATTTTTTAGAAATTTTCCAAAACCCACTTTTTAGGAACCAGTTCAGGTCTAAAGTCACTTTGTGAGGCTTACATAATAGAAACCACCCAAAAATGACCCCATTCTAGAAACTACACCCCTCAAGGTATTCAAAACTGATTTTACAAAGTTTTTAACCCTTTAGGTTTCCCACAAGAGTTAATGGCAAATGGAGAAAAAAATGTCAGAATTTTGATTTCTTAGAAATTTTTCCATTTTAATCCATTTTTCCAGTAACAAAGCAAAGGTTACCAGCCAAACAAAACTCAATATTTATTTCCCTGATTCTGTAATTTGTAGAAACACCCCATATGTGGCCGTAAAATGCTGTATGGCCAACCGGCAGGGCGCAGAATGAAGGGAACGCCATATGGTTTTTGGAAGGCAGATTTTGCTGGACTGGATTTTTGACACCATGTCCCATTTGAAGCCCCCCGATGCACCCCTAGAGTATAAACTCCATAAAAGTGACTCCATCTAAGAAACTACTCCCCTCAAGGTATTCAAAACCGATTTTACAAACTTTGTTAACCCTTTAGGTGTTCCTCAAGAGTTATTGGCAATTGGAGATGAAATTTCAGAATTTCAATTTTTTGTTACCTTGCCTCAAAAAAAGTGTAATATAGAGCAACCAAAAATTATATTTACCCTAAAATAATACAAACGAAACTGCCACCTTATCACATAGTTTCCAAAATGGGTCACTTTTTTGGAGTTTCTACTGTAGGGGTGCATCAAGGGGGCTTCAAATGGGACATAGTGTCAAAAAAACAGTCCAGCAAAATCTGCCTTCCAAAAACCATATGGCGTTGCCTTCTTTCTACGCCCTGCCGTTTGGCCATAGAGCAGTTTACGACCACATATTGGGTGTTTATGCAAACTACAGAATCAGGGCAATAAGTATTGAGTTTTGTTTGGCTCTTAACCCTTGCTTTGTTACTGGAAAAATGGATTAAAATGGAAAATTTGCTAAAAAAATAGCTATTTTGGGACCGTTTTTATTTTTTATTTACATTGTTGAACTGACAGGTTAGATTGTGTGCTATTTCTATAGAGCAGCTTGTTACGGACGCGACAATACCAAATATGACTACTGTACTTTTTGGTGTTTTTTGTTTCAGTTTTTCATAACAAAGCATTTTTGAAAAAAAGTATTTTTTAGTGTCTCCACATTCTGAAAGCCATATTTTAAATTTATATTTTTTGGGCGACTGTCTTATGTAGGGGCTCATTTTTTGCGGGATGAGATGACGTTTTGATTGGCACTATCTTGGGGTACATATGACATTTTGGTAGCTTGCTATTACACTTTTTGTGATGTAAGGTGACAAAAATGACTTTTGACACGGTGTTTATATAATTTTTTTTTCTGGATTCACCTGAGGGGTTAACTCATGTGTTATTTTTTAGAGCAGGTTGTTACGGACGTGGTGATACATAATATGTATACTTTTTTATATTAATTTAAGTTTTACACAATAATATTATTTTTGAAACAAAAAAAATCATACAAACGCATAAACAAAAATAAAAATGTAATGGCACTCTGCAACCAGCACTCTGCCCTGCCTCCATGCTGGATGTTGAATGAGGCATTAGTGTACGTTTTGGCCAAAGTGTAATAAGCCACTAACCACGTCAAGGTCGCCTCTATGAGTGGTCCCTAACACTAGTTCCTACCTGTTATGGGCCATGACAGTCCCCAGACGGGGTTACAAGCAGAGTGTACCTGGCATGCATGCTGCACCTGCGCTCCCTGGATTTTGTGTTGCTGTCATGGCAAGGAACTAGTGTTAGGGACCACTCATAGAGGCGACCTTGACATGGTGAGTGGCTTATTACGCTTTGGCCAAAATGTTATATATAACATATATATAATATATATAATATATAATATATATTATAGAGCAGATTTTTCCGGACGTGGCGATACCTAATATGTATACTTTTTTATTTATTTATTTTACTTTAACACAATAAAAGCATTTTAGAAAAAAAAAATAATATTTTAGTGTCTCTATAGTGTGAGAGCCATATTTTTTATTTTATTGGGCGATTGTCCTGTGTAGGGGCTCATTTTTTGCGGGATGAGATGGCGGTTTGATTGCTACTATTTTGAGAGGCGGTTTGATCTCTTGTTATTACACTTTTTGTGATGTAAGGTGACAAAAAAAGGCTTATTTTACACAATTTTTTTTTTTTACTGTATTTGCGGGGGGTTAGGTCATGTGATATTTCATATTTATATTTATTTATATTTATTTACAGTTATTTATATATATTTATAGAGCAGGTTTTACGGACACGGCGATACTTAATATGTGTAGTGTATTTTATTTAAAAAATGTATTTTTTATTTTTACTATGTTTTTACTTTTTTACATTTTTTTGACCCAGACCCACTTGGTTTGTGTAGATCCAGAAGATCTGGTGTCTATATAATACAGTACAGTAAACTATACAGTTTACTGTACTGTATTTTTTTACTTTACATAGTCTAAGCAGACTTGTGCCTTTAGCACAAGTCTGCTTAGACTTTCAGGACCATGGAGAGCAGGACGCTTCTGAAAGCGTCTTGCTGCCATGGTAACCATCACCCGCTGCCAGAACAGAGCAGCGGGTGATGTGGAGGGAGCGGGGCTCCCTCCCTCTGCGATCCCATCCTGTCGAGGGGCTGCAAAGGCACAGCAGCCCCTCAATGGGAGAGGGAGGGAGCTCCCTCTCTGTTAACCCCTTCCATACAGCAGTCCGTATGGACTCCCGCCGCCCGCAACCACCCCCCCTGCACACCCGCTGCCAAAATATGATTGGGGGCTTCACGGTGGGTTAAAGTGTAACACTTTGGGGGCATTTAGTCTCTGATCCCTGCGGTCACAGACCGTGGGGATCATAGATCTCACAAAGCGCTGCAAACCGCAGGTCTGAATTGACCTGCGGTTTTCAGCAATCGCCGATACGGGGTGGTCACAGAACCCCCCTGGGCATTGTAACAAGGTACCTGCTGAATGATTTCAGCAGGTACCTTGTTCCGATCACTGCCGGCTGAGCAGCAGTGATCTGAAATAATCACTCTAAGGCAGGGTTCACACCTGCGCGTCCCGCTTCACCCGTACGACGCTCTATCTTTACTTTTATTTTCGCATTATGAAAATGAAAGTAAAAATTGCGCGTCGTGCGTGCGTTTGCGCTATATATCCCTATGGGGGACGTGCGACAATACGCCCCAAAGAAGCTCCTGTATTCTTTGGGCGTAGGGCGTTTTACAGCGAGTTCATACGCGCTGTAAAACGCTCAGGTGAGAACAATGCCCATAGGGAACCAATGGGTTTTCGCCTGTTGAGCGTTTTACAGCACGTAGGAATGTGCTGTAAAACGCTCAAGTCTGAACCCAGCCTAAGGGTGAAGCTGCTTAACTAGAAATGATATAAGCCTTCTTCAGTTACCTTCTAGTCTACAGAATACTAGAGATGAACGACCTTCTTAAAATTTGATTTGGGGCCGAATCGACTAAATTAGTCATCCAATTAAATTGACCCCAATCAATAGTGCCCTGATTTATTAGAAAAATCTCTCTCGGTTGTCCCAAAATGAATCACAAAAAAGTTGATTCTTTCAAACCAGAACTTTTTGGAAAATTGGAGTCAAATTTCTCAATTTTAAAAAATGATTCAATCATCTTTGTACAGTATAATACCTTATGGAAATTACTAAAGGCTTGCTCAAGGATTGTGTGCCTTTTCACTGCCAGTATTTGTATTATAAGCAAGCATTTATATGATTGCCATTAACGAGTTCAGGATCAAGCCATTTTTCACCTTGAGGATCGGGCCTAATTTTGGAAATTGTTGCGGTAAGCCATTCTGAGATTGTTTTCTCATGACACATTGTACTTCATGACAGTGGTAAATTTGAATCAATATATTTCACCTTTATTTATAAAAATAAATCCAAATTTACAGAAAATTTGGAAAAATTTACAATCTTAATTGCGGCATATAAGAGGTTAATCGGTCGGACATCGGTGTTTACAGCAATGCCAACGCATATAGCCGGGCCCCTGCATTGATCGAGTGTGCATAGCTTCTGTACCCACCCGATCATTATGATGTAATAATATGTCAATTTGCATGAAGTCACTTCCTGCTATGAATTGATGTACTATTACGTCAAATGTCACCAAGCGGTTAAAGAGATTGTTGCGCAAAAAGAATTCTATATTTCTCAAACCAGCACCTGGATCTGAATACTTTTGTAATTGCATGTCATTAAAAATGTTGTGTAGCTACTGGGTTATTCAATTAAATGTATCTGTATAGCATCACCTGCTGTTTGCTCTCTTTCTAAATTCTCTGTCTGGCTTACTGAGGTTGATATACATGCTCAGTTCCATCGTTCAACTGCCACCAGCTGCAGCAGAATGGACACGCCATCTGAGAGGTGCATGCCCTCTAAACTGCCAGCTTAAATTAAATCTAGCAGAACAATTGAAGCAATGAATGGGGAGATCTCTGGATCCATGTGAGGTACAGGGATGGTTTCAGTTTTTAGAAAGAGACTGTCAAGTACTATACGATATTTGATTTTTATTTATTAAATTACTCATGGGTAGTGTTGAGCGAACAGTTCGAGCATAGTTCAGGTTCGTACCGAATTTTGGGGTGTTCGGGACACGGACCCGGACCCGAACATTTTTTAAAAAGTTCGGGTTGGGGTCCGTTGTTCGGCGATTTCTTCACGCTTTCTGAAGGGCTGCAGAGCAGCCAATCAGCTAGCGTTTTACTTCTTGACCTAAGAAGCCATCACAGCCATGCCTACTAATGGCATGGCTGTGACTGGCCAAGTGCAGCATGTGACCTAGCCTCAATTAGGCTAACCTAAGGGACCTAAGCTGGAGTCACATAGCGCCGCACGTCACATTGCTCTGATTGGTGTAGGGAGAGAACGCAGCTTCTGTGAGGGCGAGATTAGGAAGGGAAAAGTCAGCAACAGCACCTAATGAACTGATCGATCTACAGCTGTGAATGATTCAACTTCTGCTTGTTATTTGCTCACTGGTTTTTAGGCTGCACAGAGTGTTTTTCTGTCAATTTTTTCTGGGGTGATCGGCGGCCATTTGGTGACTTGTGGTGCACCAGAACAAGCTGCCACCAAGTCCATCAATCAATCAATCAATACTAGTTTTTTTTTTTTTTTTTTTGCCATATCCTACATCAGGGGCTTGTCTGTGCTTATTGTCACCCCTAGAAACTCAGGATAGCAATTTCTATATTTTTTTAAGGGGTTAAATACAATTGCCAAAACACCAATCCCCTAAATCTGGTGATCCAGCTTTGGCTAGCCAAGTGTAATACTGTCTGCTGTCTAGCAAAGGATAGATTATTTTCTGTGGTGAAATTCAATAGCCAAAATAGCAATACCCTGAATCTGGTGTCCCAGCACTGGCTGGCAAAGTATAATAGTGTCTGCCAAAACATATATTTTGTTCTGGCGTGAAATTCAATTGCCAAAATAGCAATACCCTTAGTCTGGTGTCCCAGCACTGGTTGGCAAAGTAAAATAGTGTCCGCCAAAACAGATATTTTGTTCTAGGGTGAAATTCAATTTGCCAAAATAGCAATACCCTGAATCTGGTGTCCCAGCACTGGCTGGTAAAGTATAATAGTGTCCGTCAAAACATATATTTTGTTCTGGGGTGGGATTCACTTGCCAAAATAGCAATACCCTGAATCTGGTGTTCCAGCTGTTGCAGGCCAAGTGATAATCTGTCAGTAAAAGGGTATATTTTGTTCTGGGGTGAAATTCAATTGCCAAAATAGCAATACCCTGAATCTGGTGTCCCAGCACTGGCTGGTAAATTATAATAGTGTCCGCCAAAACATATATTTTGTTCTGGGGTGAAATTCAATTGCCAAAATAGCAATACCCTGAATCTGGTGTCCCACCACTGGCTGGCAAAGTATAATAGTGTCCGCCAAAACATAAATTTTGTTCTGGGGTGACATTCAATTGCCAAAATAGCAATACCCTGAATCTGGTGTTCCAGCAGTTGCAGGCCTAGTTTAAATCTGTCAGTAACAGGGTTTATTTTGTTCTGGGGTGAAATTAAATTGCCAAAATAGCAATACCCTGAGTCTGGTGTTCCAGCAGTTGCAAGCCTAGTTTAAATCTGTCCGTAACAGGGTATATTTTGTTCTGGGGTGAAATTCAATTGCCAAAATAGCAATACCCTAAATCTGGTGTTCCAGCAGTTGCAGGCCTAGTTTAAATCTGTCCGTAACAGGGTGTTTTTTGTTCTGGGGTGAAATTCAATTGCCAATATAGCAATACCCCGAATCTGGTGTTTCAGCTGTTGCAAGCCAAGTGTTAATCTGTCCTTAACAGGGTATATTTTGTTCTGAAGTTAAACTCCAATGCCAAAATAGCAATACCCTGAATCTGGTGTCCCACCAAAGGCTAGCAAAGTATAATAGTGTCCGCCAAAACATATATTTTGTTCTGGGGTTAAATTCACTTGCCAATATAGCAATACCCTGAATCTGGTGTTCCAGCTGTTGCAGGCCAAGTGTTAATCTGTCCGTAAAAGGGTATATTCTGTTCTGGGGTGAAATTCAATTGCCAAAATAGCAATACCCTGAATCTGGTGTTCCAGCAGTTGCAGGCCTAGTTTAAATCTGTCCATAATAGGGTATATTTTGTTCTGGTGTGAAATTCAATTGCCAATATAGCAATACCCTGAATCTGGTGTTCCAGCTGTTGCAGGCCAAGTGTTAATCTGTCTGTAACAGGGTATATTTTGTTCTAGGGTTAAATTCAATTGCCAAATGAGTGGAGATCTAATAACTATGTATAAATATATCAGGGGTCAGTACAGAGATCTCTCCCATCATCTATTTATCCCCAGGACTGTGACTGTGACGAGGGGACATCCTCTGCGTCTAGAGGAAAGAAGGTTTGTACACAAACATAGAAAAGGGTTCTTCACGGTAAGAGCAGTGAGACTATGGATCTCTCTGCCTGAGGAGGTGGTGATGGTGAGTACAATAAAGGAATTCAAGATGGGCCTGGATGTATTTCTGGAGCGAAATAATATTTCAGGCCATAGCTACTAGAGATAGGTCGTTGATCCAGGGAGTTGTTCTGACTGCCTAATTGGAGTCGGGAAGGAATTTTTTCCCCTTAAGTGGGGAAAATTGGCTCTACCTCACAGGTTTTTTTTTGCCTTCCTCTGGATCAACTTGCAGGAAACAGGTCGAACTGGATGGACAAATGTCTTTTTTCGGCCTAATATACTATGTTACTATGTTACTATGTTAATATAGCAATACCCTGAATCTGGTGTTTCAGATGTTGCAAGCCAAGTGTTCATCTGTCTGTAACAGGGAATATTTTGTTCTCAAGTGAAATTCCATTGCCAAAATAGCAATACCCTGAATCTGGTGTCCCAGCATTGGCTAGCAAAGTATAATAGCGTCTGTCAAAACATATATTTTGTTCTGGGATGAAATTCAATTGCCAAAATAGCAATACCCTGAATCTGGTGTCCCAGCACTGGCTGGCAAAGTGAAATGGTGTCCGCCAAAACATATATTTTGTTCTGGGGTGAAATTTACTTGCCAATATAGCAATACCATGAATCTGTTGTTCGAGCTGTTGCAAGCCAAGTGTTCATCTGTCGGTAACAGGGTATATTTTGTTCTGAAGTGAAATTCCATTGCCAAAATAGCAATACCCTGAATCTGGTGTCCCAGCATTGGCTAGCAAAGTATAATAGTGTCTGCCAAAACATATATTTTGTTCTGGGATGAAATTCAATTGCCAAAATAGCAATACCCTGAATCTGGTGTCCCAGCACTGGCTGGCAAAGTGAAATGGTGTCCGCCAAAACATATATTTTGTTCTGGGGTGAAATTTACTTGCCAATATAGCAATACCCTGAATCTGGAGTCCCAACAGTGGCTGGAAAAGTATAATAGTGTCCGCCAAAACATATATTTTGTTCTGGGGTGAAATTCAATTGCCAAAATAGCAATACCCTGAATCTGGTGTTCCAGCAGTTGCAGGCCTAGTTTAAATCTGTCCGTAACAGGGTATATTTTGTGCTGGGGTGAAAGTCAATTGCCAAAATAGCAATACCCTGAATCTGGTGTTCCAGCAGTTGCAGGCCTAATTTAAATCTGTCCATAACATGGTATATTTTGTTATGGGGTGAAATTCAATTGCCAAAATAGCAATACCCTGAATCTGGTATTCCAGCAGTTGCAGGCCTAGTTTAAATATGTCCGTAAAAGGGTATATTTTGTTCTGGGGTAAAATTCAATTGCCGATATAGCAATACCCTGAATCTGGTGTTCCAGCTGTTGCAGGCCAAGTGTTAGTCTGTCCGTAACGGGGTATATTTTGTTCTGGGGTGAAATTCAATTGCCAATATAGCAATACCCTGAATCTGGTGTTCCAGCTATTGCAGGCCAAGTGTTAATCTGTCCGTAAAAGGGTATATTTTGTTCTGGTACGAAATTCACTTGCCAAAATAGCAATTCCCTGAATCTGGTGTTCCAGCTGTTGCAGGTCAAGTGTTAATTTGTCCTTAAAAGGGTATATTTTGTTCTGGGGTGAAATTCAATTGCCAAAATAGCAATACCCTGAATCTGGTGTTCCAGCATTTGCAGGCCTAGTTTAAATCTGTCCGTAACAGGGTATATTTTGTTCTGGTGTGAAATTCAATTGCCAATATAGCAATACCCTGAATCTGGTATTCCAGCAGTTGCAGGCCTAGTTTAAATCTGTCCGTAAAAGGGTAAATTTTGTTCTGGGGTGAACTTAAATTGCCAAAATAGCAATACCCTTAATCTGGTGTCCCAGGACTGGCTAGCAAAGTATAATAGTGTTTGCCAAAACATATATTTTGTTCTGGGGTGAAATTCACTTGCCAAAATAGCAATACCCTGAATCTGGTGTTCCAGCTGTTGCAGGTCAAGTGTTAATTTGTCCTTAAAAGGGTATATTTTGTTCTGGGGTGAAATTCAATTGCCAAAATAGCAATACCCTGAATCTGGTGTTCCAGCATTTGCAGGCCTAGTTTAAATCTGTCCGTAACAGGGTATATTTTGTTCTGGTGTGAAATTCAATTGCCAATATAGCAATACCCTGAATCTGGTGTTCCAGCTGTTGCAGGCCAAGTGTTAATCTGTCTGTAACAGGGTATATTTTGTTCTAGGGTTAAATTCAATTGCCAAATGAGTGGAGATCTAATAACTATGTATAAATATATCAGGGGTCAGTACAGAGATCTCTCCCATCATCAATTTATCCCCAGGACTGTGACTGTGACGAGGGGACATCCTCTGCGTCTAGAGGAAAGAAGGTTTGTACACAAACATAGAAAAGGGTTCTTCACGGTAAGAGCAGTGAGACTATGGATCTCTCTGCCTGAGGAGGTGGTGATGGTGAGTACAATAAAGGAATTCAAGATGGGCCTGGATGTATTTCTGGAGCGAAATAATATTTCAGGCCATAGCTACTAGAGATAGGTCGTTGATCCAGGGAGTTGTTCTGACTGCCTGATTGGAGTCGGGAAGGAATTTTTTCCCCTTAAGTGGGGAAAATTGGCTCTACCTCACAGGTTTTTTTTTGCCTTCCTCTGGATCAACTTGCAGGAAACAGGTCGAACTGGATGGACAAATGTCTTTTTTCGGCCTAATATACTATGTTACTATGTTACTATGTTAATATAGCAATACCCTGAATCTGGTGTTTCAGATGTTGCAAGCCAAGTGTTCATCTGTCTGTAACAGGGAATATTTTGTTCTCAAGTGAAATTCCATTGCCAAAATAGCAATACCCTGAATCTGGTGTCCCAGCATTGGCTAGCAAAGTATAATAGCGTCTGCCAAAACATATATTTTGTTCTGGGATGAAATTCAATTGCCAAAATAGCAATACCCTGAATCTGGTGTCCCAGCACTGGCTGGCAAAGTGAAATGGTGTCCGCCAAAACATATATTTTGTTCTGGGGTGAAATTTACTTGCCAATATAGCAATACCATGAATCTGTTGTTCGAGCTGTTGCAAGCCAAGTGTTCATCTGTCGGTAACAGGGTATATTTTGTTCTGAAGTGAAATTCCATTGCCAAAATAGCAATGCCCTGAATCTGGTGTCCCAGCATTGGCTAGCAAAGTATAATAGTGTCTGCCAAAACATATATTTTGTTCTGGGATGAAATTCAATTGCCAAAATAGCAATACCCTGAATCTGGTGTCCCAGCACTGGCTGGCAAAGTGAAATGGTGTCCGCCAAAACATATATTTTGTTCTGGGGTGAAATTTACTTGCCAATATAGCAATACCCTGAATCTGGAGTCCCAACAGTGGCTGGAAAAGTATAATAGTGTCCGCCAAAACATATATTTTGTTCTGGGGTGAAATTCAATTGCCAAAATAGCAATACCCTGAATCTGGTGTTCCAGCAGTTGCAGGCCTAGTTTAAATCTGTCCGTAACAGGGTATATTTTGTGCTGGGGTGAAAGTCAATTGCCAAAATAGCAATACCCTGAATCTGGGGTTCCAGCAGTTGCAGGCCTAATTTAAATCTGTCCATAACATGGTATATTTTGTTATGGGGTGAAATTCAATTGCCAAAATAGCAATACCCTGAATCTGGTATTCCAGCAGTTGCAGGCCTAGTTTAAATATGTCCGTAAAAGGGTATATTTTGTTCTGGGGTAAAATTCAATTGCCGATATAGCAATACCCTGAATCTGGTGTTCCAGCTGTTGCAGGCCAAGTGTTAGTCTGTCCGTAACGGGGTATATTTTGTTCTGGGGTGAAATTCAATTGCCAATATAGCAATACCCTGAATCTGGTGTTCCAGCTATTGCAGGCCAAGTGTTAATCTGTCCGTAAAAGGGTATATTTTGTTCTGGTACGAAATTCAATTGCCAAAATAGCAATTCCCTGAATCTGGTGTCCCAGCACTGGCTAGCAAATTATAATAGTGTCCTCCAAAACATATATTTTGTTCTGGGGTGAAATTAAATAGCCAAAATAGCAATACCCTGAATCTGGTGTCCCAGCACTGGCTGGTAAAGTATAATAATGTCCGCCAAAACATATATTTTGTTCAGGGGTGAAATTAACTTGCCAATATAGCAATACCCTGAATCTGGTGTTCCAGCTGTTGCAGGCGTAGTTTAAATCTGTCGGTAAAAGGGTATATTTTGTTCTGTGGTGAAATTCAATTGCCAAAATAGTAATACCCTGAATCTGGTGTCCTAGCACTGGCTGGTAAAGTATAATAGTGTCCTCCAAAACATATATTTTGTTCTGGGGTGAAATTCAATTGCCAAAATAGCAATACCCTGAACCTGGTGTCCCAGCACAGGCTGGCAAAGTAAAATAGTGTCCGCAAAAACATATATTTTGTTCTGGGGTGAAATTCAATTGCCAAAATAGCAATACCCTGAATCTGGTGTTCCAGCTGTTGCAGGCCAAGTGTTAATCTGTCGGTAAAAGGGTATATTTTGTTCTGGGGTGAAATTCAATTGCCAAAATAGCAATACCCTGAATCTGGTGTTTCAGCTGTTGCAAGCCAAGTTTTAATCTGTCTGTAACAGGGGATATTTAGTTCTGAAGGGAAATTCCATTGCCAATATAGCAATACCCTGAATCTGGTGTTCCAGCTGTTGCAGGCCAAGTGTTAGTCTGTCCGAAACGGGGAAAATTTTGTTCTGGGGTGAGATTTAATTGCGAATATAGTAATACCCTGAATCTGGTGTTCCAGCTATTGCAGGCCAAGTGTTTATCTGTCCGTAAAAGGGTATATTTTGTACTGGGGTGAAATTCAATTGCCAAAATAGCAATTCCCTGAATCTGGTGTCACAGCACTGGCTGGCAGAGTATAATAGTGTCCGCCAAAACATATACTTTGTTCTGGGGTGAAATTCAATTGCCCAAATAGCAATACCCTGAATCTGGTGTCCCAGCACTGGCTGGCAAAGTATAATAGTGTCCGCAAAAAAATATATTTTGTTCTTGGGTGAAATTCAATTGCCAAAATAGCAATACCCTGAATCTGGTGTTCCAGCTGTTGCTGGCCAAGTGTTAATCTGTCGGTAAAAGGGTATATTTTGTTCTGGGGTGAAATTCAATTGCCAAAATAGTAATACCCTTAATCTGGTGTCCCAGCACTGGCTGGCAAAGTATAATAGTGTCCGCAAAAACATATATTTTGTTCTGGGATGAAATTCAATTGCCATAATAGCAATACCCGGAATCTGGTGTTCTAGCAGTTGCAGGTCTAGTTTAAATCTGTCCATAATAGGGTATATTTTGTTCTGGGGTGAAAGTCAATTGCCAAAATAGCAATACCCTGAGTCTGGTTTTCCAGCAATTGCAGGCCTAGTTTAAATCTGTCCGTAACAGGTTATATTTTGTTCTGGGGTGAAATCTAATTGCCAAAATAGCAATATCCTGAATCTGGTGTTACAGCAGTTGCAGGCCAAGTGTTAATCTGTTCGTAACAGGGTATATCTTGTTCTGAAGTGAAATTCTATTGCCAAAATAGCAATACCCTGAATCTGGTGTCCCAGCACTGGCTAGCAAAGTATAATAGTGTCTGCCAAAACATATATTTTGTTCTGGGGTGAAATTCAATTGCCAAAATAGCAATACCCTGAATCTGTTGTCCCAGCACTGGCTGGCAAAGTAAAATAGTGTCCGCCAAAACATATATTTTGTTCTGGGGTTAAATTCACTTGCCAAAATAGCAATACCCTGAATCTAGTGTCCCAACAGTGGCAGCCAAAGTATAATAGTGTCCGCCAAAACATATATTTTGTTCTGGGGTGAAATTCAATTGCCAAAATAGCAATACCCTTAATCTGGTGTTCCAGCAGTTGCAGGTCTAGTTTAAATCTGTCGGTAACCTGGTATATTTTGTTCTGGGGTGAAATTCATTTGCCAAAATAGCAATACCCTAAATCTGGTGTTCCAGCAGTTGCAGGCCTAGTTTAAATCTGTCCATAACAGGGTATATTTTGTTCTGGGGTGAAATTCAATTGCCAAAATAGCAATACCCTGAATCTGGTGTTCCAGCAGTTGCAGGCCTAGTTTAAATCTGTCCGTAACAGGGTATATTTTGTTCTGGGGTGAACTTAAATTGCCAAAATAGCAATACCCTTAATCTGGTGTCCCAGGACTGGCTAGCAAAGTATAATAGTGTTTGCCAAAACATATATTTTGTTCTGGGGTGAAATTCACTTGCCAATATAGCAATACCCTGAATCTGGTGTCCCAGCTGTTGCAGGCCAAGTGTTAATCTGTCCGTAAAAGGATATATTTTGTTCTGGGGTGAAATTCATTTGCCAAAATAGCAATACCCTGAAACTGGTGTCACAGCACTGGCTGGCAAAGTATAATAGTGTCCGCCAAAACATATATTTTGTTCTGGGGTGAAATTCACTTGCCAAAATAGCAATACCCTGAATCTGGTGTCCCAGCAGTTGCAGGCCAAGTATTAATAGTGTCCCTAAAACGTATATTTTGTTCTGGGGTGAAATTCAATTGCCAAAATAGCAATACCCTGAATCTGGTGTTCCAGCATTTGCAGGCCTAGTTTAAATCTGTCCGTAACAGGGTATATTTTGTTCTGGGGTGAAATTCATTTGACAAAATAGCAATACCCTGAATCTGGTGTTCCAGCAGTTGCAGGCCTAGTTTAAATCTGTCCATAACAGGATATATTTTGTTCTGGGGTGAAATTCAATTGCCAAAATAGCAATACCCTGAATCTGGTGTTCCAGCTGTTGCAGGTCAAGTGTTAATTTGTCCTTAAAAGGGTATATTTTGTTCTGGGGTGAAATTCAATTGCCAAAATAGCAATACCCTGAATCTGGTGTTCCAGCATTTGCAGGCCTAGTTTAAATCTGTCCGTAACAGGGTATATTTTGTTCTGGGGTGAAATTCATTTGACAAAATAGCAATACCCTGAATCTGGTGTTCCAGCAGTTTCAGGCCTAGTTTAAATCTGTCCATAACAGGATATATTTTGTTCTGGGGTGAAATTCAATTGCCAAAATAGCAATACCCTGAATCTGGTATTCTAGAAGTGGCAGATCTAGTTTAAATCTGTCCGTAACAGGGTGTATTTTGTTTCGGGGTTGAAAATCAATTGCCAATATAGCAATACCTTGCATCTGGTGTCCCAGCTGTTGCAGGCCAAGTGTTAATCTGTCAGTAAAAGGGTATATTTTGTTCTGGGGTGAAATTCAATTGCCAATATAGCAATACCCTGAATCTGATGTTCCAGCTGTTGCAGGCCAAGTGTTAGTCTGTCCGTTCCAGGGTATATTTTGTTCTGGGGTGAAATTCAATTGCCAATATAGCAATACCCTGAATCCGGTTTTCCAGCTATTGCAGGCCATGTGTTAATCTGTTCGTAAAAGGGTATATTTTGTTCTGGGGTGAAATTCAATTGCCAAAATTGCAATACCCTGAATCTGGTGTCCTAGCACTGGCTAGCAAAGTATAATAGTGTCCGCCAAAACAAATATTTTGTCCTGGGGTTAAATTCACTTGCCAATATTGCAATACCCTGAATTTGGTGTTCCAGCTGTTGGAGTCCGAGTGTTAATCTGTCAGTAAAAGGGTATATTTTGTTCTGGTGTGAAATTCAATTGCCAAGATAGCAATACTCTGAATCTGGTGTCCCAGCACTGGCTGGCAAAGTATAATAGTGTCCGCCAAAACATATATTTTGTTCTGGGGTTAAATTCAATTGCCAAAATAGCAATACCCTGAATCTGGTGTCACAGCACTGGCTGGCAAAATATAATAGTGTCTGCCAAAACATATATTTTGTTCTGGGGTGAAATTCAATTGCCAATATAGCAATACCATGAATCTTTTCTTCCAGCTGTTGCAGGCCAAGTGTTAATCTGTCCGTAAAAGGGTATATTTTGTTCTGGGGTTAAATGAAATTGTTAAAATAGCAATACCATGAATCTGGTGTCCCAGCACTGGCTGGCAAATTATAATAGTGTCCGCCAAAACATATATTTTGTTCTGGGGTGAAATTCAATTGCCAAAATAGCATTACCATGAATCTGGTGTAACAGCACTGGCTGTCAAAGTATAAGAGTGTCCCCCAAAACATATACTTTTGTTTTTGGTGAAATTCATTTGTCAAAATGGCAATACCCTGAATCTGTTGTCCCAGCACTGGCTGGCAAAGTATAATAGTGTCCACCAAAACATATATTTTGTTCTGAGGTGAAATTCAATTGCCAAAATAGCAATGCCCTGAATCTGGTGTTCCAGCAGTTGCAGGCCTAGTTTAAATCTGTCCGTAACAGGGTATATTTTGTTGTGGGGTGAAATTCAATTGCCAAAATAGCAATACCCTGAATCTGGTGTTCCTGCAGTTGCAGGCCTAGTTTCAATCTGTCCATAACAGGGCATATTTTGTTCTGGGGAGAAATTCAATTGCCAATATCGCAATACGGCAGTAAGAGAAACGAAGAGAACTCCAGCATCTGGTTCACGAGTATCTTCTCTTTATTTACAGTGTTGGAAATACAACGGCAATAAAATGTATCTTCTCACATCCTCAGACAGTCAACGCGTTTCGAAAAAGTTCTTATTCATGACTGATACAATGACCAGGCTGCCAAATCTCCTTATAAAGGTAACAGCCACACCACCCCATCATCCGAAGGTGATTAGGTACAGGTGTGTCTGAATAAAGGAGTAGCCATGGGCAGTGTGACCGCCCATTTTTTATTTCATATAGACGAACAGAGCAAAAAAGGGGGATGAAAACATAGTCAAAAAGAAAAACTTGCATTAAAACGTGAATTGACATTTGTCACACATTGATTCAAGCTAACACTTCAATATCTACATCCATCTCCCGCGTGTAGTCCTAACCCACTGGGTATGATGTAAATAAAACCGCAGTGTCTGAATAGGGACTAAAACACAATCACCCTAGTGATAACATAATAATAAAAATAGCAGCGCTAAAATTCTATATCCTGGCTCTGCTGGATCTCAATATATGTACATTAGTTCCCTTCTTAAATTTTAGCCTGCAGGATATCTAGTTTTCAATCTTAGAATCCAAAAAGCTTCTCGTTGTGATATAAGTTTTTTACCACCGTCTCTTGCGGCCTCACTGTCCCCCTCTCTCTTTACCCCAGAACAAACAACAAAACCTGAACCAACATGGTTGAAATATACCGGATTCACACGTTGCGGTAGTCACCCTTGCAGAGCCTGCGGTTTTGTGACCCCGCGCAAAACTTTCCGGGATTCAGAGAACAATAATCAATTTCCAATAAAAACTTACATCAATTGTAATACCACAGGTGTGGTTTACATTATTGAATGTATAGAATGTAGACTTCTATATGTTGGATGCACAACACGGAAATTCAAGTCTCAATTATTGGAGCATTTGAATTATGTTACAAATAGTACATATTTGAATGTCTCCAATGCTGCCAGGCATTTTATTAATGTGCATGATAGAAGTCTACAGCACTTTTCTGCCTATGCAATAGAACGGGTCATACTTCCACCAAGAGGAGGCAATCATAAAAAACTTATATCACAACGAGAAGCTTTTTGCATTCTAAGATTGAAAACTAGATATCCTGCAGGCTTAAATTTAAGAAGGAACTAATGTACATATATTGAGATCCAGCAGAGCCAGGATATAGAATTTTAGCGCTGCTATTTTTATTATTATGTTATCACTAGGGTGATTGTGTTTTAGTCCCTATTCAGACACTGCGGTTTTATTTACTTCATACCCAGTGGGTTAGGACTACACACGGGAGATGGATGTAGATATTGAAGTGTTAGCTTGAATCAATGTGTGACAAATGTCAATTCACGTTTTAATGCAAGTTTTTCTTTTTGACTATGTTTTCATCCCCCTTTTTTGCTCTGTTCGTCTATATGAAATAAAAAATGGGCGGTCACACTGCCCATGGCTACTCCTTTATTCAGACACACCTGTACCTAATCACCTTCGGATGATGGGGGAGGTGTGGCTGTTACCTTTATAAGGAGATTTGGTAGCCTGGTCAGTGTATCAGTCATGAATAAGAACATTTTCGAAACGCGTTGACTGTCTGAGGATGTGAGTAGATAAATTTTATTGCCGTTGTATTTCCAACACTGTAAATAAAGAGAAGATACTCGTGAACCAGATGCTGGAGTTCTCTTTGTTTCTCTTACTGCCGTATCCAGGTCTTACCTACATCTCCATGCATCAGGGGAATTTAGTTGGAGTGAATGAATGGGTGAGCTGGACTTCACTTTTTTCCCAATATCGCAATACCCTGAATCTGGTGTTTCACCTGTTGGAAGCCAAGTGTTCATCTGTCTGTAACAGGGTATATTTTGTTCTGAAGTGAAATTTCATTGCCAAAATAGCAATACCCTTAATCTGGTGTCCCAGGACTGGCTAGCAAAGTATTATAGTGTCCGCCAAAACATATATTTTGTTCTGGGGTGAAATTCACTTGCCAATATAGCAATACCCTTAATCTGGTGTTCCAGCTGTTGCAGGCCAAGTGTTACTCTGTCCGTAAAAAGGGTATATTTTGTTCTGGGGTGAAATTTAATTGCCAAATTAGCAATACCCTGAATCTGGTGTCCCAGCAGTGGCTGGCAAAGTATAATTGTGTCGGCCAAAACATATATTTTGTTCTAAGGTGAAATTCAATTGCCAAAATAGCAATACCCTGAATCTGGTGTCCCAGCACTGGCTGGCAAAATATAATAGTGTCTGCCAAAACATAAATTTTGTTCTGGGGTTAAATTCACTTGCCAAAATAGCAATACCCTGAATCGGGTGTTCCAGCAGTTGCAGGCCTAGTTTAAATCTGTCCGTAACAGGGTATATTTTGTTCTGGGGTAAAATTCAATTGCTAATATAGCAATACACTGAACCTGGTGTTCCAGCTGTTGCAGGCCACATGTTAATCTGTCCGTAAAAGGGTATATTTTGTTCTGGTGTGAAATTTCATTGCCAAAATTGCAATACCCTGAATCTGGTGTCCCAGTACTGGCTGGCAAAGAATAATAATGTTCGCGAAAACATATATTTTGTTCTGGGGTGAATTTCACTGGACAAAATAGCAATAGCTTGAATCTGGTGTCCCAGCACTGGCTGGCAAAGTATAATAGTGTCCGGCATATATATTTTGTTCTGGGGTGAAATTCAATTGCCAATATAGCAATACCCTGAATCTGGTGTTCCAGCTGTTGCACGCCAAGTGTTAATCTGTCTGTAAAAGGGTATATTTTGTTCTGTTGTGAAATTCAATTGCCAAAATAGCAATACCCTGAATCTTATGTCCCAGCACTGGATGGCAAAGTATAATAGTGTCCTCCAAAACATATCTTGTTCTGGTTTGAAATTCATTGCCAAAATAGCAATACGCTGAATCTGGTGTCCCAGCACTGGCTGGCAAAGTATAATAGTGTCTGGCAAAACATATATTTTGTTCTGGGGTTAAATTCAATTGCCAAAATAGCAATACCCTTAATCTGGTGTTCCAGCAGTTGCAGGCCTAGTTTAAATCTGTCCATAACAGGGTATATTTTGTTCTGGGGTGAAATTCAAATGCCAATATAGCAATACCCTGAATCTGGTGTTCCAGCTGTTGCAGGCTAAGTGTTAATCTGTCCGTAACAGGGTATATTTTGTTCTGAAGTTAAATTCCAATGCCAAAATAGCAATACCCTGAATCTGGTGTCACAGCACTGGCTGGCAAAGTATAATAGTGTCCGCCAAAACTTATATTTTGTTCTGGGGTAAAATTCACTTGCCAAATTAGCAATACCCTGAATCTGGTGTCCCAGCAGTGGCTGGCAAAGTATAATTGTGTCGGCCAAAACATATATTTTGTTCTAAGGTGAAATTCAATTGCCAACATAGCAATACCCTGAATCTGGTGTCCCAGCACTGGCTGGCAAAATATAATAGTGTCCGCCAAAACATAAATTTTGTTCTGGGGTTAAATTCACTTGCCAAAATAGCAATACCCTGAATCGGGTGTTCCAGCAGTTGCAGGCCTAGTTTAAATCTGTCCGTAACAGGGTATATTTTGTTCTGGGGTAAAATTCAATTGCTAATATAGCAATACACTGAATCTGGTGTTCCAGCTGTTGCAGGCCACATGTTAATCTGTCCGTAAAAGGGTATATTTTGTTCTGGTTTGAAATTTCATTGCCAAAATTGCAATACCCTGAATCTGGTGTCCCAGCACTGGCTGGCAAAGTATAATAATGTCCGCCAAAACATATATTTTGTTCTGGGGTGAATTTCACTGGACAAAATAGCAATAGCTTGAATCTGGTGTCCCAGCACTGGCTGGCAAAGTATAAAAGGGTCCGGCATATATATTTTGTTCTGGGGTGAAATTCAATTGCCAAAATAGCAATACCCTGAATCTGGTGTTCCAGCAGTTGCAGGCCTAGTTTAAATCTGTCCTTAACAGGGTATATTTTGTTCTGTGGTTAAATTCAATTGCCAATATAGCAATACCCTGAATCTGGTGTTCCAGCTGTTGCACGCCAAGTGTTAATCTGTCTGTAAAAGGGTATATTTTGTTCTGTTGTGAAATTCAATTGCCAAAATAGCAATACCCTGAATCTTATGTCCCAGCACTGGATGGCAAAGTATAATAGTGTCCTCCAAAACATATATCTTGTTCTGGTTTGAAATTCATTGCCAAAATAGCAATACGCTGAATCTGGTGTCCCAGCACTGGCTGGCAAAGTATAATAGTGTCTGGCAAAACATATATTTTGTTCTGGGGTTAAATTCAATTGCCAAAATAGCAATACCCTTAATCTGGTGTTCCAGCAGTTGCAGGCCTAGTTTAAATCTGTCCGTAACAGAGTATATTTTGTTCTGGGGTGAAATTCAATTGCCAAAATAGCAATACCCTGAATCTGGTGTTCCAGCAGTTGCAGGCCTAGTTTAAATCTGTCCATAACAGGGTATATTTTGTTCTGGGGTGAAATTCAAATGCCAATATAGCAATACCCTGAATCTGGTGTTCCAGCTGTTGCAGGCTAAGTGTTAATCTGTCCGAAAAAGGGTATATTTTGTTCTGGGGTGAAATTCAATTGCCAAAATAGCAATACACTGAATCTGGTGTTCCAGCTGTTGCAGGCTAAGTGTTAATCTGTCCGTAACAGGGTATATTTTGTTCTGAAGTTAAATTCCAATGCCAAAATAGCAATACCCTGAATCTGGTGTCCCAGGACTGGCTAGCAAAGTATTATAGTGTCCGCCAAAACATATATTTTGTTCTGGGGTGAAATTCACTTGCCAATATAGCAATACCCTTAATCTGGTGTTCCAGCTGTTGCAGGCCAAGTGTTACTCTGTCCGTAAAAAGGGTATATTTTGTTCTGGGGTGAAATTTAATTGCCAAATTAGCAATACCCTGAATCTGGTGTCCCAGCAGTGGCTGGCAAAGTATAATTGTGTCGGCCAAAACATATATTTTGTTCTAAGGTGAAATTCAATTGCCAAAATAGCAATACCCTGAATCTGGTGTCCCAGCACTGGCTAGCAAAATATAATAGTGTCCGCCAAAACACATATTTTGTTCTGGGGTGAATTTCACTTGCCAAACTAGCAATAGCCTGAATCTGGTGTCCCTGCACTGGCTGGCAAAATATAATAGTGTCCGCCAAAACATAAATTTTGTTCTGGGGTTAAATTCACTTGCCAAAATAGCAATACCCTGAATCGGGTGTTCCAGCAGTTGCAGGCCTAGTTTAAATCTGTCCGTAACAGGGTATATTTTGTTCTGGGGTAAAATTCAATTGCTAATATAGCAATACACTGAATCTGGTGTTCTAGCTGTTGCAGGCAAAGAGTTAATCTGTCCGTAAAAGGGTATATTTTGTTCTGGGGTGAAAATCAATTGCCAATATAGCAATACCCTGAACCTGGTGTTCCAGCTGTTGCAGGCCACATGTTAATCTGTCCGTAAAAGGATATATTTTGTTCTGGTGTGAAATTTCATTGCCAAAATTGCAATACCCTGAATCTGGTGTCCCAGTACTGGCTGGCAAAGAATAATAATGTCCGCCAAAACATATATTTTGTTCTGGGGTGAATTTCACTGGACAAAATAGCAATAGCTTGAATCTGGTGTCCCAGCACTGGCTGGCAAAGTATAATAGTGTCCGGCATATATATTTTGTTCTGGGGTGAAATTCAATTGCCAATATAGCAATACCCTGAATCTGGTGTTCCAGCTGTTGCACGCCAAGTGTTAATCTGTCTGTAAATGGGTATATTTTGTTCTGTTGTGAAATTCAATTGCCAAAATAGCAATACCCTGAATCGGGTGTTCCAGCAGTTGCAGGCCTAGTTTAAATCTGTCCGTAACAGGGTATATTTTGTTCTGGGGTGAAATTCAATTGCCAATATAGCAATACACTGAATCTGGTGTTCCAGCTGTTGCAGGCCACATGTTAATCTGTCCGTAAAAGGGTATATTTTGTTCTGGGGTGAAATTTCAATTGCCAAAATTGCAATACCCTGAATCTGGTGTCCCAGTACTGGCTGGCAAAGATTAATAATGTCCGTCAAAACATATATTTTGTTCTGGGGTGAAATTCACTTGCCAAAATAGCAATACCTTGAATCTGGTGTCCCAGCACTGGCTGGCAAAGTATAATAGTGTCCGGCAAAGTATATATTTTGTTCTGGGGTGAAATTCAATTGCCAATATAGCAATACCCTGAATCTGGTGTTCCAGCTGTTGCAGGCCAAGTGTTAATCTGTCCGTAAAAGGGTATATTTTGTTCTGGGGTGAAATTCAATTGCCAAAATAGCAATACCCTGAATCTGATGTCCCAGCTGTTGCATGGCAAAGTATAATAGTGTCCGTCAAAACGTATATTTTGTTCTGGTGTGAAATTCAATTGCCAAAATAGCAATACCCTGAATCTGGTGTCCCAGCTATTGGCTGGCAAAGTATAATAATGTCCGCTAAAACATATATTTTGTTCTGGGGTGAATTTCACTGGACAAAATAGCAATACCCTGAATCTGGTGTCCCAGCACTGGCTGGCAAAGTATAATAGTGTCCGGCAAAATATATATTTTGTTCTGGGGTGAAATTCAATTGCCAAAATAGCAATACCCTGAATCTGGTGTTCCAGCAGTTGCAGGCCTAGTTTAAATCTGTCCTTAACAGGGTATATTTTGTTCTGTGGTTAAATTCAATTGCCAATATAGCAATACCCTGAATCTGGTGTTCCAGCTGTTGCACGCCAAGTGTTAATCTGTCTGTAAAAGGGTATATTTTGTTCTGTTGTGAAATTCAATTGCCAAAATAGCAATACCCTGAATCTTATGTCCCAGCACTGGATGGCAAAGTATAATAGTGTCCTCCAAAACATATATCTTGTTCTGGTTTGAAATTCATTGCCAAAATAGCAATACGCTGAATCTGGTGTCCCAGCACTGGCTGGCAAAGTATAATAGTGTCTGGCAAAACATATATTTTGTTCTGGGGTTAAATTCAATTGCCAAAATAGCAATACCCTTAATCTGGTGTTCCAGCAGTTGCAGGCCTAGTTTAAATCTGTCCGTAACAGAGTATATTTTGTTCTGGGGTGAAATTCAATTGCCAAAATAGCAATACCCTGAATCTGGTGTTCCAGCAGTTGCAGGCCTAGTTTAAATCTGTCCATAACAGGGTATATTTTGTTCTGGGGTGAAATTCAAATGCCAATATAGCAATACCCTGAATCTGGTGTTCCAGCTGTTGCAGGCTAAGTGTTAATCTGTCCGTAAAAGGGTATATTTTGTTCTGGGGTGAAATTCAATTGCCAAAATAGCAATACACTGAATCTGGTGTTCCAGCTGTTGCAGGCTAAGTGTTAATCTGTCCGTAACAGGGTATATTTTGTTCTGAGGTGAAATTCAATTGCCAAAATAGCAATACCCTGAATCTGGTGTCCCAGCGACTGGCTGGCAAAGTATTATAGTGTCCGCCAAAACATATATTTTGTTCTGGGGTGAAATTCACTTGCCAAAATAGCAATACCCTGAATCTGGTGTTCCAGCTGTTGCAGGCCAAGTGTTACTCTGTCCGTAAAAGGGTATATTTTGTTCTGGGGTGAAATTCAATTGCCAAAATAGCAATACCCTGAATCTAGTGGTCCCAGCAGTGGCTGGCAAAAGTATAATAGTGTCCGCAAAACACATATTTTGTTCTGGGGTGAATTTCACTTGCCAAACTAGCAATACCCTGAATCTGGTGTTCCAGCAGTTGCAGGCCAAGTTTAAATCGTGTCCGTAACAGGGTATATTTTGTTCTGGGGTGAAATTCAATTGCTAATATAGCAATACCCTGAATCTGGTGTTCCAGCTGTTGCAGGCCAAGAGTTAATCTGTCCGTAAAGGGTATATTTTGTTCTGGGGTGAAATTCAATTGCCAATATAGCAATACCCTGAATCTGGTGTTCCAGCTGTTGCAGGCCACAGTGTTAATCTGTCCGTAAAAGGATATATTTTGTTCTGTTGTGAAATTCAATTGCCAAAATAGCAATACCCTGAATCTTATGTCCCAGCACTGGATGGCAAAGTATAATAGTGTCCTCCAAAACATATATCTTGTTCTGGTTTGAAATTCATTGCCAAAATAGCAATACGCTGAATCTGGTGTCCCAGCACTGGCTGGCAAAGTATAATAGTGTCTGGCAAAACATATATTTTGTTCTGGGGTTAAATTCAATTGCCAAAATAGCAATACCCTTAATCTGGTGTTCCAGCAGTTGCAGGCCTAGTTTAAATCTGTCCGTAACAGAGTATATTTTGTTCTGGGGTGAAATTCAATTGCCAAAATAGCAATACCCTGAATCTGGTGTTCCAGCAGTTGCAGGCCTAGTTTAAATCTGTCCATAACAGGGTATATTTTGTTCTGGGGTGAAATTCAAATGCCAATATAGCAATACCCTGAATCTGGTGTTCCAGCTGTTGCAGGCTAAGTGTTAATCTGTCCGAAAAAGGGTATATTTTGTTCTGGGGTGAAATTCAATTGCCAAAATAGCAATACACTGAATCTGGTGTTCCAGCTGTTGCAGGCTAAGTGTTAATCTGTCCGTAACAGGGTATATTTTGTTCTGAAGTTAAATTCCAATGCCAGAATAGCAATACCCTGAATCTGGTGTCCCAGGACTGGCTAGCAAAGTATTATAGTGTCCGCCAAAACATATATTTTGTTCTGGGGTGAAATTCACTTGCCAATATAGCAATACCCTTAATCTGGTGTTCCAGCTGTTGCAGGCCAAGTGTTACTCTGTCCGTAAAAAGGGTATATTTTGTTCTGGGGTGAAATTTAATTGCCAAATTAGCAATACCCTGAATCTGGTGTCCCAGCAGTGGCTGGCAAAATATAATAGTGTCCGCCAAAACACATATTTTGTTCTGGGGTGAATTTCACTTGCCAAACTAGCAATACCCTGAATCGGGTGTTCCAGCAGTTGCAGGCCTATTTTAAATCTTTCCGTAACAGGGTATATTTTGTTCTGGGGTAAAATTCAATTGCTAATATAGCAATACACTGAATCTGGTGTTCTAGCTGTTGCAGGCAAAGAGTTAATCTGTCCGTAAAAGGGTATATTTTGTTCTGGGGTGAAAATCAATTGCCAATATAGCAATACCCTGAACCTGGTGTTCCAGCTGTTGCAGGCCACATGTTAATCTGTCCGTAAAAGGATATATTTTGTTCTGGTGTGAAATTTCATTGCCAAAATTGCAATACCCTGAATCTGGTGTCCCAGTACTGGCTGGCAAAGAATAATAATGTCCACAAAACATATATTTTGTTCTGGGTTGAATTTCACTGGACAAAATAGCAATAGCTTGAATCTGGTGTCCCAGCACTGGCTGGCAAAGTATAATAGTGTCCGGCATATATATTTTGTTCTGGGGTGAAATTCAATTGCCAATATAGCAATACCCTGAATCTGGTGTTCCAGCTGTTGCACGCCAAGTGTTAATCTGTCTGTAAAGGGTATATTTTGTTCTGTTGTGAAATTCAATTGCCAAAATAGCAATACCCTGAATCTTATGTCCCAGCACTGGATGGCAAAGTATAATAGTGTCCTCCAAAACATATATCTTGTTCTGGTTTGAATTTCATTGCCAAAATAGCAATACGCTGAATCTGGTGTCCCAGCACTGGCTGGCAAAGTATAATAGTGTCTGGCAAAACATATATTTTGTTCTGGGGTTAAATTCAATTGCCAAAATAGCAATACCCTTAGTCTGGTGTTCCAGCAGTTGCAGGCCTAGTTTAAATCTGTCCGTAACAGAGTATATTTTGTTCTGGGGTGAAATTCAATTGCCAAAATAGCAATACCCTGAATCTGGTGTTCCAGCAGTTGCAGGCCTAGTTTAAATCTGTCCATAACAGGGTATATTTTGTTCTGGGGTGAAATTCAAATGCCAATATAGCAATACCCTGAATCTGGTGTTCCAGCTGTTGCAGGCCAAGTTTTAATCTGTCCGTAAAAAGGGTATATTTTGTTCTGGGGTGAAATTCAATTGCCAATATAGCAATACCCTGAATCTGGTGTTCCAGCTGTTGCAGGCTAAGTGTTAATCTGTCCGATCAAGGGTATATTTTGTTCTGGGGTGAAATTCAATTGCCAAAATAGCAATACCCTGAATCTGGTGTTCCAGCTGTTGCAGGCTAAGTGTTAATCTGTTCGTAACAGGGTATATTTTGTTCTGAAGTTGAATTCCAATGCCAAAATAGCAATACCCTGAATCTGGTGTCACAGCACTGGCTGGCAAAGTATAATAGTGTCCGCCAAAACTTATATTTTGTTCTGGGGTAAAATTCACTTGCCAATATAGCATTACCCTGAATCTGGTGTTCCAGCTGTTGCAGGTCAAGTGTTAATCTGCATCTCCCATTGTATTTCTGCCTTTAAAGGGTATATTACACAAAGTGTTAAAATACAATTGCTGAAGGCATAATCCTACATATTTTTTCACACGCTACTGTGCATCTCCAAGTGTAAATCTGTCCATAAAGGGATACCTTTCATTCAAGGCCTAAATACTAGGCCTACAATTGATATTCCCCTAAATCAGTGGTTACTGCTGTGCCTAGATTAGTGTAATACGCTACATAAATAAATAGGCAGATAGTGTTAGGTGCCTGTAAATAAGGGCTGAATTTGAAATCAAAACATTGGTTTAAATATTTTTTTTCTTATTGTGGTGCTTGGTGAATGGTAACAATGAGGAAAACATCTAGTAAGGGACATGGACGTGGTCGTGGTGGTGTTAGTGTACCCTCTTGTGCTGGGAGAGGACGTGGCCATTCTGCCACAGCCACACGTCGTAGTGAACCAACTACCTCAGGTTCCAGTACCTGCCAGAATTTACAGCGATATTTGGTGGGGCCGAATGCCGGTCTAAGGATGGTAAGGCCTGAGCAGGTACAGGCGCTAATCAATTGGGTGGCCGAAAGTGGATCCAGCACGTTCACAACATTATCTCCCACCCAGTCTTCTGCAGAAAGCGCACAGGTGGCGCTTGAAAACCAAGCACATCAGTCTGTCACATCACCCCCATGCATATCAGGGAATCTGTCTGAGCCTCAAGTTATGCAGCAGTCTCTTATGCTGTTTGAAGACTCTGCTGGCACGGTTTCCCAAGGGAATCCACCTAGCCCTTCCCCAATGGTGGAAGACATAGAATGCACTGATGCACAACCACTGATGTTTCCTGATGATGAGGACATGGAAATACCACCTCATCGGAGTCCGCACGACTCTGATGATGACGAAACACAAGTGCCAACTGCTGCGTCCTTCTGCAGTGTGCAAACCGAACAAGAGGTCAGGGAGTAAGACTGTGTGGAAGAGGATGCAGGGAACGATGTGGTCCTAGACCCTACATGGAATGAAGGTCGGGCCACTGACTTTTACAGTTCAGAGGAAGAGGCAGTGGTGAGACCGAGCCAACAGCGTAGCAAAAGAGTGAGAAGGGGGCAAAAGCAGAACAGCAGCCACCAAGAGAGTTCGCCTGCTACTGGCCACCGCCACCAGGGACCGAGCACCCCAAAGGCAGCTTCAAGGAGTTCCCTGGCATGGCACTTCTTTAAACAATGTGCTGACGACAAGACCCGAGTGGTTCGCACGCTGTGCCATCAGAGCCTGAAGCGATGCATTAACGTTCTAAACCTTAGCACAACCTGCATGACCAGGCATCTACATGCAAAGCATGAACTGCAGTGGAGTAAACACCTTAAAAGCAAGGAACTCACTCTGGCTCCCCCTGCTCCCTCTTCTGCTGCCTCAGCCTCTTCCTCCGCCTCGGGAGGAACGTTGGCACCTGCCGCCCACCAAACAGGGGATGTGCCACCGACAACACCACCTGCGTCACCAAGCATCTCCACCATGTCACACGGCAGCGTTCAGCTCTCCATCTCACAAACCTTGGAGAGAAAGCGTAAATTCCCACCTAGCCACCCTCGAGCCTTGGGCCTGAATGCCAGCATTTCTAAACTACTGGCCTTTGAAATGCTGTCATTCAGGCTGGTGGACACAGACAGCTTCAAACAGCTGATGTCCATGGCTGTCCCACAGTATGTTGTTCCTAGCCGCCACTACTTCTCCAAGACAGTCATGCCTTCCCTGCACAACCAAGTATCCGATAAAATCAAGTGTGCACTGCGCAACGCCATCTGTGGCAAGGTCCACCTAACCACAGATACGTGGACCAGTAAGCACGGCCAGGGACGCTATATCTCCCTAACTGCACACTGGGTAAATATAGTGGCGGTTGGGCCCAAAACGGAGAGTTCCTTGGCGCACGTCGTTCCGCCACCAAGGATCGCAGAGCATCATTCTTTGCCTCCTGTAGCCTCCTCCTCCTACTCAGCTTCCTCCTCTTCCACCTGCTCATCCAGTCAGCCACACACCTTCACCACCA
This sequence comes from Bufotes viridis, assembly GCA_033119425.1. Taxonomy (NCBI): domain Eukaryota; kingdom Metazoa; phylum Chordata; class Amphibia; order Anura; family Bufonidae; genus Bufotes; species Bufotes viridis. The sequence continues at coordinate 292,807,370 of CM065593.1, read as the reverse complement.
ACTTCAGCACAGCCCGGGGTAAACGTCAGCAGGCCATTCTGAAACTGATATGTTTGGGGGACAGGCCCCATACCGTGCAGGAGTTGTGGCGGGGTATTGAACAACAGACCGACGAGTGGTTTCTGCCGGTGGGCCTCAAGCCCGACCTGGTGGTGTGCGATAATGGGCGAAATCTTGTCGCAGCTCTGGGACTAGCCGGTTTGACGCACATCCCCTGCCTGGCGCATGTGCTGAATTTGGTGGTGCAGAAGTTCATTCACAACTACCCCGACATGTCAGAGCTGCTGCATAAAGTGCGGGCCGTCTGTGCTCACTTTCGGCGTTCACATCCTGCCGATGCTCGCCTGTCTGCGCTACAGCGTAACTTCGGCCTTCCCGCTCACCGCCTCATATGCGACGTGCCCACCAGGTGGAACTCCACCTTGCACATGCTAGAGAGACTGTGCGAGCAGCAGCAGGTCATAGTGGAGTTTCAGCTGCAGCACGCACGCGTCAGTCGCACTGCGGAACAGCACCACTTCACCACCAATGATTGGGCCTCCATGCGAGACCTGTGTGCCCTATTGCGCTGTTTCGAGTACTCCACCAACATGGCCAGTGGCGATGACACCGTTATCAGCATTACAATACCACTTCTATGTCTCCTTGAGAAAATGCTTAGGGCGATGATGGAAGAGGAGGTGGCCCAGGAGGAGAAGGAGGAGGATGAGGGGTCATTTTTAGCACCTTCAGGCCAGTCTGTTAGAAGTGGCTCAGAAGGAGTTTTTTTGCAACAGCAGAGGCCAGGTACAAATGTGGCCAGCCAGGGCCCACTACTGGAGGACGAGGAGGATGAGGAGGAAGTGGAGGAGAATGAGGATGAAGCAGGTGGCACCCGACACAGCTCAGGCCCATCACTGGTGCGTGGCTGGGGGATACGGAGGACGATGACGATACGCCTCCCACAGAGGACAGCTTGTTCTTACCTCTGGGGAGCCTGGCACACATGAGCGACTACATGCTGCAGTGCCTGCGCAACGACAGCAGAGATGCCCACATTTTAACGTGTGCGGACTACTGGGTTGCCACCCTGCTGGATCCCCGGTACAAAGACAATGTGCCCACCTTACTTCCTGCACTGGAGCGTGATAGGAAGATGCGCGAGTACAAGCGCACTCTGGTAGACACGCTCCTGAGAGCATTCCCAAATGTCACAGGGGAACAGGTGGAAGCCCAAGGCGAAGGCAGAGGAGGAGCAAGAGGTCGCCAACACAGCAGTGTCACGGCCAGCTCCTCTGAGGGCAGGGTTAGCATGGCAGAAATGTGGAAAAGTTTTGTCTCCACGCCACAGCTAACTGCACCACCACCTGATACGGAACGTGTTAGCAGGAGGCAGAATTTCACTAACATGGTTGAACAGTACGTCTGCACACCCCTCCACGTACTGACTGATTGTTCAGCCCCATTCAACTTCTGGGTCTCCAAATTGTCGACGTGGTCAGAGTTTGCAGGTTTGCAGGTTCTGGCCTGCCCGGCGGCCAGTGTTTTGTCTGAACGTGTATTCAGCATGGCAGGGGGCATCATTACTGACAAACGCAGCCGCCTGTCCACAGCCAACGTGGACAAGCTGACGTTCATAAAAATGAACCAGGCATGGATCCCACGCCTGGGTGCCTGGAGCCTTAATAACTGAAAGTGGCCTTCTCCAGTGGTGGGTGATATGACGCCTTATTCCTTGCTGTGGGACCTCTCTCCTCTGTCTGGGTGCTGGGGCCTAAATAACTGAAAGTGGCCTTCTCCAGTGGTGGGTGATATGACGCATGATTCTCTGCTATGGGACCTCTCTCCAATTGATATTGGTTAATTTTTATTTATTTTATTTTATTTTAATTCATTTCCCTATCCACATTTGTTGGCAGGGCATTTACCTACATTTTACTGCCTTTTGCAGCCCTGGACTATTTTACAGCCTTTTTAGTGCCCAAAAGTTTGGGTCCCCATTGACTTCAATGGGGTTCGGGTTCGGGATAAAGTTCGGGTCGAGTTCGGATCCCGAAGCCGAACATTTTCGGTAAGTTCGGACGAACTTCTCGAACTCGAACATCCAGGTGTTCGCTCATCTCTACTCATGGGAAAACCCCTTTAAATTCTCAGTTACAGTACTATTCTTTTACTTAGAGTTAGTCATTGTTATACAACTAGCTGAACATTATGCACAGAGTCAGTCTTGTCTGGAGTCAGTAAAGTGATGTAACTGGCAATTGGATCCCTTAAAAAGTCTTAGAAAACAAATCCAATATTGTGTTTCAGCTTTTCAAAGTTGATGGAGTGAGCAGAGGGCACATATGTTGTTTGCAATGAAAGCTAAATATTTCATTCAAACATCTGGGTCATGCAGCTGCCTGAGCAATTTGTGTAGAAGTCACTGCCAATTCTCAACATTAGCTATGTTGAATGTTATGATCTAATGCTGATATTAGCCTGCTCCCTTAAAGGGCTTCTGTCACCCCCACTGATGTAATTTTCACTAGCTGACATTAGCTACTTGCTAATGTCAGCTGAGTTCAAACATATGTTTCCTAACTTTTTTCCTGTTTTCTATCTTCTAAAAAACTTACTTTTGTGATATGCAAATTATCTTCGCTACCAGCAAGTTGGGCGGGTACTTGCTGGTAGCCGCCGCATCTTCATGCCCTGGGAACGCCCCCTCTTATTTTGATAGACAGGGCCAGCGCGCTCTCCTCTTCCCGCTGGCCCTGTCTGCAGCTGCAATCCCGCGCCTGCGCCGTATCGGTCTTTAGTCGGCGCAGGCGCTCTGAGTGAAGGACGCTCGCTTAGGCGCTCCGTCCTCAGTGCGCCTGCGCCGATGACGTCAGCCCTACACCCGGAAGAAAAGACGCCGGCATCGCCTGCTCCTTACCAGCGATGCCGACGTCTTCTCTTCCGGGTGTAGCGCTGACGTCATCGGCGCAGGCGTACTGAGGACGGATCGCTTAAGCGAGCGTCCTTCACTCAGAGCGCCTGCGCCGACTAAAGACCAATACGGCGCAGGCGCGGGATTGCAGCTGCAGACAGGGCCAGCGGGAGGAGGGGAGCGCGCTGGCCCTGTCTATCAAAACAAGAGGGGGCGTTCCCAGGGCATGAAGATGCGGCAGCTACCAGCAAGTACCCGCCCAACTTGCTGGTAGCGAAGATAATTTGCATATCACAAAAGTAAGTTTTTTAGAAGATAGAAAACAGGAAAAAAGTTAGGAAACATATGTTTGAACTCAGCTGACATTAGCAAGTAGCTAATGTCAGCTAGTGAAAATTACATCAGTGGGGGTGACAGAAGCCCTTTAATAACTGTATGAAAAACTCATATTAACCAATTTACTAATATGAATCCAAAAACACTATACAGTAATTAGTGGTGATGTAGCTTGAGCTTTTAAATCCCATGCAAAATTTTCAATGAGCTATCCTCAGTTGCTTTATATCTTCAAAGAACATGTGAAGCTGGTCCATGGCAGATCTTCTAGATAATAAGTCTATGAAGAATATTGAACTCATTGTATAATTAAGCTCAGCCAAGCTATCTCTTGTAGGGAGTGCTACCAATCCTTTAACAGATTTTCTCTTTATGTGCATCCCAATAACATCTTACATTAATCTTAAATCATTAAATTTGTTGCATAAATATTTAACATAAATTCTTGCCCTCTGAAACATTCTCATACATATAAACACAAGGGCGGGTAGAACAGAAGTTTTGTATCGTTTTTACTGTGCCTATACTGTAGGTATGTTTAGGCAGAGGTGTTGTTTCTGTTCTGTAAAGGGAACCTACAGCACCATAAAATCAAACAACATGATGTGTCATGTGGGGAGCCATTAGCTACCATGTTACCATCCCATCTAGTATTTATGGAGGGAACATTGACCAGCTTTCGGTATGTCCAGGACATCATGGAACCAGCACTACCTTTTTTGACTCAATTTGCTGTTCAAGATATCCAGCAGCTTCCCTGGCCAGCTTGATCGCCAGATACTGTATCTCCCCCATCGAGAATGTCTGGGAATGGAAAGTGCAACGGATATCCAATGCACTTCAGCCAACAACCACCTTGGCTGAACTGAAAGTGTGGAATGACATAGCACAGGAGAATATCCAGTATTTGTTGACTGTTACCATGCCAGAATGGCAGCCTGTTTTGTAGAAAGGGGAGACACAACCCAGTATTAATGTACAAAACCCTAAATAAAGGGTGCACCACCTTGGTTAATTGCTCATTTACCAAGCACCACTAGCAGTTTATACTTTTTTATTTCAGCTCAATCTTGTTAAATTTTCCAGGTATTATTTTTTCATCTTCTGTTACTGTATCACCATTAAAATTCAAGGTAATCTGTCAGAATCATATTATAGAGCAGGAGGAACTGAGGAGATTGGATTATAGTTTTGTGGGATAATATTCAGTATAACCCTTGCATTTCTATCCATTCTGAACTTTGAAGTCAAATAGGCAGTCCTATCAGTGACAGACAGCTTTTACTATATACGGTACACAGTCATAGAAGTAAGATGTCAATCACCGATAAGACCATCTTCTTGACTGCAAAGCCCAAAATGAGCAGGAATTTATAAATGATGCTGAATTTTTTGCCCACAAAACTAGTTATCAATCTGCTCAGCTCCTCCTGGTCTAAAAACATGCTGCCTGTAGCTCTGACACCATGCTCACCTCAACAGATACCCTTTAGCCCAAGGCAAATATTTGGTTCACACCACTTCTGTGGGACTGTCTGACCCTATACCAGTTAGTAACTGGAGCACAGGAACCATCAGATACCTCCCCTAGGCTAGGCCCCTGTTTTTTACAAAGTCTGAAAAGATGCACCGACCAATATAGACTAAAACCTAACCCTGATATATGTAAATCAAATCCAGGGTGCCAAGCAAAGGTCGCAAGGCACGTTCCTATGGTGCTAGGTGCTAGCAATACCACTGAGACCATTGTAAGAGAGCTATAGAAAGTAAGGTTCTATGTGCTTAATTCATAGGGTTTGGAGGAAAGCTTTAGGGTATTAGCTTACAGTTACAGGATACGTCCTGTAACCCTGGGCGCAGCCCTGATTTTAAATACCATAGGGACATCTTAGAGAAACCAAATTGTACCATTGGAAACATCAGGAATTAAGTCCAGAACACATCATCCTATTGATTGTGATTATTTTCCATTTTTGAGCATGCTACATTTGGTAAGAAGTAAGGATGAGCGAATCAGTTTGGACATAACAGGGTTTGAGTCGAGGCCAACGAACCTGAATATTTCACTTAACCTGGTTCCACTTAAACGGAGTGTAGCACCATTTAAATGCACATGTCAGTGGGAATAAAAGCACTAGGGAGGAAGAAGAAGGGTTCTCACATGACCATGAGAGCAAGTGGGGGGAAGACTTGCCCTGGTTGGCTCCCAGGCAGACAAACAGACTAGATGAGCTAATCAGTGCTGCAGCAGGCGCGGAGGTGGCCTAGAAGGACAAGCCGAATGCCATTATGTGCTAGGCATTGAATGAGGCTGGTTGGGTGTTACAGTGTCTGTCAGGAAAACCATCTTATGGAGTCAGGAAGAGTGAAAAGAGACAGTCAGAAATCAATTAAGCTTATTGCCAGGGAGAGTGAAGGAAAAGGCTAGGGTTCCAAAGAAGAGTCGTGTGTTGTGTACAATACATGTACTGTAGAGAGAAGTAAGGCAGCTGACAGACAAGGAATAAGAAGACAAGACCTGTGGCTGGCTGTGCCTGTTATCATAAGTGCAGGTGCACCTCAAAAGCAGCCAACTGCAAGAAAATACTTTCACCCCCTCTATTTTCACAAAAACTTTTTTTTGTGGGAATTTAAATAAGCTGCATATATACGTGATTACTAAAGACACAAGTTATAGGAGCAATCTACCAGTATGTATAAATGAGAAATTGAGCATAAAGCCTCAATCACAAACTTATCTATATTCAGTTTCCACACGGTGCCAATTAAATATTTTTTTTTTGGGGGGTTCCATTTAATTAAGCTGCATATATATGTGATTACTGCAGCAATACACAAGGTGTAGCAGCAATCTACCTGTGTGTATTAAGGTGAAATTTAGCGTCAAGCGTCTATCGTCTGTTTACTTATATTAACCACTTGACAATTGCCTATAGGTTATAAACATCCTATAGGCGGTTGTCTATCTCTGAATGGACGTTCTAAAATGTCCATTCAGAGATGGCAGCTGCACGCTAATCATGCAGCTACCGAGCGGTGACAGCAGGGCAACCCAGAGAGAAGGAATGGACAGTTCCCAGGTGTCCCTGCCTTCTAAATCGCTGCAGATGCGATGCACTTCCAGTCCCGGCCGGGTGGTCATGTGACTGCCGGGCCCGGGAGAGTGCAGGAACTGTCGGGTCTTTCACAGACCTTGATCAGCCCTGCACTGAGGCTGTACAGTGATGTTCTCTGCTGTACAGCCTCTCTAGGGGCTGTATTTCCCCTTTAATTGGGGCTACTATGTCAACCCCAGTTACAGGAGAAACCAATAGTTAAAAAAAAAAAATTCTGTAACTGTCCCCAAGAGGTCTTGTATGACCTTTTGGGGGACTCAAAATGTAAAATAAAAAAATAAAAAATAAAGTGTTAGAAAAAAAGGCTTTACAAAAAATTGTTAAAAATAGAAAAAATATGTAAAATAGAGATATTTAGTATTGCCGCGTCCATGACGGATGGCTCTATAAATACATCACATGATAAACCCCGTCCGATAAACACCATAAAAAAATAAAAATAAAAACTGTGTAAAAAAAGCCATTTTTGTCATCTTATATCACAAAAAGTGCAACAACAAGTGATCAAAAACACGTATGTCCCACAAAATGAAACCAATAGAACCATCACCTCATCCCACAAAAAATGAGCCCCTACATAAGAAAATCACAAAAAAAAAAAAACTATAGCTCTCAGAACATGGAGACATTAAAATATTATTTTTTGTTTAAAAATGCTATTATTGTGTTAAAGTAAAATTAATTTTAAAGTATACATATTAGGTATGGTCGTGTTCGTAACAACCAGCTCTATAAAAATATCACATGACCTAACCCCTCAGATGAACACCGTAATAAAAATAAAATAAAAACAGTGGCAAAAAAGACATTTTTGTCATCTAACATCACATAAAGTGCAACACCAAGCTATCAAAAAATCATATATACCCAAAAATTGTACCAATAAAAACATCAACTATTCCTGCAAAAAACGAGCCCCTGCACAAGACGATTGGCCAAAAAAAAATGGCGTTCAGAAAATGGAGACACAAAAACATTTTTTTTTCAAAAATGCTTTATTATGTAAAACTGAAACAAACAAAAAAAGAAAGTAGACATATTTGATATAATTTCTTCTGTAACAACCTGATCTATAAAAATAGTGCATGATCTACCATGTTAGATGAATATTTTAAAAAATAAAAAATTAATACATTGCCAAAACATTTGCCTCACAAAAAATGTAATATAGAACAATCAAAAATCATATATACCCCAAAATAGTACCAATAAAATTGGCACCTTATCCCCTTGTTTCCAAAATGGGGTAAATTTTTGGGAGTTTCTACTGTAAGGGTGCAGTAGAGGGGCTTCAAATGGGACATGGCATCTAAAAACCAGTTCAGCAAAATCTGCCTTCCAAAAACCATACAGTGCTCATTTTCTTCTGCGCCCTGCCGTGTGCCCTTACATCAGTTTACGACCACATGTGGGGTGTTTATGTAAACAGCAGAATCAGGATAAAAAATATTATGCTTCGTTTGGCTGTTAACCCTCGATGTGTTAAAGAAAAAAATGGATTAAAATGGAAAATCTGCCAAAAAATAAAATTTAGAAATTTAATTTCCATTTTCCTTTAATTCTTGTGGAACACCTAAAGGGTTAACAAAGTCTGTAAAATCAGTTTTGAGTAACTTGAGGGGTGTAGTTTCTACAATGGGGTCATTTATGGGAGGTTTCCACCGTGTAAGCCACACAAAGTGACTTCAGACTTCAGACCTGAACTGGTCTTTAAAAAGTGGGTTTTGGAAATTTTCTTAAAAATTTTAGGAATTGCTTCTAAAATTCTAAGCCTTCTAACATACTAAAAAAAAAAAAAAAAATATAAAAAAATATATATATATATATATATATATATATATTATTTAAAAAATTATGCCAATTAATGAATATTTTATGAGGTATCACTTTCTGTTTTAAAAGCAGAGAAATTGAAATTTAGAAAATTGTGAATTTTTCAAACTTTTTGGTAAATTTGGGATTATTTCATAAATGAAGGTGAAATATATTGACTCAAATTTATGACTATCATGAAGTACAGTGTGTCACGAGAAAACAGTCTCAGAATGGCTTGGATAAGTAAAAGTGTTCCAAAGCTATTACCACATAAAGTGACGCATGTCTGATTTGCAAAATTAGGCCCGGTCAGGAAGGAGGCAAACGGCCCGGTCTGGAAGTGGTTAAGTTTCCATGCGGCCGCAATTTAATTTTGTTTGGGGGGTTCGATTTAATTAAGCAGCATATATACGTGATTACTGCAGCAATAGTCATGATGTGGCAGCAATTTACCAGTGTGTATTATGGTGAAAGCCTTAATCGTCCCTCTTACGTATATTCTCTTTCCATACTGTTAAAATTGAAATTTTTTGGGGGGATTGTTAAATTTAATTAAGTCAGCATATATAGGTATTATACGCCCCATATTATACACCCCATTTGCGACCCCATTGAAGTGAATGGGTCCGCACCCAAGCCACAAACTATGCATCTCGGATGCTGACCAAAACAACGGCCGTGTGCATGAGGCCTTAGGGTTCACTGTCCATGTCCATCCCTACCTACTGACATTACAATGTATAGACACAACTCCCTTAGAAAATCTGTGAGCAGTTTTTACCATAATAGAGGTGGAGCATGGAGGTGAAGTGCAATCTGGTCTCTGTATTGAGCTGCTTCACAGCCTTGTAACTCCCTCTGGGGAGCATCCAACCAAGAGGCCACCAACAGCTGCCACTCAGAGCAAGGTTGTGAAGTAGCTAAATGCAAAGAGCTGAAAGGACAATGCATTTGCATGACAAAAATCTGCAGAATTTAAGTTCACATTCACATTATTTCTGATTAAAAAAAAGCCCCACAAAAAGATATGTTTGTACTGCTCTCCCCAGCTCCGACCTATTGCTGTCATCAGCTTAGCATGGTCAAAACTGCTGATGGATTTCCTTTAACACAACTTCAGCACAATGGATCCACTGTGATTAACTATCTTCCTAGGTACAGTTGCTGGATAGAGCGACCAGTCTTCAAATGCAAAGAAGGGAGTTGTACTGCAACAGCTGTGATGCAGTCATATTATTATTGTATGGAAAATGCATGTTAGCAGAATCAGAGGATTCCTTCAGAAAGATCTAGAAGCGATTTTGAAAAAAGCATTGTACAATTTTACATATATTTCTGAAACCCCTTATTTATGTGCCTAATTTGCTACAAGGGATGAGGAAAAAGCCTTCAAAGAATTTTTTTTTCCTATCTTAATCAGCTAGGTTTACTGTAAATAAGTCTTTCCACCATCACTAGGATATGCCATCACTTTCTGATAGGTATTGGTCTAATTTCCTGGACCTTGCAATTCTCAAAATTGTGGTGCACCACAATGCTCCATGATTCCTTAACATTTTACCTGCATAGTGGGGATTTGGTCAACACTCTTTGCAGGGAAAATGCAACTTAGTCCCACTATCTTGAATGTTGCTGCGTTGCAGTGTCCTTCTTTCATGTACAGCTTGAGCATAAGTGCCATGCTGTGCAGCAAAACTACTAAAAGAGCTTTTGCCCCTTCATTCATAGGATTGGCTTGGCTGAAGATATATATGCATTATACAATTTTTAAAGACTGAAATACCCCTTAAACAAATACCACCAATAGATATTTTCTACAAACTTTTCTCCTTAAAGGGGTTTTCTTTGAATAATGGCTTTTTATCTAATGCCAGCAGTCTGCTTTCATAAATAGACAATTCATACTTACTTGCTCTCTGTCGGCCTGGTGCTTGGCAACAACGCCTGCATGTCCATGTTCTGGTCTCTGGACTGTTTACATCAAGAAATGCATGGGCATGGTCACATACTCCACTTCAGCCAACAACTGGCTTCACTTGTGACCACACTGAAGCCAGTTATTGGCTGCAGTGGAGCATATGACAATGCCCAAGCAGCGCCAGATGCATACAGTCAGAGGACTAGAACATGGACATGTGAGAGCCTTTCCCAATGACCAGAGCAGAGGGGAGCAGGTAAGTACAGTAAAAAATATCTTATTTACAGAGATAGGCTGTGGGCATTAGATAAAAAGTCATTATTTGCAGAAAACACCTTTACCCTTCATTTAGTTTTGATAGACAATATGGCTTTTTTTTGTCACCCTAAACCTACTTTGCTACTAAGTAGCACTTTGCACTTTGAAAATTTGGAAACTTCTAAGTTCTAATAAAACTGGTGATTGGTAGCAGAAACAAGTTTAAAGTCCAATTATCAGTTTCTAGAGTGATAAGATTATGACACCGTCTCATTGCGGGTTGGCCTTTAACATCAGTTAAACTTTCAGTTTCCTTTAATTAATGTTTTGAAAGGGACAATTTAATTTATCCCTTGATACATTAAGTACAATGAAACTCAATCTCAGACATTGATCTGTCATCTTGAGATTTATTAATTAAATGGCAACAATATTTAATTAATGCTTGCTAAGGTTCCCATCAAAGCTGGAGCACAATTGCTGCTCTGTACTACGGTATTATATACATTAGCTCTTTAGGTTCTGCATCCATAGCAATTTGTATTATGCTTTTGCCATAGACTACAATTCTATGAATAAATGAACCAATGGTCAAATGATCAATCTAACTTTAGGGGAAGCATTAGGAAAAAAATATATCACTGATTAATCTTGTCTTGACTTAAGTGGTGTCAAGACAAGGTGGCAGAGTAGTGTTTTTTGGATAAATCTAAAGATACATTAAAGAGTTGCTACAACCATAGCCTAGGTATTGCTGCTGACATTGTACATTATTTCCCCAGTAGTCCTATATGGGTCCTGGTCTGGCCACAGGTTATCTCTGTCCTTCCACACAGGCCACAGCCTATTCTGCACAAACCTCTGGCTGGACATCTTAAGGTACTTAGGTTACCTTCCCCAGTGGGTGGGTGCCTGACAAACAAGGTTCCTAGTCCACTAGATCCTACTAAGATGTGCTCTAACTTGTTATCTGCCCATGTGATAACCTTTGCCTGTTTCCTAGATTCTGACCCTTCACTGACTGACCTGACCTGTGCCTGATCACTCTATTGACCATTTGCTGCCCCTCCTGACCTTGCACTGTTTTCTGGATTTCCCTAACTCTATCTGCCTTGACCTCAGCCTGTCCCTGACTACGATTTTGCCAGATCCTCTCGACCCTTATGGCTTAGCCATCAACCAAGCAAAAAGAGACAACTCCATTAGCAAAGGTTAATGGGTGGAAATCAGAAGACTGTCATGATAACATCCTTAAAAGTAGCCCCAAGTCAAATCTGTTCAGTAAACAAAGTGGTTCCACACTCACTGCCATAACAGTTACCTTAGCTATAATTTGGTTAAGGACTCAGTCAAGTCAAACCTATTTAATTTAATCAGTTTTTATGAGGAGGTAAGTTCTAGACTCGACCGTGACGAATTAATAGATGTCGTATATCTTGAATAGATCAGTGCATTTGACATTGTACCAGTGCGCCCGGCCTAGCACCCGAGTCAAATGGAAGTCAATGGGAGACATCCAGGCATCCCCTGCTCGGATGAGGGGAGGGTGCCTGTTCCATTGGAAACAGGTACACTGCTGCACTCATGAAGCCTATGCACTTAGTGAAAGGGCTGTCAAAAAATTACAAGGAATCGGCACTCCAACACACCCTTTATTACACATAAAGGAGGACATCATACAAACCCTTGAAAAATTATCATTGATGGCCTGCTGGTGACCCTCAAAAACATTTGGAGCAAGGGCCTGCTGGTTACCCTCTAAAAACTTTTAGTTGAGGGCTTGAAGGTGAGCGGACCCTATAAAAAATTGTAGCAAGGGCCTGAAGGTGAGCGAACTCCTTAAACATTGCAGTGATGGCCTACAGGTGAGCAGACTGTATAAAACATTAGAGGTGAGGGTCTGAAGCTTAGCTTACCCCATAAAACATTGCAGCGATGGCCTACAGGTGAGCAGACGGTATAAAACATTAGAGGTGAGGCCCTGAAGCCGAGCAAACCCCATAAAACATTGCAGTGATGGCCTATAGATGAGTAGACCGTATAAAACATTAGAGGTGAGGCCCTGAAGCCGAGCAAACCCCATAAAAAATTGCAGTAATAGCCTACAGGTGAGCAGACCGTATAAAGCATTGCAGGTGAGGGACTGAAGGTGAGCGAACCCCATAAAACATTGCAGTGAGGGCCTAGAGGTGAGAAGACCATATAGAACATTAGAGATGAGGGCCTTAAGGTGAGTAAACCCCATAAAACATTGCAGTGATGGCCTAAAAGTGAGCAGACCCTATAAAACATTAGAGGTGAGGGACTGAAGCTGAGCGAACCCCATAAAATATTGCAGTAATCGCCTACAAGTGAGCAGACCGTACAAAGCATTGGAGGTAAGGGACTTAAGGTGAGCAAACCCCATTAAACATTGCAGTGATGGCCTAAAGGTGAACAGACCCTATAAAACATTAGAGGTGAGGGCCTGAAGCCGAGCGAACCCCATAAAATATTGCAGTAATCCCCTACAGGTGAGCAGACCATCTAAAGCATTGGAGGTAAGGGACTGAAGCTGAGCAAACCCTATAAAACATTGTAGTGAGGGCATATATATTCTGTATGGAAGAGTAGGCAGATGAGAAAACAAGATTCAAGCATATACTTTTTTTTTGCGGTGAAAAGGGTGCCTCTGAATTGAGTACATTATAAAACATAAATTTAAACGTTTTTGTTCCTCATCAGCTTAGCTTTCCTTTGGTGGAGTGGAGAAGTCTAGGACAGATCAATCCAGGCCTTGTTCATTTTTATTTGAGTCAACCTGTCAGCATTGTCAGTGGACAAGAGGATATGCTTGTCTGTTATAATGCCACCAGCAGCACTAAATACACGCTCAGACAATATGCTGGCGGCAGGGCAGGCCAGCACCTCCAAGGCGTAGAGCGCAATTTCGTGCCACGTGTCCAGCTTTGACACCCAGTAGTTGTAAGGCACTGAGGGATCATTGGGGATGCTGACACGGTCTGCAATCTATTCCTTCACCATCTTCCAAAACTTTTCCCTCCTTGTAGCACTAGGCCATGTTTTAGGATGAGGTTGCTGGCGGGGTGTTATGAAAGTGTCCCATGCCTTGGAAAGTGTTGCCCTGCTTCTGTTGGAACTACTGTGTGTTACCCTTGTCTCCCTTCCTCGGTTGCCTAAGGAAGTACAGACTCTGGCGGTCGCATTGTTAGATAGAAAATTTTGGAGCAATCGGTGGCCCAATTCATCCTGAGAAGACGAACTGGGGGAAGTCTGCTATCACCCTGTGTCATCTCCTCCCACATTACCTCATCTGCCAGATTCAAAGCATTCTCATTAGTTGGCAGCGATTGTTTGAGTAGACACAGCAGTGGGATGCTTACACTGATAATAGCGTTATCGCCACTAACCATCTGTATGGATTCATAAAAGTTTTTTAAAACCTCACATAGGTCTGACATCAATGCCCAGTCCTCGCTTGTGAATAGTGGCAGTTGACTGGAAAGGCGACGAACAATGTTGCAGCTGGTATTCCACAACTGCCCTCTGCTGCTCACAAAGCCTGGCCAACATGTAGAACGTAGAGTTCCACCGCGTGCTCACGTCGCATAACAGTCAGTGAGCTGGAAGCCGCAAGCGCTGCTGCAGCATTGACAGACCGACTGAAGCTGTGTCTGACTTTCGGAAATGGGCACAAAAGCGGCGCGCCTTTACTAGTAGCTCCTGCAAATTGGGGTAGGTTTTGATAAACCGCTGAACTACTAAGTTTAAGACGTGGGCTAGGCATGGAATGTGTGTCAGGTTGCCGAGCTCCAAAGCTGCCACCAAGTTATGGCCATTGCCAGACACAACCATGCCTGTTTGTAGGTTGAGTGGCGAGAGCCACAGCTTGGTCTGGTCCCTCATACCCTGCCATAGCTATGCGGTGGTGTGCTGTTTGTCCCCTAAGCAGATCAGCTTCAGCACAGCCTGTTGACGCTTACCCACAGCAATGCTACACTGCTTCCAGCTAGCGACTGATGGCTGACTGCTGTTGGAGGTGGAAGTGGAGGAGGAGGAGGCGGGCGAGGTGGAGAAGGGGGGTTGGAGCCAGTAACATAGCTGTTGGCGGAGACCCTGATGGACGTAGGGCCCACAATCCTGGGCGTGGGTAGCACTTGTGCCATCCCAGGGTACAACTCACTCCCGGCCTCCACAACATTCACCCAGTGTGCGGTCAGGGAAATGTAGCGTCCCTTGGTCAGGGCATGGGTGATGTTCTGGGACACATGCTGGTGTAAGGCGGGTACAGGACACGGTGAAAAATAGTGGCGGCTGTGTACTGAGGGACGGCTTCTGACATCAGGCTGTGGAAGGCCTCAGTGTCCACAAGCCTAAATGGCAACATTTCAAGGGCCAGTAATTTTGAAAGTTGTGCATTTAGTGCTGTGGCCTGTGGGTTTGAGGGTGGGTATTTGCGCTTGCGTTCAAATGCCTGTGTTATTGACATTTGGATGCTGCGCTGGGACAGGGAAGTGGATGTTATTGCTGAGGGTTCATGCGAAGGTCCAGGTGCAGGGCGAGGGGCATCCGGACCTGCGCCTTCGACAGGGGATTGGCCAGCAGTGCGTAACACAAGGAAAGAGGAGGCAGTTTTGGGACGCGCAGACCCAGAGTGTAGACCTAGGCGTTCGGCCCACTTATTAGTGTGCTTGGATGCTATGTGGCGGATCATGCTGGTGAGGTTGCTAGTGTTCACGCCCCGGCACATTTTGGAACGGCACAGGTTGCAAACTACCACTCTTTTGTCGTCTGCGCTTTCCTCAAAAAAGCGCCATACTGCGGAACACCTACTCCTTGGCAAGGTAGATTTACGCATGGGGGTACTCGGTGTAACGGTTGCGGGCCTGTATGGCGTGGGCCAACGTCTCCCTTTTGCAACCCCACTGCCTCTTCCAGACTGCGGTGCTGCGGATCCCTTCCCCTCTGTACTGCTGTCCTTGCTCGGCTTTTCACCTTCCCATGTTGGGTCAGTGGCCTCATCGTCCACACCTACTCTTCCACTTCCTCACTCTGACCTAACCACCACCTCAGTGATTGGCAACTGTATCTCATCATCATCCACCTCATCACCGTCATCTTCTTGAGACTGTGAAGGCTCAAGAGGTTGGGAATCAGGGCACAATATCTCAAACCAAGTACTGGCGATGACGAGGTCATGTGAATATCCGAGTGTGGAATAACTTGTTTTGCCAGATGCGACATGGTGGGAGGAAGGAGGATCAGAGTGAGGATTCGGTTGACCAGACTCTTGGCTACAGAGACTGGACTTTGTGGGAGAGAGCGTGCTGCTTAACCGACTGGAAGCATTATATTCTGCAATCCAACCGACCACCTGTTCGCACTGGTCCGACTTGGACAGTGTTGCCCTGCGCCACCCAGCTAAGTTGGACATGAAGCTGGGTAAGGTGGATTTTTTTTGTTTTTTTCTGGTGCACTGGCAGCAGGCACAGTTTCATTGCGCCCAGGGCCACGGAGCCTGCTTGCACCATTAGCATCATGTCCAGGGTCACTGCCTCTGCTTGCACCATTAACATGACGCCCACTTCGACTTCCCTTTGTGCTCGCCTTCTTCATATTAATGGTTTTGTCTGTAGATGTGTCACAGATTGTTTTACTGCCCGCTAAAGACATAGTTTTCTGATGCAGGACAATACTGGATACAGAAAAATACTGATGTTTGGCACTACACTAGCCCAGAGATAATGACATTTTTAAAATAGACACTGTATTGGCTTGCTTTAATGTACTGGATACAGATAAATACAAAATTTTGGTACTACACTAGGCCAGAGTGAATAAGCCCCTATTTATAATGTCTGCCCAACACACTGCTTTATGATGTGATGATCTGGATACAGAAAAATACAGATTTTTGGCACCACACTAGGCCAGAGATAATGTAATTTTTACAATACACACTGTATTGGCTTGCTATAATGTACTGGATACAGAAAAATACAGATTTTCGCCACTACACTAGCCCAGAGATATTGTATTTTTTACAATAAACACTCTATTTGCTTCCAGTAAGGTACTTAATACAGAAAAATACAAATATTCTGCACTACACTAGGCCAGACATAATTGCATTTTTACAATACACACTGTATTGGCTTGCTATAATGTACTGGATAAAGAAAAATAAAGATTTTCGGCACTACACTAGGCCAAAGATAATGTAATTTTGACAATACACACTGTATTCGGATGTAGTTCTATATTGGATACAAATTCGTCCCAAATAAAATGTATTCTCTGCGGGAATACTGTATATACAGTTGCGGCCTAAACGCACACACAGATGTGCCCAAAACTAGTTAACTATGGCCAAAATATAACCTATTCTCTGCTGGAGTAATTAATATACCGGTTGCGGATTAAATGCACACGCAGATTAAGCACAAGTTAGGTTAATTTACCCATAAAAAATAATTTCTCTGATGGTGCAGTGTATTTCTCAGTACCAGGCACACAGTAGTGAATAAGCCCCTTTTTATAATGTCTGCCCAACACACTGCTTTAAGATGGTGCAGTGTATCTCTCAGTACCAGGTACACTGTAGTGAATAACCCCCTTTTAATAATATCTGCCTAACACACTGCTTTATGATGTCGTAGTGTAGATGTCACTAATCTGAAACCTTTCTGTCTTTTAGAAGTTAAAAAAGCGATTTTCAAGCACTGCACTATCCGTCCCTTCCTGGTGTGGCCTGTCCCTGATAGTGCTGAAGCAAACCCCTTCTTAAAAAAAAAAAAAAAAAAAAAAGTGCTGCACTGCTGTCAAACACACACTCTAGTCCTTAAAAGGATTGGTAGGTTTCTCAATAAGATTTTTGGAGTAAAATCAGTAAGTTTAGAGCAAAACACTATCTGTCCCTGCCTACTGGCTGCTCTCCCTGATGCTGAATGAGCCGAGCGCCAGACCTTAGCTCCTATATGAAATGGTATAACGTGTTCCGGCCAGCCAATCAGTGTAAGGCTTACAGCTAACATTGCTATGGCCTTACACTGAGGGGAATTACTTACCTGGACCTTGATTGGCTGCTTAGAAGGTGCCAAATGTGCAGGGATTAGACTCGAGCAATGCGACGAATACACTTGGTGCTCAGCCGAGTAAAGCCAAGCACCGAGCATAATGATGCTCGAGCCGAACCAATACTCGGCCGAGCATGCTAGCTCATCATTAGTTAATATATAAAATGAGAATACTTGGACTGGGAGAAAATGTCTGTATGTGGGTATGTAACTGGCTCAGTGATAGAAAACAGAGGGTAGGTATTAGAGATGAGCGAATCGAAGCTGACGAAATGGAATTCGACCTGAATTTCAGGAATTATTCGATTCGCCCGAATCCAAATTTCATCATGATTTGTGGTAACGAATCGCATTTTTTCCTAGGATGGCTGCTGCACGTGTGAGGACATGGAGAAAGGAACTCTGGGAAGGCGGGATCACCCATAATGTCATGCATGCAGCCAATCAGCAGCCAGCCAGCCCTGTGATGTCACAGTCCTATAAATATCCTCAGCCATCTTGGATTCTGCCATTTAACAGTGTACTCAGTAAAGGGAGAGACGTCAGCAGGCACTAGGGACAGTGTTAGAAAAATAGCAATTGTGCTAAAAAAAAAACGATTTACAAGTGCAGGGAAAGATTATTCAACATGTAGTGAAATGATAGGGAGAAATGATTCAGCAACATTTATGTTGAACATGGTTCAGTAGGGGAGGTTATAGCCTGTGTAATAGGAACAATCCTATTACACTTTGCTGCACTGACTAGGGATCCAAATTGCCATTATACAGCTCTATAATTCCAGGAAACCGTTCTTATTAAGGTGCACAGGCAATATTTCTGTCTTATTTCCCCTTGTGCGGTGCAGTTATATGTTCTAAAGCATTTTTTGAGTGGTATTAGTGGGGGAAAAAGGGCTTATTAGCCGTTGTATGGTGAAGTGCTAAAATTACAGCCCTTTTTGTTGTGTATTAGTGGCAAATGTAAAATGTATTTGCTGTTCAGAGGGGCAGTTATATGTTCTAAAGCCTTTTGTGGCGTGTACTAGTGGAAAAATAAAAAATATATTTGCCGATCAGTGGTGCATTTATATGCCATTTGTTGCATGTATTAGTGGAAAAAGAAAAAATATATTTGCCGATTAGCGTTTAGCGCGAATATTCGAATAGCGAATTTTTTCGCAACATCAAGAATTCGCAAATATTTTGAATATAGTGAACCCATTACCTGTCTGCTTCTTGCTTGTGGGCCAATGTGAAAAGGCTGCAATATCGTAGTCTGTAGTGATGCATTAGATTATTATTCATTATTTAATTTATTTTAACTTATTTGAAAAATCGCCAATGTAATATGCACGTTAATCGAGTAAGGGCGGGTTATAGGAACTTTCCTATTGGATTGGCTTGCTAGAATTCATGAATATGTAGAATACAGTGTGATATATATTCTCAAAAACGAATATTCGTTTTGTTTTTTTCATCGGAACCCATTAGTAAATGTAATGGTTTCAGGTGAAAAAAAAATATGAATATTCGTTGTTAACATATATCACACTATATTCTACCTATTTGCGAATTCTAGCAAGGCAAACCAATAGGAAACTTGCCTATAACCCGCCCTTACTCGATTAAATTATTAACTAAATTGACCCTCCTTACTCGATTAACACACATACTGTATTACATTGCCGATTTTTCGCATAGGATGAAATAAATTAAATATTGAAGAATATTCTAAATCACTAAGTGAATTAGAATATTCTTCATTATTTAATTTATTTCATCTTATGCAAAAAAACGGCAATGTAATATGCGCGTTAATCGAGTAAGGGCGGGTTATAGGCTACTTTCCTATTGAGTTGGCTTGCTAGAATTCGCAAATATGTAGAATATAGTGTGATATATATTCGTAAATACGATTATTGTTTTTGCTTTTTCATTTGGACCCATTAGTAAATGTAATGGGTTCAGAATCGCATTACGAATTCACATTATGTGATTTTTAAATTGACGATTTTTGCAATCAAGAGAATAATCTCATACACGAATATTTGCGAATATATGGCGAATATTCTACCACATATTTGCGAAATATCGCAAATTTGAATATTGCCGAGCTGCTCATCACTATTGTCGATCAGCGGTGCACTTATATGTTCTAAAGCCTTTTGTGACGTGTATCAGTGGAAAAAGAAAAAATATATTTGCCGATCAGCGGTGCAGTTATATGTTCTTAAGGCCTTTGTGGCATGTATTAGTGGAAAAAGAAAAAATATATTTGCCAATCAGCAGTGCAGTTATATATTCTAAAGCCCTTTTTTGTGTGTATCAGTGTGGGGGGGGGGGCTTATTAGCCGTTGTGTGGTGAAGTGAGAAAATTACAGAATTTTTTGGGGTGTTTTATTTTCCTTTTTATTTATTTATTTGAACTAACAGTATGGCAGACAGAAGTGCCAGGCTCTGCACAGGGGAGAGGCAGACGACTAAATGTTTCTGGCTCAGGCAGAGGTCGCAGCAGAGTAAAGGGCCGTGGCAACAGGGGTCACTTCGAGAGTCCTATGCTCCCAGTGTCAGCTAGTGGTCGTGTCGTGACCAGCAACCCAGCGGTTCTTGAATGGTTGACTCGATCATCGACTTTGTCTCAAGTAACAGCAGACACCCACAGCTAAGAGTCAGTGGGTTCATCAGACTCAACCCTTAGTAGGCATGGCCTGGGAGCAGGCCCTGTGCCCTCAACTGTCCTCAATCTGCCTCTGTCCATTTCTGTTCCCTCAGCCAGATAAGTATTGTATGCTGTCTGGCCAGCTCCACAATAAAGTGAGGACGAGCTACTAGAAGACAGTCAGCAGCTACTTGCAAGCCAATATGTGGAGGAGACATCCACCGCTTCCATCAATAGGCGGGCAAGTAGTGATGAGGAGAGTGGCATGGGAGCTGGTGTTGCGAGCGCTCACGCTCCTCTCCTCACCCAAAGACAGTTGAGGAGGACATCAGTGACGTGCAGACAGTACTCAATGAAGATGATGAAGCTGATTGCACTTGTGAAGCTGATGCACGGGTGAAGAAGGGGCTTCATCATCATCAGGAGAAGAGGATGTCAGCTTGCCGGTCAGCCAGTGGTGGAGCCAGCAAGTCGCTAGCATAGCCGGGAGTTAGCAGGGTGGCAGCAGTGGGAGGTCGGGAGCCAAACATGCCCGGGCTAGACCATGTGTTTTGCAGGAGCTTACCTGCCTGGGAAGTAGCGATGCACGGGTTCATGGAGGCAGCAGAGGTAGCAGTCAGTCAGTGCATAGTGTTAAGGGTAAAATTACCTTCTCAGCATGTGTGGCAGTTTTTTGTTAGGGTGCAGGAGGAGTTGAACATGGTCATATGTAGAATCTGTGGGCAAAAGGTGAAGCGCGGCCAGGGTGCCACGGTCCTGTGTCAACATATGCAGCATCACCATAAAGTGGCCTGGGAGAACCGTAGCTCAGATGGCCTGATCCAGCCTGCGGTAGCAACCACTGCATCGCCCAGCATCACGAACCCGGTTTCAGGCAGGCAAAGCTACATCAACTCAGCCGAAGGGAGCTATCTGTCCTTCCCATCATTTGCTGGTCCTGATGCTCCTACTCCTCCTACTCATTGTCAGTCATTCCATCAGCAATCGATCACCGAAGTGATTGCCAAGAGACAACAGTATATGTGCACTCATTAAACGACGCAGAAGCTGAATGTGCTCCTGCCCAATGATATGCGACGTTTCCACCCATTGGAATTCCACCCTCCATATGTTAGACCAACTATACGAACAGAGAAAGGCCATAAACAATTTCTTGATGATTCAAGCGGACAGGAGTACACCCCTGTGTAACTTCGATGTCATTCAGGGGCAGCTCATGCACGACACCTGCCGTTTGCTCAGGCCCTTTAAGGACGCACGTTATTTGTCAGTTGCCAAGACTATGGGATGAACTATGTAATTCCACTCCTTAATGTCCTGGAACAGATGCTTGGAAATCTGGCTGATTAGGGGACTGGAGACATGGCGCCTAGATCTCATGGGGGCTGAACTGGAGGAGGAGGACATTGGAGCACGAACAATGTGTAGCGAAATGGCTGTTTTTTTTTACACAGGTAACAGGAGAGGTGGAGCAGAACCAGCCAGAGGAGCTACAGGGAGATGAGGAAGATGAGTCAGAGGACCCAGACATACCGTGGAAGTATGCAGTGGAGATGGAGGCAGGGAGTCCCTCCGAGTCACTTGCACAAATGGCGCAATGCATGCTCACTTGATTGCGTAGTGACAGCCGAATGGTCATCATTCGGCAGAGGGTTGACTTCTTGCTCTCCACCTTGTTGCACTCTTGCTACCGATCCAAAATGGGGGCCTTTTTTACACCCGTTGAAAGGGGGACAAACTGAACTACTATAGAGACATCCTATGTAGTCAGTTGGACATTGCCTATCTGCGCCATCGTCCATCCTCTCCCAGGTCTGACCAGGAGGGCCCTCTGTGCTCACGTTCCTCTGCTATTGTTGCTGTGGCAGGGTGGGGGGGCAGGAGCAGTTACAGATCCATCAGCAGCAACTTGAGTCTAGAGTCGCTAATTAGCAGCTTTCTTCACCCGCCTAGTGAAGAAACTACTCACCACCAGCAGCAGCAGGTAGACT
Organism: Bufotes viridis; assembly: GCA_033119425.1. Classification (NCBI taxonomy): domain Eukaryota; kingdom Metazoa; phylum Chordata; class Amphibia; order Anura; family Bufonidae; genus Bufotes; species Bufotes viridis. The sequence continues at coordinate 292,785,327 of CM065593.1, read as the reverse complement.
GGGAGCATGACCTGAACAAGCATGTAGTGGCTTACTTGGACAGCACCCTACCACCCCACATTGAAGATCCGCTGGACTACTGGGCAGCCAAACTGGATTTGTGGCCGCAACTGGCAGAGTTTGCCTTGGAAAAGCTGTCCTGCTCGTCTAGTAGAGTGGCATCAGAGCAGGTGTTTAGTGTGGTGGGGGCCATAGTTACCGCAACAAGAACTCGCCTGTCAACTGTATTGTTCAGGTTCGTACTGAATTTTGGAGTGTTCGGGACCCGGACCCGAACATTTTCATAAAATTTCGGGTTCGGGTCCATTGTTTGGCGATTCTTCCTGCTTTCTGAAGGGCTGCTTTCTGAAGTTTTTACTTCTTTGCCCTAAGAAGCCATCACAGCCATGCCTACTAATGGCATGGCTGTGATTGGCTGAGTGCAGCATGTGACCCAGCATCTATTTAAGCTGGTCACGTAGCACCACACGTTACTCTGCTCTTCTCAGTGTAGGGATAGGATGCTGCCGCTTCTGTGAGAGACAGATTAGGGAAGAAATCTGCAGAACCTGTTGTACATTAATCCACAAGATACAGCAAATAGAGAGGGAGGGAGCTTCAGCAATCCTACATTTCTGCACCCAGCCACTGCCAAGTCAAATTTTTTTTTAATCTATCTGTTACAGAGGTGGGGGTCAGTTGCCATTTTCGCCCCTGCAGTGTACTGCATGTCTGCCAGCCTGGCAGGGACATCAGCTTAATCCTTTTTGGTAGCTCAGTGAAGGAGAAAATGCTTTTTTTCTGGCTGCTTAAGTCCCCTACATTACCTTTGGTATAATTAAGGGGTGACATAGTCCATTTGTCTAGTCTGGGATCTGTGGTGCCACAGAGCACTTGTGTATACAATGCACTAAACCGTATATTCAATTTCTGCATTTTTGTGATAAAAAGCTGTGATTCTGGTCCCCAAAGCAGTTTGAAATACACCGCCCAAATGCACATTTGACATTTCTGCAGTCAAATAGTGAATAATTGTTTTTTTGGGGAAAAAGCAATATTCTTGCTTCACAAAGCAGTTGTGCATACAGCGTACAAATACATATTTAATATTCCTGCAGGGAAATAGTGCATCAGTGTGTTTCCTGGGAAAAAAAACATTATTCCTGGTCCACAAAACAGTTTGAAATACCCCGCCCAAATTCACATTTGACATTTCTGCCGTGAAATAGAGCCTCAGTGTATTTTTGGGAAAAATAGTATTCCTGGTCCACAAAACAGTTCCAAATACACCACCCAAATACACATTTCACATTTCTGCAGTTAAATAGTGAATTAATAATTTTTTTTGTGTGGGAAAAAAGCAATATTCTTGCTTCACAAAGCAGTTGTACATACAGCATAGAAATACCAACGTTTTTCAGTGTTTTATTAAAAAAATCCTTGTTCTGGGTCCACAAACCACTTGTGCATACAGCGTAGAAATAGCTATGTTTTATTAATAGCAGTGAAATACAGATTTTCTGTGTTTTATTGAAAAAATCCGTGTTCTGGGTCCACAAACCACTTTTGCATAAACCGTAGAAATAGCTACGTTTTATTAATAACAGTGAAATACTGATTTTCTGTGTTATATTGAAAAAAATCTGTGTTCTGGGTCCACAAACCACTTTTGCATACAGCGTACAAATACCAATTGTAAATTGCAGCACGAAAATAGTGCTTTACTGTGTTTTACTGACAAGAAAAAAACATGTTCTGGGTTCACCAAACAGTTGTGCATACAGCGTACAAATACATATTTTACATTTCTGCAGTGAAATTGAGAATCAGTGTGTTTTAGACCAAAAAACTTTATTCTTGGTCAACAGAGCATTTTTATGACACAGGCACTGCCTTGGTGAATTTAATTGTTGACAATTGGCAGTTAAATTGACACCAGAGAGAAACCAGCTTGGTGGGTGAACGCAAATAATGAGGAGAACATCAAATAAGGGACGTCGGCATGGTCGTGGTGGTGTTGGCGGAGCTCCTGTTGCTAGGAGAGGACGTGGCTGTTCAGCGCCAACTACCTGTCCAAGTGAAAGACTTTCCTGTGGTGCGAGTAGGCGACAGAACCTGCAGCGTTATTTGGTAGGGCTGAATGCCGCTTTACGGATGGTGAGGCCAGAACAAGTACAGGAGATAGAAGATTGTGTGGCTGACAGTGCCTCCAGTTCCTTCACAGTGTCTCCCACCCAGTCCTCTGCAGAAAGCTCAGAGTTGGCACCTGCAGCCCATGCTCATCAGTCTTTCACCTCACCCCATTGCAAATCAACCAAGCAGCCAGAGCTCCAAGTCGTGCAGCAAACTATAATGCTTTTTGATGACTCTGTCAGCAGGGTTTCCCCGGCCCATCCACCTAGTAGAGATGGCCCGAACTATCCGCCGGCGAACAGTTCCCGAACATAGCTTGTTCGCGTTCGCCTCAATGGGCGAACAAATGCGATGTTCGGTCCGCCCCTATACATCATCATTGAGCAAACTTTGACCCTGTACCTCACAGTCAGCAGACACATTCCAGCCAATCAGCAGCATACCCTCCCTCCCAGACCCTCCCATCTCCTGAACAGCATCCATTTTGGATTCATTCGGAATTTGCAGTCTTAGTGAGAGGAGGGAGAGTGTAGTTGCTGCTGATTTAATAGGGAAATCGATAGCTAGGCTAGTGAATTCAGTGTCCACTCCAGTCCTGAAAGATTCATCTGATCTCTGCTGTAAGGACAGCCTCCTGACAGCACCCCAAAAAGCTCTTTTTAGGGCTGCAACATTAGTCTGCTTTTTTCCCCTTTATATACATATTGCAGTTGCCTGGCCTGCCTGTGTGTGAGGAGCTGCAGGCCCACAGACTGTAGTGTGCCCACTGCCAGTGCCCACCCCTGTCATCACGTGTGGCACAGGACTTTGCATCAAAAAAAGGCATTTAATTTTTACACTTTAATCTAAGGTTAGTTGCCTGCCAGTGTGTGTCGGGCTGACTTTCACTGACTGTAGTGTGCCCACTGCCAGTGCCCACCACTCATACCGGCTGGCACAGGACTTTGCATAAAAAAGGCATTTAATTTTTACACTTTAGTGTAATTTCAGTTGCTTGCCTGCTGCTAGTTTGTGTCAGGCCGACTTCCACTGACTGTAGTGTGCCCACTGCCAGTGCCCACCCCTGTCATCCCGTGTGGCACAGGACTTTGCATCAAAAACAGGCATTTAATTTTTACACTTTAGTGTAATTTCAGTTGCTTGCCTGCTGCCAGTGTGTGTCAGGTCGACTTCCACAGACTGTAGTGTGCCCACTGCCAGTGCCCACCCCTGTCATCCCGTGTGGCACAGTACTTTGCATCAAAAAAAGGCATTTAATTTTTACACATTAGTGTAATTTCAGTTGCTTGCCTGCTGCTAGTGTGTGTCAGGCCGACTTCCACAGACTGTAGTGTGCCCACTGCCAGTGCCAACCACTGATACCGGGTGGCACAGTAGCTTGCCGATAAATAAGGCATTTAATTTTTAGATAGTAGTCTAAATTCAGTTGCTTGCCTGCTGCCAGTGTGTGTCAGGCCCGCTTCCACTGACTGTAGTGTGCCCACTGCCAGTGCCAACCATTGATACCGGGTGGCACAGTAGCTTGCCGATAAATAAGGCATTTAATTTTTAGACAGTAGTCTAAATTCAGTTGCTTGCCTGCTGCCAGTGTGTGTCAGGCCCACTTCCACTGACTGTAGTGTGCCCACTGCCAGTGCCAACCACTGATACCGGGTGGCACAGTAGCTTGCCGATAAATAAGGCATTTAATTTTTAGACAGTAGTCTAAATTCAGTTGCTTGCCTGCTGCCAGTGTGTGTCAGGCCCACTTCCACAGACAGTAGTGTGCCCACTGCCAGTGCCAACCACTGATACCGGGTGGCACAGTAGCTTGCCGATAAATAAGGCATTTAATTTTTAGACAGTAGTCTAAATTCAGTTGCTTGCCTGCTGCCAGTGTGTGTCAGGCCCACTTCCACAGACTGTAGTGTGCCCACTGCCAGTGCCAACCACTCATACCGGGTGGCACAGTACCTAGCACGCGTAGTACCACTTATCTAAAAAAATGACAGGCAGAGGCAGGCCACACTCGCAGGGGCCGCCGTGGTCGTGGTGCTGTGATTTCCACTGTCCCTGGAATAATGCCCAGTGTTCAGAGGCCACGTACCCTGAACCCGAAAAATTCTGAGGACATAGTTGACTGGCTTAGACAGGACACCCAATCTTCAACAGCTTCCGCTAAGAACCTTGACGCACCATCCTCCTCCAGCTCAGCTTCGGTCACCTGCTCTCAAGTTACCACGCACCCGCCCGTCGCCACCACCACCACTACCACCACAGCTACCACAGCCGCTTCACTTGATACGTCAGAGGAGTTATTTACACATCAGTTGGATGCAATTAGTGATGCGCAACCATTATTGCCAGATGACGTAGATTACGGGGATTTGTCTCAGTCAGGCAGGATTACACACATGGACGTACAGTGTGATGATGATGATGTTGTACCCGCTGCTGCTTCCTTTGCTGAGGTGTCAGATACAAGTGAAGCGGTTGATGATGACGATGTGTCCACGGATGCCACGTGGGTCCCTGCTCGAAGAGAAGAAGAGGGGGAAAGTTCAGAAGGGGAGACAGAGAGAATGAGGAGACAAGTTGGAAGCAGAGGGAGGTCGTCGCAAGGAGTTAGTGGCACAGTCAGACAGCATGTATAGGCACCTGGGGTCAGTCAACGCATGCTGTTGCCACCACCAGAATGCCGTCATTGCAAAGCTCAGCAGTGTGGCATTTTTTTTGTGTGTCTGCCTCTGATAAAAGCAATGCCATTTGCAACCTGTGCCAAAAGAAACTGAGTCGTGGGAAGTCCAAGACCCACCTTGGTACAACTGCTTTGCGAAGGCACATGATCTCACATCACAAACGCCTATGGGATCAACACATGAGTACAAGCAGCAGACAAACTCAAAGCCACCATGTTCCTCCTGGTCCAGCATCTTCAGCCACGTCAACCACTGCTGTCCTCCCTGCCCCCTCTCAACCACCCGCCACTCCATCTCTCACCTTCAGCAGTTCCTGCTCATCTGCCCACAGTCAGGTGTCTGTCAAGGACATGTTTGAGCATAAGAAGCCAATGTCACAGAATCACCCCCTTGCCCGGCGACTGACAGCTGGCTTGACGGAACTCTTAGCCCGCTAGCTTTTACCATACCAGCTGGTAGAGTCTGAGGCCTTCAAAAAATTTGTCGCTATTGGGACACCACAGTGGAAGGTACCCGGACGATTTTTTTTTTTCAAAAAAGGCAATCCCAAACCTCTACCATGTCATTGAAAAGGAAGTCATGGCATCTCTGGCATACAGTGTTGGGGCAAGGGTCCATCTGACCACTGATACCTGGTCTGCAAAGCACGGTCAGGGCAGGTATATCACGTATACTGCGCATTGGGTCAACCTGCTGACGGCTGACAAGCATGGAATGCTTGGCTCCGCAGCGGAGTTGGTGACACCACCACGACTTGCAGGCAGACCTACTGCCACCTCCTCTCTCCTACTCTATCCTCTTCGATATCCTCCTCGGCTGAGTCCTCTTCTGCTGCGGCGTCTGGCTGCACATCAACTGAATCCCCTCAGCTCCCCAGGGGTTATTCCACATCCCGGATACGACAGTGTGGCTCTCTGCCTGAAAGCAGAGAGCCACACAGGACCAGCACTCCTGTCCGCCCTGAACGCACAGGTGGATCAGTGGCTGACCCCGCACCAACTGGAGATCGGCAAAGTGGTGTGTGACAATGGAAGCAATCTGTTGGCAGCATAAATTTGGGCAAGTTGTCACATGTGCCGTGCATGGCACATGTGTTGAATCTCATCGTACAACGTTTTGTGTCTAAGTACCCAGGCTTACAGGACGTCCTCAAGCAGGCCAGGAAGGTGTGTGGCCATTTCAGGCCCTCCTACACGGCCATGGCGCACTTTTCCGATATTCAGCGGCGAAACAACATGCCAGTGAGGCGCTTGATATGTGACAGCCCGACATGTTGGAATTCAACACTCCTAATGTTCGACCGCCTGCTCCAACAAGAAAAAGCCGTCAACGAGTATTTGCATGACCGGGGTGCTAGGACAGCCTCTGCGGAGCTGGGAATCTTTTTGCCACGTTACTGGACACTCATGCGCAATGCCTGTAGGCTCATGCGTCCTTTTGAGGAGGTGACAAACTTAGTCAGTCGCACCGAAGGCACCATCAGCGACCTCATCCCATTTGTTTTCTTCCTGGAGCGTGCCCTGCGAAGAGTTCTGGATCAGGCTGTAGATGAGCGTGAAGAGGAAGAGGAAGAGTTGTGGTCACCATCACCACCAGAAACAGCCTTGTCATCATCGCTTGCCGGACCTGCAGCAACGCTGGAAGAGGAGTATGAGGAAGAGGAGTCAGAGGAGGAATGTGGCGGCTTTGAGGAGGAGGAAGACCAACCACAGCAGGCACCCCAGGGTGCTCGTTGTTGTCACCTATCTGGGACCCATGGTGTTGTACGTGGCTGGGGGGAAGAACAGACTGTCAGGGACATCAGTCAGGACGAGGAACGGGAAATGAGTAGCTCTGCATCCAACCTTGTTCAAATGGGGTCTTTCATGCTGCCATGTCTGTTGAGGGACCCACGTATAAAAAGGATGAAGGAGAACGATCTGTACTGGGTGGCCACGCTACTAGACCCCCGGTATAAGCAGAAAGTGGCAGAAATGTTACCAAATTACCGAAAGTCGGAAAGGATGCAGCAGTTCAAAACCAAACTAAAAAATATGCTTTACACAGCTTATAAGGGGGATGTCACAGCACAACGGGAATCTAACAGGGGAAGAGGTGAGTGTAATCCTCCTCCTACCACGGCGGCAAGGACTGGACGATTTACAGATGTGTTGTTGATGGAGGACATGCGGAGCTTTTTCAGTCCTACTCATCGCCACAGCCCTTCGGGATCCAGCCTTAGAGAACGACTCGACCGACAGGTAGCAGACTACCTCGCCTTAACAGCAGATATCGACACTCTGAGGAGCAATGAACCCTTCACTACTGGGTGTGCAGGCTTGACCTGTGGCCTGAGCTATCCCAGTTCGCAATAGAACTTCTGGCCTGCCCTGCTTCAAGTGTCCTGTCAGAAAGGACCTTCAGTGCAGCAGGAGGCATTGTCACTGACAAGAGAAGTCGCCTCGGTCAAAAAGTGTTGATTACCTCACCTTCATAAAGATGAATGAGGCATGGATCCCGAAGGGACTGACAGTGGGGGATACGTTTGACTAACAAAAGGCCTGATTACATGCCTTGGCCTCAAAATGGTCCCCACGCTGCTGTATTTAATGTCTGCATACCGGATGACTTTCGTGAATTCTCCACCACCAACTAGGGTTCAAGCCGCAATGTTTTAGTCACTTTTCTGCCTGGAAAACATAAATTTTTCTGGCCGCTGCTACAATAGCGGCTGCAACAATGCCATTATTTTTCAGGCATGTGTACATGCCTAATTTTTCTGTCCTATGGTGCAGCACTGTGGCTGCAAAAACAAACCAAAAAAAGGCACATACAAGTGTCAATTCCCTTCGTGATCGTTACCTTGTTGTGGTGAAGGGGCTTGCGTATCACAATGAAGCAATCATCACCAATATGAGTGTGGTGGCAATGTTGCCACACCCCAGATGATAAGGCCGTTGCTTCATTATGGTCAGACCAAAAGCGATCGGACGGCTGGATAATATTTCATAGAAAAAACATTAATTTACCTTTTTTTTATATGTTGTATGGGTTTTTAATACATAAAATAAAAAATCATAATAAAGTCTCTTAATAGTTTATTAGAAATGATGCAGACAATTAAAAAAATCCCCATCAATTCCAATACAAAGCAAGTACAGAGCTCAGAACTAAATTATTTCATGATGTCGTAATGGTTCGCTAATTCGACAATGGTTAAGCAATTCGACCGGATAGGGTCCGTAAAAGGGATTAAACTGATAGGAATAGTACTAGTTAAGACACCACTCATATAGGGTGTCACAGCACATTGCTCTGTGCACGCGCAGTGCCCCAATTTGGGAGTAAGAGGACCGACCAAGCTGCTTTTTCCATCTCCCGGTTCCTGAAATCAATTCAGTTTGGTGTATGAGAGTTTGGTCTGTCACTGTGAAGGCAGTCGAAGGTACCCGGCCTAAATTTTTTTTCACAAAAGGCAATCCCTGATATGGGACGTAACAGGGATTAAACTGGTAGGAATAGTACTAGTTAAGACACCACTCATATCGGGTGTGACAGTAAATTGCATGGCGCAAACGCAGTGACCGTGGATTAAAACAGAGTGGAGGGAGCCAGCGTTTTTTTAACCATCTCCCCGTTCGAAAAATCTATTCAATAAATGGCCCCCAGATTGGGGAGTCGGGGACGTTAGAGGGATTAAACTGATGAGAATAGTACTACAGAAAATACCACTCATATCGGGTGTGACAGTAAATTGCACGGCGCAGACGCAGTCACCGTGGTTTAAAACAGAGTGGAGGGAGCCAGCGTTTTTTTAACCATCTCCCCGTTCGAAAAATCTATTCAATAAATGGCCCCCAGATTGGGGAGTCGGGGACGTTAGAGGGATTAAACTGATGAGAATAGTACTACAGAAAATACCACTTATATCAGGTGTGACAGTAAATTGCACGGCGCAGACGCAGTCACCACGGTTTAAAACAGAGTGGAGGGAGCCAGCGTTTTTTTAACCATCTCCCCGTTCGAAAAATCTATTCAATAAATGGCCCCCAGATTGGGGACGTTAGAGGGATTAAACTGATAAGAATAGTACTACAGAAAATACCACTCATATCGGGTGTGACAGTAAATTGCACGGCGCAGACGCAGTGACCGTGGATTAAAACAAAGGGGAGGGAGCCAGAGTTTTTTTTAACCATCTCCCCGTTCCAAAAATCAATTCAATTCACCTTTTGGGGACCCTTGGTGTTGTACGTGGCTGGGTGGAGGAAGAAACCTTCAATGACATCACCGGGACGTGGCTAGCTTGGTATCCAACCTTGTGCAAATGGGGAGTTTGCGGTTGTGCAAATGAACTATTTGACAGTTCAGGGACGGCACCGCTGCAGCCAGACACTTTCTCTGCCAGTCAGGGGAATGTCAGCTCCAGTAAGCAGGGGACCAGGAGAGCAGGGCAGGCCAGACAGGTGCTGGTAGTGGGAGACTCAATTATTAGGGGTACCGATAAGGCAATCTGTGACAAAGATCGTGATCGCCGAACAGTGTGCTGTTTTCCTGGCGCTAGAGTTCGACACATCGCGGATCGGGCTGACAGATTACGGGTAGGGGCTGGAGAAGATCCAGCAGTCATGGTCCATATCGGAACCAATGACAAAGTTAGAGGAAGGTGGAGAGTCCTTAAACATGATTTCAGGGATTTAGGTCAAAAGCTTAGGGCAAGGACCTCAAAAGTAGTATTTTCTGAAATACTGCCTGTACCACGAGCCACACAAGAAAGGCAGCGGGAGATTAGGGAGGTTAACAAGTGGCTCAAGAACTGGTGTAGGAAGGAGGGGTTCGGGTTCCTGGAGAACTGGGCCGACTTCTCTGTTGGCTACAGGCTCTACCGTAGGGACAGGCTGCACCTCAATGGGGAAGGGGCAGCTGTGTTGGGGAGAAAGATGGCTAGAAGGTTGGAGGAGTGTTTAAACTAGGGACTGGGGGGGAGGGTAATTACGTTATAGGAGGGGAAGATAGTGCAGATAGAGACCAGGGGCGAGGTAGTGTGTCCGGGGGAGGAATGGAAGGGGGGACTAGAACAGCTCAGAATGAAAGATGTAGGGTAAAAAATACACATAAACCTGTCAAATGTATGTATACTAATGCCAGAAGCCTGACTAACAAGACTGGTGAACTGGAATTAGTGATGTGTGAGGAGGACTATGACGTAGTGGGAATAACTGAGACATGGCTGGATGATAGCTATGACTGGGCTGTTAATATAAAAGGTTACAACCCGATTAGAAAGGATCGTCAAAACCGGAGAGGTGGAAGGGTCTGCCTCTACGTGAAGTCGTGTCTAAATCCCGTAATTCGAGAATACATCTCTGAGGGACATGAACATGTGGAGTCGCTGTGGGTAGAAATACATGGAGCAAAAAACAATAATAAAATACTAATAGGAGTGTATTATAAACCACCTAATATACCAGAGTCCACAGAAAATCAATTACTAAACGAGATAGACGAGGCGGTAAATCATAATGAAGTCGTTATCATGGGGGACTTCAACTACCCAGATATAGACTGGGAAACTGAAAGCTGTACATCCCAAAAAGGAGACAGGTTCTTGGCAATAGCCAAAGACAATTACCTTTCCCAACTGTTTCAGGACCCCACTAGAGGGACGGCCATACTGGACTTAGTATTAACCAATAGAACTGATAGAACAACAGATGTGCAGGTTGGGGGACACCTGGGAAATAGTGACCATAAAGTTATAACCTTCCAATTATCCTTCAAACGAGAGTTTCTAAAGGAAGGAACAAAAATACCAAACTTCAAAAAAGCAAAATTTAGCCAACTAAGCGAGGCCATAGGCCTAACTAACTGGGACAAAGTCCTCAAAAATAAAAATACAACCATGAAATGGGAGATTTTTAAAAGCATTGTAACATCTAATTGTGAGAGGTACATACCTTATAGGAATAAAAGGCTAAGGAACAATAAGAAACCAATGTGGATAAATGGAACCGTAAAGAAGGCAATAAATGACAAAAAGAAAGCATATAAATCGCTAAAACAGGAGGGGTGTCAGGAAGCACTGATAAACTATAAGGAAAAAATAGAATATGTAAAAAATTAATAAAATTTGCCAAACTAGAGACCGAGAGATTAATTGCCAAAGAGAGTAAAACTAACCCTAAAATGTTCTTCAATTATATAAATTGTAAAAAATATAAATCTGAAGGAGTCGGCCCTCTACATAGCAATGAGGGGGGTGTTGCAGAGAGAGACGAGGATAAAACAAAACTATTAAATATTTTTTTCTCCACTATATTCACTGAGGAAAATAAACTGTCAGATGAAATGCAGAATGTAAAAGTAAATCCCCCATTAAAAGTGCCCTGTCTGACCCAGGAAGAAGTACAACAGCGACTTAAAAAGATTAAAATAGACAAATCGCCAGGACCGGATGGCATACACCCCCGTATCCTAAGAGAATTAAGTGATGTCATAGCCAGACCATTATTTCTGATATTTACGGACTCTATAATAACAGGGAATGTTCCAGAGGATTGGCGCATAGCAAATGTGGTGCCAATATTCAAAAAGGGTCCAAAAAAAGAGCCTGGAAATTATAGGCCGGTAAGTTTAACATCTATTGTTGGTAAACTGTTTGAAGGGTTTCTAAGAGATGCTATTTTGGAGTATCTCAATGAAAATAAGCAATAAGCAAATAACGCCATATCAGCATGGCTTCATGAGGGATCGGTCATGCCAAACAAATTTAATCAGCTTCTATGAGGAGGTAAATTCTAGACTTGACAGCGGCGAATCAATGGATGTCGTATATCTGGACTTCTCCAAAGCATTTGACACCGTACCTCATAAAAGGTTAGCTTATAAAATGAGGATGCTCGGACTGGGAGAAAATGTCTGTATGTGGGTAAGTTACTGGCTGAGTGACAGAAAACAGAGGGTGGTTATTAACGGTAGATACTCAGATTGGGTCACTGTAACTAGTGGGGTACCTCAGGGGTCAGTATTGGGCCCTATTCTCTTCAATATATTTATTAATGATCTTGTAGAAGGCCTGCACAGTAAAATATCTATTTTTGCAGATGACACTAAACTGTGTAAAGTAATTAACACTGAAGAGGACAGTTTTCTGCTACAGAGGGATCTGGATAGATTGGAGGCTTGGGCAGAAAAATGGCAGATGAGGTTTAACACTGACAAATGTAAAGTTATGCACATGGGAAGGAATAATGCAAGTCACCCGTACATATTAAATGGTAAAACACTCGGTAACACTGACATGGAAAAGGATCTAGGAATTTTAATAAACAGCAAATTAAGCTGCAAAAAACAGTGTCAGGCAGCTACTGCCAAGGCCAATAAGATAATGGGTTGCATCAAAAGGGGCATAGACGCCCGTGATGAGAACATAGTCCTACCACTTTACAAATCACTAGTCAGACCACACATTGAGTACAGTGTACAGTTCTGGGCTCCTGTGAACAAGACATAGCAGAGCTGGAGAGGGTTCAGAGGAGGGCAACTAAAGTAATAACTGGAATGATGGATCTACAGTATCCTGAAAGGTTATCAAAATTAGGGTTATTCACTTTAGAAAAAAGACGACTGAGGGGAGATCTAATAACTATGTATAAATATATCAGGGGTCAGTACAGAGATCTGTCCCATCATCTATTTATCCCCAGGACTGTGACTGTGACAAGGGGACATCCTCTGCGTCTGGAGGAAAGAAGGTTTGTACACAAACATAGAAAAGGATTCTTTACGGTAAGAGCAGTGAGACTATGGAACTCTCTGCCTGAGGAGGTGGTGATGGTAAGTACAATAAAGGAATTCAAGAGGGGCCTGGATGTATTTCTGGAGCGTAATAATATTACAGGCTACAGCTATTAGAGAGGGGTCGTTGATCCAGGGAGTTATTCTGATTGCCTGATTGGAGTCGGGAAGGAATTTTTTTCCCCATAAGTGAGAAAAATTGGCTTCTGCCTCACAGGGTTTTTTGCCTTCCTCTGGATCAACTTGTAGGAAACAGGCCGAACTGGATGGACAAATGTCTTTTTTCGGTCTTATATACTATGTTACTATGTTACTATTTGCGGTGCATTAAAAGGGGAGTTTGGTCTGTCAATGTCTGTAAAGTGTGCGTAACCCTTAGACTACCTGATCGATACATCATACCTGATCGTACACACACTGGATGTTTTAAAGCATGTTATTCCAAACAATTTAGGAATGTTAGTTGATTTATGCCCTTTATGGATTAAAACCCGACTCTGCATCCACTACGTAATTTTCCATGGGAGTTTTGCCATAGATCCCCCTCCGGCATGCCACAGTCCAGGTGTTAGACCCCTTGAAACAACTTTCCCATCACTATTGTGGCCAGAAAGAGTCCCTGTGGGTTTTAAAATTCGCCTGCCAATTGAAGTCTATGGCGGTTCGCCAGGTTCGCCCGTTCGCGAACATATGCGGAAGTTCGCGTTCGCTGTTCGCGAACGGAAAATTTTATGTTCGCGACATCACTACCACCTAGCCCTGCCCCAGAAGAGGAAGACCTTGAATGCACTGATGCCCAACCAATTATGTTGCAGGATGAGGACATGGAAAGACCGCCGCAGCACGTCTCTGATGAGTACGAAACACAGGTGCCAACTGCTGTGGCTTTCTGCAGTGTGCAGACTGACGAGGAGGGCAGGGGTCATGAATGGGTGGAAGATGATGTGGAGGATGATGAGGTCCCAGACCCAGACTGGACTGAAGGTTGTGCTAGTGACGTGTGCAGTTCTGATGAAGAGGCGGTGGTCACGCAGAAGCAACAGCACAGCAAAAGAGGGAGCAGGGTGCAAAAGCAGAGCGGCCGTTCCATAGACAGTACGCCTGCTACTGCCCACCGCACCCAGGCACCAAGAACATCAAGGCCTGCTCCAAGGAGTTCATTGGCGTGGCAGTTCTTCACACAATGTCCTGACGACAAGACACAAGTGGTTTGCACGTTGTGCCATCAGAGACTATAGCGAGGCATAAACGTTCTTAACCTGAGCACAACCTGCATGACCAGGCATCTACATGCAAAGCACAAACTGCAGTGGAGTAAACACCTTAAAAACCATGAAAGGTCTCAGGATCCTCCACCTATGGTGTCAACTTGGCACCTGGCAACCAGCAAACAGAGGATGTCCCACCAACACCACCACCACCTCTATCACCATCACGAAGCATCTCCACCATGTCACAGGCAAACGTTCAGCTTTCCATCTCCCAAACACTGGAGAAAATGAGAAAATACCCACCTACCCACCCTCTACCCCTGGTCCTGAATGCCAGGATTTCAAAATTACTGGCCTTTGAAATGCTGTCATTCCATCTGGTGGAGATGGACTGTTTTAAACAGCTGATGGCGGTGGCTCTCCCACAGTACGTAGTTCGCAGCTGCCCCTACTTATCCAGGCGAGCCGTCCCTACCCTGCACAACCAAGTGGAGGATAAAATCAAGTGTGCATTGAGCAACTGCATCTGTGGCAAGGTCCACATAACCACAGATACATGGACCAGTAAGCACAGCCAGGGCCGCTATATCTCCCTAACTGCACACTGGGTAAACGTGGTGGTGGCTGGGCCCGAGGCGGATAGCGGTTTGGCGCATGTCCTTCCACCACCGAGGATCGCAGGGCATTATTCTTTGCCTCCTGTTGCCTCCTACTCCGCATCCTCCTTTTCTTCTACCACCCCCACATCGGGTCATCGAAAGAACCTCACCCCCAACTTCAGCACAGCCAGGGGTAAACATCAGCAGGCGATTGTAAAACTCATGTGTTTGGGTGACCAACCCCACAACGCACAGGAGCTTTGGAGGGGCATAGAACAACAGACCGAGGAGTGGTTGCTGCCAATGAGCCTTATGCCCTGCCCGGTGGTGTGCGATAATGGGCGAAATCTCGTTGCAGCTCTTGGACTAGCCGATTTGACGCACATCCCTTGCCTGGCGCATGTACTGAATCTGGTGGTGTTTCTTAAAAACTACCCAGACATGTCAGAGCTGCTGCTGAAAGTGCGGTCCGTCTGTCACGGTCCATTCTCACCCTTCTGCTGCTCGCCTGTCTGCGCTGCAGCGTAACTTTAGCCTTCCAGCTCACCGCCTCATATGCGACTTGCCCGCCAGGTGGAACTCCACCTTGCATATGCTGGAGAGATGGTGCGAGCAGCAGCAGGCGATAGTGGAGTTTTAGCTGCAGCACGCACAGGTCAGTCGCTCTACGGATCAGCACCATTTCACCACCAGTGACTGGGCCTGCATGCAAGACCTGTGTACCTTGTTGCGGTCTTTTGAGTACTCAACCAACATGGCCAGTGCTGATGATACCATTGTTAGTATTACAATACCACTTCTATGTCTCCTTAAAAAATCAATTACGTCATTGATTGAAGAGGATGTGGCAGAGAAGGAGAAGGAAGAGGGGGCATTTCACAGGGTTTCAGGCCGGTCATTCCGATGTGGCTCAGAGGGTGGGTTCCTGCACCAGCAGAGGCCAGGTACACATGTGGCCAACCAGGACACAGTTCTGCTGGACGAGGAGGAGGAGGATGAGGTAGAGGAGGAGGAGGAACCAGGTTCATTGCAGGTTGGCACCCAACGCAGCTAAGGGCCATCACTGGAGCGTGGCTGGGTGGATACGGAGGAAACAGACGATACACCACCTACAGAGAACAGATTATCCCTACCTCTGGGCAGCCTGGCACACATAAGCGACTACATAATGCAGTGCCTGCGCAACGACAGAGTTGCCCACATTTTAACTTGTGCTGACTACTGGATACAAAGACTACTGCCCACCTTAATTCCCGCACTGGAGTGTGATAAGAAGATGCGCGAGTACAAGCACACGCTGGTAGACGCGTCCTTGAGGGCATTCCCAACTGTGTGGAAGCACAAAGCGAAAGCAGAGAAGGAGGATGAGCAAGAGGTCGCCAACGCAGCTGTGTCACAGCCGGCTCCACACAAGGCAGGGTCAGCATGGCCGACATGTGGAAAAGTTTTGTCACCACGCCACAGCAACCTGCACCACCAGCTGATATGGATCGTCTTAGCAGGAGGCAGCATTTGAACAACATGGTGGAACAGTACATGTGCACACGCCAACACAACTGACTGATGGGTCTGCCCTATTCAACTTCTGGGTCTCCAAATTGTCCACATGGCCTGAGCTTGCCCTTTATGCCTTGGAGGTGCTGGCCGGCCCTGCAGCTAGTGTATTGTCTGAACGTGTATTTAGCATGGCAGGGGCGTCATTACAGACAAACGCAGCCGCCTGTCCACAGACAACGTGGACAAGCTCACTTTTTTTAAATGAACTAGGCAGGGATCCCACAGGACCTGTCTGTACCTTGTGCAGAATAGACATTTAGAACCACCTCAACCATACATTCTTGTATTCCAGTGCACTTATTTATTGAATCCTTTTTTTTATTTGTACCATTATTTCGGGGGCTACCCCAATTTGAATGAACCTCTCCTCTGTCTTGGTGCCTGTGGCCTAAATTACTGAAAATGGCCTGTTGCTTTGGTGGGTCACATGAAGCTTGTTTTGACGTGCATTGACCTCTCCTCTGTCTGGGTGCCAGTGGCCTACATTTATCATAATCGACTGCTGCATTGCTGGGTGACATGAGGCCTGTTTTGCTGTTACATGACCTCTCTCCTCTGTCTTGGTGCCAGGGGCCCAAATTACTGAAAATAGCCTGTTCTATTGCTGGGTGACATGAAGCCTGTTTTGCTGTTACATGACCTCTATCCTCTGTCTGGGTGCCTGCGGCCTAAATTACAGAAAATGGCCTGTTGTTGGTGGGCGACATGAAGCTTGTTTTGCTGTGCATTGACCTCTCTCCCATGTCTGGGTGGTTGCGGCCTACATTAATGATAATCGCCTGTTCCATTGCTGGGTTACATGAAGCCTGTTTTGCTGTTACGGGACCTCTCTCCTCTGTCAGGGTGCTAGGGCCTAAATTGCCCAAAGTGGCCTGCTGCTTTGGTGGGTGACATGAAGCCTCTTTTGCCATGCATTGCCCTCTCCTCTGTCTGGGTGCCAGGGGCATACATTTCAGATAATCGCCTGTTGCTTTGGTGGGTGATATTAACCTCTTTTTGCCATGCATTGACCTCTCCTCTTTCTGGGTGGCTGCAGCCTACATTAATGATAATCGCCCGTTCAATTGCTGGGTGACATGAAGCCTGTTTTGCTGTTACGGGACCTCTCTCCTCTGTCAGGGTGCTAGGGCCTGAATTGCTGGAAGTGGCCTGTTCCATTGCTGGCTGACATGAAGACTGTTTTGCTGTGCATTGACCTCTCACCTCTGTCTGGGTGGCTGCGGCCTACATTTATGATAATTGCCTGTTGCTTTGGTGGGTGACATTAACCTCTTTTTGCCGTGCATTGAACTCTCCTCTTTCTGGGTGCCAGGGGCCTACATTTATAATTATCCACTGCTGCATTGCTGAGTGACATGATGCCTGTGTTTTGCTGTTACATGACCTCTCTCCTCTGTCTGGGTGCCAGGGGCCTAAATTACTGAAAATGGCCTGTTCCATTGCTGGGTGACATGAAGCCTCTTTTGCCATGCATTCCCCTCTCCTCTGTCTGGGTACCAGGGCCCTACATTTCAGATAATCACCTGTTGCTCTGGTGGGTGACATTAACCTCTTTTTGCCATCCCATGACCTCTCCTCTGTCTGGGTGCCAGGGGCCTACATTTATGATAATCGACTGCTGCATTGCTGGATGACATGATGCCTGTTTTGCTGTTACGTGACCTCTCTCCTTTGTCTTGGTGCCAGGGGCCCAAATTACTGAAAATGGCCTGTTCCATTGCTGGGTGACATGAAGCCTCTTTTGCCGTGCATTGCCCCCCCCTCTGTCTGGGTGCCAGGGGCCTAACATTTCTGAATATCACCTGTTCTATTGGTGGGTGTCAGGGACATTAACCCATTTTTGCCAGTGATAAGCCACAGCTGTGCATTGCTGGCAGGAAACCAAATTTTGTAAAAACGTATGTTACTGATCAAAAGATGCATAACTACTGACCACAAAACGCACGCTGGTAGACTCGCTGCTGATGGCATTCCCACCTGACGCCTCCCCAACCTCCTATTCCACCTCCTCCTCCGAGTTACCAATTAATATTGTTTCATTTTTAGTTATTTTATTTTATTTTAAGTTTTTTCCCTATCCACATTTGTTTGCAGGGCACTTACCCACATTTTCCTGCCTTTTGCAGCCCTCTAGCCCTTTCCAGGTTTATTTTACAGCCATTTTCCTTATGCTGCTGCCACCTCCCCACTCTGTCACCGGGTCACTCTGTGGTCTCCTGATGCTGCTGCCACCTCCACACTATGTCAACTTGCCACTCTGTGGTATCCTGATGCTGCTGCCACCTCCACACTATGTCACCTTGCCATTCTGTGGCCTGCTGATGCTGCTGCAACCTCCACACTCTGTTACCTAGTCACTCTTTGGTCTCCTCATGCTTTTGCCATCTCCACACTATGTCACCTTGCCACTCTGTGGTCTCCTCCTGCTGCTGCTACCTCAACTCTATAAACCTTGCCACTGTGTGGTCTTCTGCTGCTGCCGCCACCTTCACACTGTCATTGTGCCACTCTGTGGCCTCCTCCTGATGCTGTTGCCGCCATCTCCACACTCTGTCATTGTGCCACTCTGTGGCCTCTTCATGCTGCTTCCACCTCACCACTATGTCATAGGGCCACTTTGTGGATTTCTCATGCTGTTCCCACCCTCCCCACTTCTTAACTGGCCCACTATTTTACCTTACGGCCTGATGAAATCATCATTTATTTGACCCTTCTACTGATCTGTCAGAAGCAAGGAAAAATGAGATACACAATGGATTCTGTCTGTGTAACAGCTGTGAGGCCTGTATGGTCCCATCAGAATTGGCTTGTGATTTGGTTGCCAAAAGCAGGAGTGGGTATAAAACACAGAAGACATGCAAATATTCCAATCACATGTCATCTCTGTTTTGGATTTACTCCTTTTTGGGCATTAGATTAGTGACCAAATGATGACCAAGGGAAGGAGGATGCTCAACAGACAGAATCAGTTTTTTGGGGTTATTGTTCTGACAGAGCATAGGAAGGGCAAAATAATCAGTGATGTCAACACAAATTTACTGATGACACCTCTCTACTCTGTCAGGGGGCTGTACTTGTATAAGCATTTAAAAGAACAGGTTATATAGACATCTATGTGGAATCAGGTGACAATGTTGTAAAAGTAGTGCCCTTCTTCTTGGCGCTAACTTTGACCTTTAAGTCTGAGTTCATACTTGAGTTATTTGGTCAGTTTTGTCCCCGTGACTGCCCAAATAAGTGAAGTGTGCAGTGATTCTAAGAGCGATGCCTGTCATCTGCATGTCATACGGACTCACAGTATTATTTCACTACCGAAGCAGACTCCCTATGCATGTTACTGCAAGGGACAGTGTTCTACACCACTATAAATGCTCTCTGCAGCCAGGAAATAGATGTTTTTTAATGTTATTCACTGCGAATAAATTTGGATAAAACCACATTTTTTCCCAAAAACTCAGTGAACCGGCGATTCGAATTTTTGACAAATTCTCTCATATCTGATATTAACGGCACACTCAGATTGGGTCACTGTCACTAGTAGGGTATAGAGTTGAGCGAACACCTGGATGTTCAGGCTTGAGAAGTTCGGCCGAACTTCACGAAGATGTTCGGGTTCGGGATCTGAACTCGACCCGAACTTCACCCCGAACCCGAACCCCATTGAAGTCAATGGGGACCTGAACTTTTGGGCACTTAAATGGCTGTAAAATAGCCCTGGAAAGAGCTAGAGGGTTGCAAAAGGCAGCGAAATGTAGGTAAATGCCCTGCAAACATATGTGAATAGGGAAATGACTTAAAATAAAATAAAATACAGAAAAATAATAAATAAAACATTCTCAACTTGAGCCCAAGTGAGTGACAGTGGCACCTGTCACCCAGCAAACAGAGGATGTGGCAGAAACGCCACCACATCTGTCATTGTGATTAGGCATCTTCACCAAATCCCATGGAAGTGTTCAGCTATCAGCTGTCCATCTCCCAAACACTGGAGAGAAAAATAAATAGAAATAGGAAGTACCCCCCTACCCGTGGCTCTGAATGCCTTATTTTGAACTTCCTGGTCCTTTGAAATGCTGTCATTCTGTCTGGTGGACAGTTTTAAAAACCTTATGGCGGTGGCTATCCCACAGTACGTGTATCCCAGCCGCTGCTACTTTTGCAGGCGAGACATCCCTTCCCTGCACAACCAAGTGGCGGACAAAATGAAGTCTGCACTGCGCAACGCTATCTGTGGCAACGTCCACATAACCAACAACACAGTGGGTAAATGTAACGGCTGGTCCAAAGGCGGATAGCATTTTTGCGAATGTCCTTCCGCCCCCAAGGATTGCTGGGCATTTCTCTTTGTATCCTGTTACCTCCTCCTCGGCTTCCTCCTCCTCTACCTCCTCCTCATTCACTCAGCGTAACACCTTCACCACCCACAGCAGCACAGCCAGGGGGAACGACAGCAGGTTGTTTTAAAACTTGTGTGTTTGTGGGGAAAAACCCTGCACCGCACAGGAGCTGTGGACAGGCATGAAACAAGAGACCAACCATTGGTTGGTGCCACTGAGCCTCCAGCCTGGCCTGGTGTTGTGTGCTAATGGGAGAAATATGCTAGCAGGTCTGGGCCTAGCTGGTTTGACACACATCCCCTGCCTGCCACATGTGCTGAATTTGGGGTGCAGAAATTCCTAAACACAGGACAGTGAAAATCAATTCAGTTAATCGAACACACACAACACCCCCATGCCCCCTTTCACTTAAACCATTAACAAACTATTTACAAATTTTCTTAAAAACATATTAGAATAACTATAATGCAGCTAAACTTACTATATAAACAAAAAAAAACTATATACACGCCTTATTCTTTACCTAAGGCCAGTGACATCCAAGTGGCTCGAAGGGTGGGTCCCTGCACCAACATAGTCCATGGCCTGGAACACAATTGTCCAGCCAGGGCACAGTTCTGGAGGATGAGGAGGAAAAGTAGGATGAGAAGGAACCGTGTTCTCAGCAGGATGGCACCCAAGCCAGCTCACTGGCAGCTGGGTCAGCATCAGCACCTCGGAAGGCTGGGTTAGCATTGGCGAAATGTGGGAAAGCTTTGTCATCACACCACAACAACCTGCACCACCAAC
This sequence comes from Bufotes viridis, assembly GCA_033119425.1. Lineage (NCBI taxonomy): Eukaryota > Metazoa > Chordata > Amphibia > Anura > Bufonidae > Bufotes > Bufotes viridis. Next base: position 292,764,268 of record CM065593.1, on the reverse strand, counting down.
AAATCTGGAACGCCTTAGCAGGAAGTAGCATTTCAACAAAATGGTGGAAGAGTACAAGTAATAACTGATGGGTTTGCCCATGGGCGTAGCTACAGGGAAGCGTGGGAAGCATACTGTTTTGGGTCTCTGACCTAGAAGAGGCCCATCCAGGAGGAGGACTAAAAGACTTTGTCATGGCCGCCTCTACAGTATTATACAATGAAATTAGATACAGTGGCAGTATAGACAGTGAAGAAAGCGGATGGAAAATAAACCCAAACATCCTCACACTCTACACACTCAACACCCCCCCCCCCATTCAATCAAACCATTAACAAACTATTTACAAATTTACTTAAATACATATTCAAATAACCATAAGGCAGCTAAACTAACCATATAAAGAAACAAAACTTTTTACACAACTTATCCTTAACTTAAGGCCAACCAAATACAAGTGGCTCGGAGGGTGGGTATCTGCACCAACATAGGCCCTGGCCTGGAACACAACTGTCCAGCCAGGGCACAGTTCTGGAGGATGAGGAAGAGGAGTAGGAGGAACACTGGGGGATACAGAGGACACAGAAGATATACCTCCCTCAAAGAGGTCTGAACGTGTGTTTAGCATGGCTGGTGGCATTATCACCGACAAGCTCAGCCGCCTGTCCACAAACAATGTGGGCAAGCTTTCGTTTATTAAAAAGAACCAGGCATGGATCCCACAGGACTTGATTGTACCTTATGCAGAATAGACATGTATACTGGCCTCACACAACCACTGTTATACTACCGTGCACTTAAACTTTGTTTTATTTTTTATATTTTCCCAATGTTTTGGGGTCTACACTAATTTATTTAAAAAAATAAAAAATAAAAAAACTGTTTCGCTTCACAGCCCAAAAAGGCTTTATCTCATGCAAGAAGGTAACCGCCAATTGTAAGTTCCCTGTCAGTTATGCAGTGTAGGGGTTTGTACCTGGCAAAATGGTAATATTTCACCCACCTATTTAAAATCTATCCTTTGCTGGACAGTATTAAACTTGGCCAGCCACAGCTGGTACCACTGATTAACGGTATTGCTATTTTGGCAATTGAATTTCACGCCAGAACAAAATATATCCTTTGTCGGAAACTATTAAACTTGGCCAGCCACAGCTGGAACCACTGATTTATGGTATTGCTATTTTGGCAATTGAATTTCACCCAGAAAAAAATATATCCTTTGACAGACACTATGAAACTTGTCCAGTCACAGCTGGAACACCAGATTTACGGTAATTCTATTTTTGCAACTGAATTTCACCCCAGAAAATAATATATCCTTTGCCAGACACTATAAAACTTGTTCAGTCACAGCTGGAACACCAGATTTACGGTATTTATATTTTTGCAACTGAATTTACCCCAGAAAATAATATATCCTTTGACGGACACTATGAAACTTGTCCAGTCACAGCTGGAACACCATACTTACATTTTTTTTATTTTTGCAACTGCATTTCACCCCAGAAAAAAATATATCCTTTGCCGGACACTATTGAACTTGGCCAGCCACTGCTGGGACACCAGATTTAGGGGGTTGCTATTTTGGTAATTTAATTTCCCCCCAGAACAAAATATATCCTTTGCCGGACACTATCAAACTTGGCCAGCCACAGCTGAAACCACTGAATTATGGTATTGTTTTTTTGGCAATTGAATTTCACCCCAGAAAAAAATATATCCTTTGCCGGACACTATTAAACTTGGCCAGCCACAGCTGTAACCACTGATATACTGTATTGCTATTTTGGCAATTGAATTTCACCCCAGACAATTATCTATCCTTTGCCGGACACTATTAAACGTGGCCAGCCACTGCTGGGACACCAGATTTACGGGATTGCTATTTTGGCAATTGAATTTAACCCCAGAACAAAATATATCCTTTGCCGGACACTATTAAACTTGGCCAGCCACAGCTGAAACCACTGATTTATGGTATTGCTATTTTGGCAATTGAATTTCACTCTAGAAAAAAATATATCCTTTGCCGGACACTATTAAACTTGTCCAGCAACAGCTGGAACACCAGACTTAAGGTATTTCTATTTTTGCAACTGAATTTCACCACAGAACAAAATATATCCTTTGCCGGACACTATTAAACTTGTCCAGCCACTGCTGGGACACCAGATTTAGGGGGTTGCTATTTTGGCAATGGAATTTCACCCCAGAAAATTATCTATCCTTTGCTGGACACTATTAAACTTTGCCAGCCACAGATGAAACCACTGATTTATGGTATTGCTATTTTGGCAATTGAATTTCACTCTAGAAAAAATATAAATCCTTTGCCGGACACTATTAATCTTGGCCAGCCACAGCTGGAACACCAGATTTATGGTATTTCTATTTTTGCACCTGAATTTCACCCCAGAAATAAGTATATCCTTTGCCGGACACTATTGAACTTGGCCAGCCACTGCTGGGACACCAGATTTAAGGGATTGCTATTTTGGCAATTGAATTTCACCCCAGAAATAAATCTATCCTTTGCCAGACACTATTTAACTTTGCCAGACACTATTGTTGAGCGAACAGTTCGAGCATAGTTCGGGTTCGTACCGAATTTTGGGGTGTTCGGGACACAGAACAGGACCCGGACCTGAACATTTCTTCCCGCTTTCTGAAGGGCTGCACAGCAGCCAATCAGCTAGCGTTTTACTTCTTGCCCTAAGAAGCCATCACAGACATGCCTACTAATGGTATGGCTGTGATTGGCCAAGTGCAGCATGTGACTCAGCCTCTATTTAAGCTGGAGTCATGTAGCGCCGCACGTCACTCTGCTCTGATTAGTGTAGAGAGAGGACGCAACATCTGCCAGGGCGAGATTAGGCAGGGAAAAGTCAGCAAAAACACTTAATGAAGTGACTGATCTACAACTGTGAATCATTAAACTTCTGCTAGTTAATTGCTCACTGGTTTTTAGCCTGCACAGAGCGTTTTTTTGTCACTTTGATCGGCGGCCATTTTTTGTCTTGTAGTGCACCAGCACAAGCTGCCACCAAGTCCATCAATTCATCAATACTATTTTTTTTTTTTTGCTATATCCTAAATCAGGGGCTTGGCTGTGCTTATTGTCACCCTTAGAAACTCAGGATAGAAATTTCTATATTTTATTAAGGGGTTAAATTCAATTGCCAAAATAGCAATCCCCTAAATCTGGTGTTCCAGCTGTGGCTAGCCAAGTGTAATACTGTCTGCTGTCTGGCAAAGGAAATATATTTTTTTGTGGTGAAATTCAATTGGCAAAATAGCAATCCCCTAAATCTAGTGTCCCAGCAGTGGCTGGCAAAGTTTAATAGGGTCTGGCAAAGAATATATTTTGTTCTGGGGTGAAATTCAATAGCCATAAAAGCAATACTGTAAATATAGTGTCCAAGCAGTGGCTGGCCAAGTTTAATAGTATCTGTCATAGGATATATTATTTTCTGCGATGAAATTCAGTTGCAAAAATAGAAATACCGTAAATCTGGTGTTCCAGCTGTGACTGGACAAGTTTCATAGTGTCCGTCATAGAATATATTATTTTCTGGGGTGAAATTCAATTGCCAAAATAGCAATACCGTAAATCTGGTGTCCCAGCAGTGGCTGGCAAAGTTTAATAGTGTCCGGCAAAGGATATATTTTGTTCTGGGGTGAAATTCAAATGCCCAAATAGCAATACCATAAATCAGTGGTTTCAGCTATAGCTGGTCAAGTTTAATAGTGTCCGGCAAAGGATATATTATTTTCTGGGGTGAAAGTCAGTAGCAAAAATAGAAATACAGTAAATCTGGTGTTTCAGCTGTTGCAGGCTTAGTTTAAATCTGTCCATAAAAGGGTATATTTTTTTCTGGGTTGAAATTTAATTGCCAAAATAGCAATTCCCTGAATCTGGAGTTCCAGCTGTGACTGGACAATTTCCCTAGTGTCCGTCAAAGGATATATTATTTTCTGGGGTGAAATACAGTTGCAAAAATAGAAATACAGTAAATCTGTTGTTTCAGCTGTGGCTGGACAAGTTTAATAGTGTCCGGCAAAGGATATATTTTTTTCTGGGGTGAAATTCAATTGCCAAAATAGCAATACCATAAATAAGTGGTTTCAGCTGTGGCTGGCCAAGTTTAATTGTGTCCGTCACAGGATATATTATTTTCTGGGGTGAAATTTAATTGCCAAATTAGCAATACCCTGAATCTGGTGTTCCAGCTATGACTGAACAAGTTTTATAGTATCCGTCAAAGGATAGATTTTGTACTGGGGTGAAATTCAATTGCCAAAATAGCAATACCCTAAATCTGGTGTTCCAGCAGTGAATGAACAAGTTTAATAGTATCCGTCAAAGAATGGATTTTGTTCTGTGGTGAAATTCAATTGCCAAAATAGCAATACCCTGAATCTGGTGTTCCAGCTGTGACTGGACAATTTCCCTAGTGTCCGTCAAAGGATATATTATTTTCTGGGGTGAAAGTCAGTAGCAAAAATAGAAATATAGTAACTCTGGTGTTCCAGCTGTTGCAGGCCTAGTTTAAATCTGGCCGTAAAAGGGTATATTTTTTATTTGGTGAAATTTAATTGCCAAAATAGCAATACCCGGAATCTGGTGCTCCAGCAGTGGCTGGCAAAGTTTAATAGTGTCCGGCAAAGGATATATTTTGTTCTGGGGTGAAATTCAAATGCCCAAATAGCAATACCATAAATCAGTGGTTTCAGCTATAGCTGGTCAAGTTTAATAGTGTCCGGCAAAGGATATATTATTTTCTGGGGTGAAAGTCAGTAGCAAAAATAGAAATACAGTAAATCTGGTGTTCCAGCTGTTGAAGGCTTCGTTTAAATCTGTCCATAAAAGGGTATATTTTTTTCTGGGGTGAAATTTAATTGCCAAAATAGCAATACCATGATTCTGGTGTTCCAGCTGTGACTGGACAATTTCCCTAGTGTCCGTCAAAGGATATATTATTTTCTGGGGTGAAATACAGTTGCAAAAATAGAAATACAGTAAATCTGGTGTTCCAGCTATGGCTAGACAAGTTTAATAGTGTCCAGCAAAGGATATATGTTTTTCTGGGGTGAAATTCAATTGCCAAAATAGCAATACCTTGAATCTGGTGTTCAAGCTGTGACTGGACAATTTCCCTAGTGTCCGTCAAAGGATATATTAATATCTGGGGTGAAAGTCAGTAGCAAAAATAGAAATACAGTAAATCTGGTGTTCCAGCTGTTGCAGGCCTAATTTAAATCTGTCTGTAAAAGGGTATATTTTTTTCTGGGGTTAAATTCAATTGCCAAAATAGCAATACCCTCAATATGGTGTTCCAGCTGGGACTGGACAATTTCCCTAGTGTCCGTCAAAGGATAGATTTTGTTCTGTGGTGAAATACAGTTGCAAAAATGGAAATACCGTAAATCTGGTGTTCCAGCTGTGACTGGACAAGTTTCATAGTGTCCGTTAATGGATATATTTTTTTCTGGGGTAAAATTCAATTGCCAAAATAGCAATACCATAAATCATTGGTTTCAGCTTTGGCTGGCCAAGTTTAATACTGTCCAGCAAAGGATAGATTTTAAATTGTTGGGTGAAATATTACAATTTTTGCCAGGTACAATCCCCTGCACTGCATAACTGACAGGGAACTTACAATTGGCGGTTACATTCTGCATGAAATGAAGCCTTTTTGGGCTGTGAAGCCAAAGGTAGTCTCCAATAACTGTTGGCAAATTCTTCTTTCTCCTCCTCTGCCTTCACCTTGTGCTTCCACTGAGTCCCCGGTGTCAGGTGTAAATGCCATCAGCAGCGTGTCTACTAGCGGGCTCATCTTCCTATCACACTCTATTGAGGGAATTATGGACGGCACGTTGTCCTTGTAACCGGGATGCAGCAGGCTGGCCACCCAGTAAGCAGCCCAAGTTAGAATGTGGCAGTAACTGGGCAGTTGTTGCGCAGGCACTGCAGCACGTTGTCGCTCATGCCAGGCTTCCCAGAGGCAGGGACAAGCTATCCTCATTGAGGGAGGTATATCGTCTGTGTCCTCTGTATCCCCCAGCGTTCCTCCTACTCCTCCTCATCCTCCAGAACTGTGCCCTGGCTGGACAATTGTGTTCCAGTCCAGGGCCTATGTTGGTGCAGGAACCCACCCTTCGAGCCACCTGCAATTGGCTGGACTTAAGTTAAGGATAAGGCGTGTACATAGTTTTGTTTGTTTATATAGTTACTTTAGCTGCATTACAGTTATTTTAATATGTTTTTAGGTAAATTTGTAAATAGTTTGTTAATGTTTGAGTGAAAGCGGGTGGGGGGTGGTGGTGTTGAGTGTGTAGGGTGTGAGGCTATTTAGGTTAATTTTCCATCCGCTTTCTATACTATCTATACTGCCAATGTATATAATTTCATTGTATAATACTGTTGCAGGGGCCCTGACAAAGTCTTTTAGTTCTCCTCCTCCTCCTCCTCCTGGATGGGCCACTTATAGGCCAGGGACTTAAAACAGTAGCTTCCCATGCTTCCCTGTAGCTATGCCCCTGGGCAAACCCATCAGTCAGTACATGTACTCTTCCATCATTTCCATCACGACTATGACATAGTGGGAATAACTGAGACATGGCTGGATGATAGCTATGACTGGGCAGTTAATATAAAAGGTTACAATCTGTTTAGAAAGGATCGTCAAAACCGGAGAGGTGGAGGGGTCTGCTCTATGAAGTTGTGTCTAAATCCCGTAATTCGAGAATACATCCCTGAGGGACATGAACATGTGGAGTCACTGTGGGTAGAAATACATGGAACAAAAAACAATAATAAAATACTAATAGGAGTGTATTATAAACCACCTAATATACCAGAGTCCACAGAAAATCTATTACTAAACGAGATAGACGAGGTGGCAAATCATAATAAAGTCGTTATTATGGGGGACTTCAACTACCCAGCTATAGACTGGGAAACTGAAAGCTGTACATCCCAAAAAGGAAACAGGTTCTTGGCAATAGCCAAAGACAATTACCTTTCCCAACTGGTTCAGGACCCCACTAGAGGGACGGCCATACTGGACTTAGTATTAACCAATAGACCTGATAGAACAACAGATGTGCAGGTTGGGGGACACCTGGCAAATAGTGACCATAAAGTTATAATCTTCCAATTATCCTTCAAACGAGAGTTTCTAAAGGGAGGAACAAAAATACCAAGCTTTAAAAAAGCAAAATTTAGCCAACTAAGCAAGGCCATAGGCCTAACTAACTGGGACAAAGTCCTCAAAAATAAAAATGCAACCATAAAATGGGAGATTTTTAAAAGCATTGTAACATCAAATTGTGAGAGGTACATACCTTAGAGGAATGAAAGGCTAAGGAATAATAAAAAATCAATGTGGATAAATGGAACCGTAAAGAAAGCAATAAATGACAAAAAGAAAGCATATAAATCACTGAAACAGGAGGGGAGTAAGGAAGCACTGATAAACTATAAGGAAAAAAATAGAATATGTAAAAAATTAATAAAATTTGCCAAACTAGAGACCGAGAGATTAATTGCCAAAGAGAGTAAAACTAACCCTAAATTGTTCTTCAATTTGTGGGGAGTCGCTCTGGTAGATAGCGGTGCGGGTGCAGTACAGAGGCAAAAGGGAGTCCAGAAAGTGCAGTAAACAGTGTTTTATTCACACTTGCACAAAACAAACAGTAAACAGTCTCTTGGTGTTAATTCACACACAGCAGAAAAACGTGATGCAAAACCAAACAGTCCAATGCAGGTTACAATCACCTGGGAGGTTTTAGGTGCAGGTTCGCACCTGGCTGTCAGCCCAGCCGCAGGACAAACCACCTCAGGCTTTCAGGCCGTCTGCACTCCTCCTTGCTGGGGCTCTTGCTTCCAGCCCAGAGAACTCCACATAGCACAGAATGGATCAGAATTCCCAAACGCAAATGATTCCACAGCCTAACAGCAGCTCCAGGACAATCACCACACACACACCCAGCTGCTGGCTGTGTTATAAAGGCCCGGGAAAACCCGGCCTGGACCGTGGGGAGTAGGCACCCACCCAACTCTTTGCCTACTCCCAGTAAGAGCCGGCCCGGATTGGCTTTGCAGCCAAACTAAATAGGAATGTGTCAAAACAGCACTAGCTGCTGCTGACACGCAAGAAAACCCGGCTCTTACCTCACCGAGGCCAGGAACCTCGGTGACACGTACCTGCCATCGACCACGGTACCTTGCACCTTACCACAAATTATATAAATTGTAAAAAATATAAATCTGAAGGAGTCGGCCCTCTACATAGCAATGAGGGGGGTGTTGCAGAGAGCGACAAGGATAAAGCAAAACTATTAAATATTTTTTTCTCCACTATATTCACTGAGGAAAATAAACTATCAGATGAAATGCAGAATGTAAAAGTAAATCCCCCATTAAAAGTGCCCTGTTTGACCCAGGAAGAAGTACAACAGCGACTTAAAAAGATTCAAATAGACAAATCGCCAGGACCGGATGGCATACACCCCCGTATCCTAAAGGAATTAAGTGATGTCATAGCCAGACCTTTATTTCTGATATTTACGGACTCTATACTGACAGGGAATGTTCCAGAGGATTGGCGCATAGCAAATGTGGTGCCAATATTCAAAAAGGGTCCAAAAACAGAGCCTGGAAATTATAGGCCGGTAAATTTAACATCTATTGTTGGTAAACTATTTGAAGGGTTTCTAAAAAATGCTATTTTGGAGTATCTCAATCAAAATAAGCAAATAACGCATGGCTTCATGAGGGATCGGTCATGCCAAACGAATTTAATCAGCTTCTATGAGGAGGTAAGTTCTAGACTTGACAGCGGCGAATCAATGGATGTCATATATCTGGACTTCTCCAAAGCATTTGACACCGTACCTCATAAAAGGTTAGTATATAAAATAAGGAGTCTCAGACTGGGAGAAAATGTCTGTATGTGGGTAAGTAACTGGCTGAGTGACAGAAAACAGAGGGTGGTTATTAACTGTAGATACTCAGATTGGGTCACTGTAACTAGTGGGGTACCTCAGGGGTCAGTATTGGGCACTATTCTCTTCAATATATTTATTAATGATCTTGTAGAAGGCCTGCACGGTAAAATATCTATTTTTGCATATGACACTAAACTTTGTAAAGTAATTAACACTGAAGAGGACAGTTTTCTGCTACAGAGGGATCTGGATAGATTGGAGGCTTGGGCAGAAAAATGACAGATGAGGTTTAACACTGACAAATGTAAAGTTATGCACATGGGAAGGAATAATGCAAGTCACCCGTACATATTAAATGGTAAAACACTCGGTAACACTGACATGGAAATAGATCTAGGAATTCTAATAATCAAAAGGGGCATAGATGCCCGTGATGAGAACATAGTCCTACCACTTTACAAATCACTAGTCAGCCCACACATGGAGTACAGTGTACAGTTCTGGGCTCCTGTGAACAAGGCAGAGCTGGAGAGGGTTCAGAGGAGGGCAACTAAAGTAATAACTGGAATGAGGGATCTACAGTACCCTGAAAGGTTCTCAAAATTAGGGTTATTCATTTTCGAAAAAAGACGACTGAGGGGAGATCTAATAACTATGTATAAATATATCAGGGGTCAGTACAGAGATCTCTCCCATCATCTATTTATCCCCAGGACTGTGACTGTGACGAGGGGACATCCTCTGCGTCTGGAGGAAAGAAGGTTTGTACACAAACATAGAAAAGAATTCTTCACTGTAAGAGCAGTGAGACTATGGAACTCTCTGCCTGAGGAGGTGGTGATGGTGAGTACAATAAAGGAATTCAAGAGTGGACTGGATTTACTTCTGGAGTGTAATAATATTACAAGCTACAGCTACTAGAGAGGGGTCGGTGATCCAGCGAGTTATTCTGATTGCCTGATTGGAGTCGGGAAGGAATTTTTTTCCCCTTAAGTGGGGAAAATTGGCTTCTGCCTCACAGGTTTTTTTTTGCCTTCCTCTGGATCAACTTGTAGGAAACAGGCCGAACTGGATGGACAAATGTCTTTTTTCGGTCTTATTACTATGTTACTATGTTACTATGTTGCAGATCTGCTGGTGGTGCAGGTTCTTGTGGCGTGATGACAAAGCTTTCCCACATTTTGCCAATGCTAAACAAGCCTTCTGAGGTGCTGATGGCGACCCAGCTGCCCGTGAGCAGCGGAGAACACGGTTCCTCCTACTCCTCCTCATCCTACTTATCCTCCTCATCCTCCAGAACTGTGCCCTGGCTGGACAATTGTGTTCCAGGCCAGGGCCTATGTTGGTGCAGGAACCCACCCTCCGAGCCATTTGTAATTGGCTGGCCTTAAGTTAAGGATAAGGCGTGTATATAGTTTTGTTTGTTTGTATGGTTAGTTTAGCTGCATTATAGTTATTTTAATATGTTTTTAAGTAAATTTGTAAATAGTTTGTTAATGGTTTGAGTGAAAGGGGGGAGGGTTGTTTGTGTTTGATTAACTGAATTGATTTTCACTATCTGGTGTTTCTGCACCCCAAATTCAGCACATGTGGCAGGCATGGGATGTGCGTCAAACCGGCTAGGCCCAGACCTGCTATTACATTTTTCCCCATCAGCGCACAACACCAGGCCAGGCTGAAGGCTCTATGGTACCAACCAATCATCCGTCTGTTGTTCAATGCCTGTCCACAGCTCCTGCGCGTTGTGGGATTTTTCCCACAAACACACAAGTTTTAAAACAAACTGCTGTCATTTCCCCTGGCTGTGCTGCTGTGGGTGGTGAAGGTGTTACGCTGAGTGGATGAGGTGGCGGTAGAGGAGATAGAAGCCGAGTAGGAGGAGGAGGTAACAGGATACAAAGAGAAATGCCCAGCAATCCTCGGGGGCGGAAGGACATTCGCAAAAATTCTATACGCCTCTTGGCCAGCCACTACATTTACCCACTGTGTTGTTGGTTATGTGGACGTTGCCATAGATAGCGTTGCGCAGTGTACACCTGATTTTGTCCGCCACTTGGTTGTGATGGGAAGGGATGGCTCCGTCGCAGGCAAAAGTAGCGGCGGCTGGGATACACATACTGTGGGACAGCCACCGCCATAAGGTTTTTAAAACTGTCCACCAGACAGAATGACAGCATTTTAAAGGACCAGGAAGTTTGAAATAAGGCATTCGGAGCCATGGGTAGGGGGGTACTTCCTCTTTCTATTTCTTTTTCTCTCCAGTGTTTGGGAGATGGACAGCTGATAGCTGAACACTTCCATGGGATTTGGTGGAGAAGGATGCTTGGTGACGATAACAGATGTGATGGCGTTTCTGCCACATCCTCTGTTTGCTGGGTGACAGGTGCAACTGTCACTCACTTGGGCTCAAGTTTAGAATGTTTATTTATTATTTTTCTCTATTTTATGTTATTTTAAGTCATTTCCCTATCCACATTTGTTTGCAGAGGATTTATCTACATTTTGCTGCCTTTTGTAGCCCTCTAGCCCTTGCCTGGGCTATTTTACAGACTTTTTAGTGCCCAAAAGTTTGGGTCCCCATTGACTTCAATGGGGTTCGGGTTCGGGATGAAGTTCGGGTCGAGTTCGGATCCCGAATCCGAACATTTTCCTGAAGTTCGGCCGAACTTCTCGAACCCGAACATTCAGGTATTCGCTCAACTCTACCAGCCACAGCTGAAACCACTGAATTACGTTATTGCTATTTTGGCAATTGAATTTCACCGCAGAACAAAATATATCCTTTGCCGGACACTATTAAACTTGGCAAGCTACTGCTGGGACACCAGATTTTTGGTATTGCTATTTTGGCAATTGAATTTTACCCCAGAAAATTATCTATCTTTTGCCGGACACTATTAAACTTGGCCAGCCACAGCTGAAACCACTGATTTACGGTATTGCTATTTTAGCAATTGAATTTCACCCCAGAACAAAATCTATTCTTTGCCGGAAACTATTAAACTTGGTCAGCCACTGCTGGGACACCAGATTTAGGCGATTGCTATTTTGGCCATTGAATTTCACCACAGAAAAAAATCTATCCGTTGCCAGACAGCACACGGTATTACACTTGGCTAGCCACAGCTGGAACACCAGATTTAGGGAATTGCTATTTTGGCAATTGAATTTAACCCCTCAATAAAGTATAGAAATTTCTATCCTGAGTTTCTAGGGGTGACAATAAGCACAGCCTAGCCCCTGATGTAGGATATAGCAAAAAATAAAACTAGTATTGATGGATTAATGGACTTGGGGGCAGCTTGTGCTGGTGCACCACAAGGCACAAAATGTCCGCCGATCACCCCAGAAAAAAGTGACAGAAAAACGCTCTGTGCAGCCTAAAAACCAGTGAGCAATTAACTAGCAGAAGTTTAATGATTCACAGCTGTAGATCAATCACTTCATTAGGTGTTTTTGCTGAGTTTTCCCTGCCTAATCTCATCCTCACAGCAGGTGCGTCCTATCCCTACACTAATCAGAGCAGAGTGACGTGCGGCGCTACATGACTCCAGCTTAAATAGAGGCTGGGTCACATGCTGCACTTGGCCAATGACAGCCATGCCATTAGTAGGCATGGCTGTGATGGCTTCTTAGGGCAAGAAGTAAAACACTAGCTGATTGGCTGCTGTGCAGCCCTTCAGAAAGCAGGAAGAAATAGCCGAACAACTAACCCGAACTCAAACTTTTTTGAAAATGTTCGGGTCCGGGTCCCGAACACCCCAAAATTCAATATGAACCCGAACTATACAGTTCGGGTTCGCTCATCCCTAGTAGGGTACCACAGGGGTCAGTATTGGGCCCTATTCCCTTCAATATATTTATTAATGATCTTGTAGAAGGCTTGCACAGTAAAATATAAATGTTTGCAGATTACACTAAACTGTGTAAAGTAATTAACATGTTAACATGGAAGAGGACAGTATACCGATACAGATAGTTCTAGATAGATTAGAGGCTTGGGCATAGAAGTGGCTGATGAGGTTTAACACTTACAAATGTAAGGTTATGCACATGGGAAAGAAAAATACATGTCACCAGTACATACTAATTACTAAATAGTAAAACACTCAGTAACACTGACATGGAAAAGTATTTAGGAATTTTAGTGAACAGCAAACTAAGCCTTAGAAACCAGTATCAGGCAACTTCTGCCAAGGCCAATAAGATAATGGGTTGCATCAAAAGGGGCATAGATGTCCGTGAAAAGAACAGTCTTGCCACCTTATAAATCACTAGTCAGACTACACATGGAGTACTGTGTATAAATCTGGGCTCCTGGGAACAAGGCAGACATAGCAGAGCTGGAGATGGTCCACAGATGGGCAACTAAAGTAATAACTGGAATGGGAGGACTACAGTACCGAGAAAGATTATCAAAATTAGGGTTACTCACTTTAGAAAAAAGACTACTAAGGGGAGATCTAATAACCATGTTTAAATATATCAGAGGTCAATACATAATCTATTTATCCCCAGGACTGTGACTGTGATGAGGGGACATCCTCTGCGTCCTGAGGAAAGAATCTTTGTAAACATAGAAGAGTATTCTTTACGGTAAGAGCAGTGAGATTATGGAACTCTCTGCCTGAAGAGGTAGTGATGGTGAATTCACTAAAATAGTTCAAGAGGGGCCTGGATGTATTTCTGGAGTGAAATAATATTACAGTTTATAGTTACTAGAGATGGGTTGTTGATCCAGGGAGTTACTCTGATCGCCTGATTGGAGTGGGGAAATAATTTTTTCCCCTAAAGGGAGGAAAATTGGCTTCTACCTCACAAGTTTTTTTTTTTGCCTTCCTCTGGATCAAATTACAGGATAACAGGCTGAACTAGATGGAAATATGTATTTTTAAGCCTTATAAACTATGTTACTATGTTACTAGGACTTTAATTTCTCATAAAATGTATTCAATACTATATCAGACTCTTGTCAAGCTGCAACTAACACAGGGTGGCCAAACATTGACATATAGGATAGACATTTTGTGACACTATCATATGTTTTCAACATCGGGACATGTCCAGCCTGTAGGAAAAGTGAGATGTCCAGCCTGTAGGAAAAGTGAGGGTGGACACATCTGTGCTTCCATACATTATGTCAAGCTGGATCTACGGATGTAGTAGAGTTAACACACATGCTTTCTGAGACATGTTATCTAAGTAAAATGCATTAAGCAAACACCTCCAATTGCTTTTCAATATCTTTTGTTTCAAGATAACACGATGAGTTAAGAAATTTGAGTTAAGAGTTTGTGTTTTAACCCTGCTAGATCTGTATACACAAACCAATTGCAAAAAAAATATATTAGTTTGCAAAAATTGCTCATACTATTTAATAAATCCGGTGTCGGTGCTTTCTAAACATTTTTATTTGATAATGCTAAAAGCAGATTTATAGTGCAACCATGTCCCCTTTTGTAATTTTATATTGTTATTATAATACAAATGTGGCAAATGTGGGTGCAATTTAAGATATGATTTGTATGGCACAATTTTATACAAAATCAGAACTGATTTTTAAAAAAATTAAATTATTATGATTATTTTAAATAAATCATTGTGAGAATCATGAATGCACAGTGGACAAATCTGCAGCAATGTGAAATGTTAATATGTCAACAAAGAGCATGATCTTAAATCATTTTTACAGTAGATTTCCAGTACTATGTTAAGCTGATCTGTCAGCTGAATTTGCTGACCTATGTAATTACAGCCTATAAAGGGTATAGGTCTGCATTCTATTTGGATAATAAGAGAGATCAAACAACATAGCAGACTAATAGTCAATTATGGTGAAGAGGAGCAGAAGTAGATGGGGAGAGGGGTGGTGAGCTCTCCCTTCATAAATACAGCAAAGGCATAGCTAAGTGCTCTTTCAATGCTTCTATAATAGACAAATGACACAATACTTGTTTAGGTTTATAGGAGAATGGACCTATAACTGTAATATGCTACCCTTACATTACTAACATACACAGACAATATGGCTACTTTAAGTCCACAGCATGGATAATTTAGGGTATGTTAACATTCTTACAATGTAATGTCTGGTTTTAATCAGAGTAAGTATAAAGCTGAGCTTTCCCCTACTAGTAGCCATTTTGGCTCCAGGAGGAGGACATGGTGGGCTCAGCGTGCATGTTGGTACCTGCATCCCTGGATCTAATGGAGGCTGTTATGGCACCAAACAGGGTTACTAAGCAAGGTGGATCCAGCATGCATGCTGGGCCTGCACTCCCTGGATTTTATGTGGCTGTCATGGCCCATAACAGGTAGGATTTAGCGTTAGGACGACTCATTGAGGTGGCCTTGGCACGGCGAGTGGCTTATTACCTTTTGATTAAAATGTACACTGACGCCTCACTTTTCCAGCATACAGGCAGGGCAGAGTGCTGGTTGCAGAGTGCTGTTGCATTTTTTCTGTGTTTGTATGTATATTTCGCTACGTGCACCTGCTTTCAGGGACGTGCTGACTGACCCCCCTTTTTTGTGTATTCTTACAATGTATACTAACTACTGTTCTACAAAAAGTGCATTCTTTTTAGGCTATACAAAGTTTTCATAGGAAAGGGGGGAGTTATGGATCATCTCTGTGACGAGCTGAGAATAGAGTGATATCTTACCTGTGCAGCAAAATAATTGCTCAGTCATTTCAGATATACATGTACACCTGTAGCTCCACAGTTTCTCCAACAAGAACACATGCCAATAAAATTATGTAAAAGGGAAAAAAATGGGTGGCTCACTAGTTGATGAATTGGTTTAGTGCTCAAATCAAAAATGTTTCACCCAAACATATGAGAAAAAATGATGCCGAAAAATGATTGGCACTCTATATCTGGATTTATATAGAGAAAGGCTCGTATTTATATAAAATCTAGACATTTATTGTGCAAAATAAAATATAAATAATACAAATAAAAATACCAAATTCATAAAACATATGCGCGTATATATCAGTGGTATTTGATATGACCCTTTAAATAATGCTTCCCTGAATATTAAGGTCCTTTAATTATATAGAGCATAAAAAGGTTGGCTATCAGGGGTATGATGGGGAGTAGGGGGAGAGGCACTTTTCATTAGCACATGATTGGGGGGCATCTATGGGGGCACCTCTTACTGGCACATTATTGGGGGGCACTATGGGGACATCTACTGAGGCCACAAAGAAGGGGTATTTTATATGGGGGGCTCTGTGCAGTACTAGTATTATCAAGGGGTTTATCTGTTTCTACAGTACAATATTGGGGACCACAGCAGCACAGTATTGGGGGTAGTAGGATGAATTGTCCAGAAGGTGGGAGGATGATGGAAAAGTAATAAACTGAGTTTTTTTGTTGTTGTCATACTGCAGAGACGAAAACTGGTGGTCTGGTCTGCAGGTCTGAAAGGAGAAGATAAGGAGAAGATAAGGAAAGAAAACATCTACATCAAAGGAGACATCACTGGATGTAAAAGGTAAGTGGGGCTGTATTTCTGTAGTGATCGAAGCAGGGGCGTATTGATTACTGGAAGTGCCCCTCCTGAGACCAGACTCTGGATCCGCCACTGGTCCAATTAGTTAGTGTCAATAAAGCCAATATAATGTATTTGTGTCTACAAAAACCTGATGTAGAAAGATGTTCCACATTAAAAGGTATTTCACATTAAAAGAGAGTTGAGAGTATAACTCTAGAAACTTGTTGTAATGAACTAGGTGGATAGTATTGGCATATATATATGTATATTAGAGTGCATGCGGTTTACAGTTCAAATTAGCGATCCTTCTCATACACATAAGCAGACGTTTTACCTGTATGACTTCTTACTGAGGGATTAACCCCCGATACTGGCCGCAGTGTCCCACGTGCCAGATGCGGTATGGAGGGATCTTACCTCTAATGGTGTCTTCTGCTTAATCGTGTGTACTCCGATGCTTGCGGTGTTGGCTCTGTGGCACGCTGTAAACCTTTCAATAGTTAGAGTTGCCGGTTACCACCTTCTGTGTTGTTTGGTATCAGAGCGCTCAGCAATTAATTCCACTATTGGATCTTTCTTTTCATTGACTGATTATTTGTATGTAAAGAGGGGATCTCTTCCAAACCATACGCGTTTCGAGACGTTAAACGTGTCCCTTCATCAGTGGTAAAAGACCCCAAGAAAATTCAGCCTCAGCTCTACCTCAGATCCGATAGTGGAATTAATTGCGGAGCACTCCGATACCATTACTGCCATTGACGCCGACTTCAACAAACAACACAGAAGGAGGAAACCGGCAACTCTAACTATTGGAAGGTTTACAGCGCGCCACAGAGCCGAAACCACAAGCATCCGAGTACACGCGATTAAGCAGAAGACGCCATTTGAGGTAAGATCCCTCCATACCACATCTGGCACGTGGCACGCCGCGGACAGTATCGGAGGTTGATCCCTCAGTAAGAAGTCATACGGCTAAAATGTCTGCTTATTTGTATGAGAAGGATCACTAATTTGAACTGTAAACTGCATGCACTCTAATATACATGTATATATGCCGATACTATCCTCCTAGTTCATTACAGCAAGTGACACCAGTACTGGAATTAAGCAACTTAACTCTGGACTTACTTGCTTTTTAGAGTTATACCCTCAACTCTCTTTTAATGTGGAATACCTTTTAATGTGGAACATCTTTCTACATCAGGTTTTTGTGGACACAAATACATTATATTGGCTTTGAGACTATTGGACATACCCCTGATAGCCAACCATTTTATACTCTCTCTATAAAAAATAAGGACCTTAATATTCAGGGAAGCATTATTTAAAGGGTCATATCAAATACCACTGATATATACGCGCATATGTTTTATGAATTTGGTATTTTTATTTATATTATTTATATTTTATTTTGCACAATACATTTCTAGATTTTATATATATACGAGCCTTTCTCTATATAAATCCAGATATAGAGTGCCAATCATTTTTTGGCATCAAATGGAATTATATTTTTATTTGACTCAACAAATTTAATTTGTATGTTGCTATGCATGGATTATCATGAAAAACAGAAGAAATAGTGACCCATTTATCAATTTCTATCTGTTGCCTTTGCCTACAACACGAGTCAATAACGAAGTACAACATTATAATAATATATTGCCACCTGCTGGTCAGTGTACGTGTGTGCAATAAGAAAAAGCTAACATAAAAGAAAAAGAATGACACTGTTTATTTAAAAAAAAATAATAATAATCTAATGTATTGGTTGGTTACAAATGTATTACATCGTTGCTAGTAATTCTGGGACCATCAGGAAAATGGAGGTCATCTGCAAGGTTAGGTCACTGTATACAGATTGGCTGAATAAAATATATGTTTGGCTATTTCTTTAACTTTTGTATTGTCATAATTGTATCAACCTGCAGAATAAAGTTATCATCTCATACATACTGCATGGATAACTGCATAAAAAATAAAAAATAAAAACACTGACAAAACTCACCTGCCAAAAAAAGAGATAAAAAGCGATTAAAAAGTAATTTGTAAATTAATATGGTACCAATAAATAGTATAGCTCATCCCACACAAAAAAACAAAAAAAAAAAAAAAAAAAACAAGTCCTTCCTGTCCCAATGGAAGAATAAAAATTGCATTGATTAGTTTTTTGGTTAGTATATTGTGATGCAAAATACAACTAATTTTAATAGAAGAAAAAGTGGTTTTATGATGCAAACCTAGTAAAACAAAAAAAAAAAAAACTATAAAAATCTGGTATCAAAATGATTGTATAAGCCTGCAGAATATAGTGAGCCTTTCATTTATACCTCGCAGTGAACCCCATAAAAAAGAAAAATTATAACTATCAGACAGAATTGCATTTTTTGCCCACCTCAACTCACAAAAAAAATAAAAGCGATCAAAAAGCTAAAATGTATCCCCAAATCGTACCAATGAAAACTAAAACTTATCCTACAAAAACACTAGCCCTCACACAGCTTAGTCAAAAAGAGAAAAAGTTATGGCTCTTAAAAAAACCATTGTAGCAAATATCATGTTACAAAATCCAAATGCCACTCCTTCCCTTCTGAGCACTTTCTAAGCACTGCCGTGTCCCCGAACAGCAGTTTATGATCACATTTGGGGTATTTCCGTACTTGGGAGAAACTGCAAAACAAATCATGTGATTCTTATTCTCATTTGGGACTAAAGTAATGTACTGTTGGAAAAAAAGGATTTTTTATTTTTAAGGTCTAGTGTTTGTATGAAACACATGTGGGGTCCAGACTATCACTACACCCCTAGATTAATTCTTTTGGAGGGTAGTTTTAAAAAAGGGGTTATTTCTTTGGATATTAATTGTACTTAGACTAAGGATGAGCAAACCAGTTCGGGATGACAGCAGACAAACCAGAATCTTTCTAGGTTAGGTTCAGACGAATCAACTAAAATGGCACATAGCGCCATTTTAGTGCACATGTCAGTGGGAAAAACCTAGGCAGGAAGAAGAAGGGCTCTCGCATGACCCTCAAAGGAAATGGTGGCAGGACATGCCCTTATTGGCTCCCAAGCTGCAATCATTGCTGCAGCAGGAAGGGAGATGCCCTAGCGGAACGCACATAATGTCTTTCTATGTTTGGCTGTGAAAGAGTGCTGTTGGATATAGCAGTATCTGCCAGAATAACGATCTTAGTGAGTCAAGGACAGTTAGAAATCAATTAAGCTTGTTTTCTACTGCCAGGGACAGGCTAGAATTACACAGAAGAAGAAGAATTGTGTGTGTAGAATACGCTAAAATCAGTGATTGAGGACAAGGACACAATATTTTTTTTTTTTTTTTGGGGGGTCATTGAATATAATCAATCCAGCATATAGGTGATCAGCATACCAATACACCAATACACAGACTAGGGCAACAATTATAAGTGTTAATGTGAATTGAGCGTCAGGCCTTAATCGTCTGTTTACATGTATTCTATATCCACACGGTTAAATTACATTTTTTGGGAGGACTTGTTCAATTTATTTAAACCAGCATATAGGTGATCAGTACCCCAATACACAGGCTAGGGTAACAATTTACCGCTGAATGTTAACGGCCATTTCTGTTCCATATCCACACGGCTGGAACTTAATTTTCTTTTGAACTTCAATTGAACTTCAGTTCAATTTAAT
The DNA here is from genome assembly GCA_033119425.1 of Bufotes viridis. NCBI lineage: Eukaryota > Metazoa > Chordata > Amphibia > Anura > Bufonidae > Bufotes > Bufotes viridis. The sequence goes on along the minus strand of CM065593.1, from coordinate 292,744,153 downwards.
TAAATCAGGTTATAAGTGATCAGTACACCAATACACAGGCTAGGGAAACTATTTACCTGAGAGTGATAACAAATTGGGCCATTAAGCAATTTCCCTTAATTTCTATCTCCACACGGTGTCAATTTTTTGGTGGGTTTGTATGGTAGGCAGGTGTTAGCGATGCAGTGAGACAGGAACAAAAACAGGTTAAAGTCTAAAAGCAGTGTTTTATTTACAAAGTTCAAAATAAAACATAAGTAGCCTTAATGAAAGACCCAGAGCTAAAATGTGGGTAGTACCTGGCCAGCATTAGTAGTATTAGGCCACAGCTGTCCCTGATGCTTTGGAAAGGCACAACATTATTATCAAAGGGGTTGTTTTATCTCCATAATTGGATGCCAATCTGTAGTAAAACTCTAAATTACATTTTCAGAAGTGTTTCATTTTCCTGTCAGGGCTCACCTTCCCCCACTTTATTTATTGCTCGTTGTCAGGGGTTGCGGCCACTGCTATAATCCAGCAGCGGTGGCCACGCATGAAACGTATGACCTACCTTAAGTCTAGTGGCTGGACGGGAGTGCGTATAAGCACGCAAGTGTTGTAGCTCCCAATCCGACCGTTGCTCTGCAGTGTCTCTGATTTCAGTGGAGGAGTAGCCTGGAGCTGTTCTACCCTGGAACGCAAAGCAAAATCAGCTGCTAAGCTCTGAAAAGCTTTTTAGAGCTTTGACAGTTCACTTGCTGCAAGGCATCAGGAGTGCGCACATGCAGGCAAGCGGCGCTATGACATCACCACTTCTCCGAGATGCCTGAGGTGCTGAAGCCCTTCAAAAAGGCCAAAGTTTGTCAGCAGGGACAACTGCAGCATGAACAATGTTCTTATTTTCATATTAATAGAACAGACACTGATGCTCATGCAGCAGGACCACAGCAGCAGAAGAGCAGCTGACGGATTTTACAGTCAACCCTATAGCTGTTGGGGATACACAAAGGGAATTTGCCATGTAGGGGAGGATGAGGAGCTGCTACTGTAAGAGGAGGAGGAGTTGGTGGTGGAAGAGTAAGACGACGAGGATGACAATGGCACCAGCCAGGAAACCAATCGTCTCAATGGGAGCAAAGCTGGAAAGAAGTGGCTCCTCTATCACGATGGCCATAATGGTGACCTGCATGCTCACTTGCTAAAACAGTGACAGGCATATTAACATCAAGCAGTCTGATGATTACTGGATAGCCATATTTTTAGACCCCCGCTATCAAGACAAAATGAGGGAATGTTTTCCTCTCACAGAAGAGATGTCAATTTGCGTTATTACCAGGACACACTGTGTATGCAGCTTGCTGCGCCTTACGGCAAGTAAAGGCCTGCCGACGGCATGTCTGAAAGAGAGAACCCTCTCTACCCCCTGAAAAGTCACCCTTCCACCTCCACCAATAGCAGAAGTTGAAGCAGCAGCCATTTCAGTCTCCTCGACATAATGGAGCAGTTTTTCCATGTGCCGTACTAGGCTAAGGCCAGCCAGCAAGCCGACAGCTCCTGCCTCAATACCCAGGTTCAGGCATACCTAAACTCTGGCCAGTCTCTGGTGTATACCCTCTTCCCTGACCCCGTGGATTTCTCGGCAGGCAGACTGGAACAATCTTTTTACTTGCTCAGCCTCTAGTGTCATCTCAGAGAAGGTTTTCAGCACTGCAAGGATGAAGTGACACCCAAACGGACCAAGTTGTTCTCCACCAGTGTCCAGAAAATCACTTTTGTCAAAATGAGCAAAACCTGGATTGAGAAGTATTTTCACACTCCTCTGGCTGAGGCCAATGAATAGTTCTATTCTTGCTGAAGGTGCAACATCTTGCCACTTTTGCTGCCTGACTCCATCATGCCACTGCATTCATCATGCCACCGCTGCGACCCGACAACCATTATGTTCCGTACAGCTGCTGCTGCCTCTTTTATGTCACCACCATCATCATGCCACTGCTGCAAACCATCATCTTCCACCAGGCTGCTGCTGCATCATGCCACTGCCACCATCATGCCAGTACTGTGACCTGTCAACCATCATGTTCTATATGGGTGCTCCTTCCTCAGTCATGCCACCACCGCCATCATCTCACTACTACGGTTGCTGATCATCATATTACGTAAGGCTACTGCTGCTGCCTCTATCATGCCACCTCTGCCATTATGCTGCTGTTGCGACCGGCCAATCATTATGTTCTGTACGGCTATGTTCTCTACAGCTGATGCCTCCATCATGCCACTGCGGACATCACACCACTGCTGCGGCCTGCCGACTATCATACTCCGTAAGGCTGCTGCTGCCTGCCAACATGTACCCTATGGCTCAGCTGCTTTTGATCCTCGCTACTAATCCCCTACTGCCACCACCTTTAACACAAAACATCTCTCTCTACTACCACTACTACTACTACTACTACTACTACTACTACCACTACTACTATTACTAATACTACCCATAGACAGCCATTCTACTGCCTTGTATGTTTCATGCTATGCTGCTTTTACTGCCGCTACTATTACGGCCACGTGCCCCTATATCCTTAACCTTTCAACTTCCACACTGCACTGCTGTATTCGAGAGCGTGGGGACGGGGGAGGGAAAAAGAAAAAAATCATAAAAAATGTACCAAATAAGATAACAAGTTTTCCTAAAAAGTAGTAAGAGTCCTAGAGGGCTAGAGACAATTGGAACAAATTTGGTTCAACCTAAATCAATTTGTGTCCAAAACAAACTTTTTAAAAATTTGGCAAACCTTAATCTATCCGAATCTTGAGCTCAACTCTAACTGGGACCACAGGGATGTTTCAACATGGCACTCAAACCCATTTCAGTAAAATCTGGGTTTCAAAAGCTAAATGGTGCTCCTTCCCTTCTTGACCCTGCTGTGTGCCAAAACAGCAGGTTATGACCACATGTAGGGTACTGTCGTACTAAGAAGTAAGGGAGTAACAAACAACCCAAATTGCTAGGGAGGCTCGTCCCCTTCGCAGCCTGCTATTAGCTGCTCCCCCGAGATTTAGCCATGCGGGGATCAGGAGAGATGGGGCCTTTTGGGGTTTTCCTTATGGAAAAAATTAATTTTAAAATTTTACCTCTATATTGCATTAATTCCTGTGACACACTTAAAGGATTAACAGACTTCCTAAATGTCATTTTGAATACTTTGAGAGTTGTTAAAATGGGTGAATTATATGGGGTTCTAAGATAGAGGCCTCTCCAAGGCATTTCAGAACTGATTTGGAAATTTTCTTGAAAGTTTGTTAAATTTCTGCTAAACCTATAAGCCTTTTAACCTCTCCAAAAAATAAAAGTATGATTGAACAATGGTGCAAACACAAAGAGGACATATGGTAAATATAAATTTTATAGCAGACGGGAGGCTCGTATCATTGCATTAAACCTTCTTTGCTCAAATAGCAATATCAAATTTACATATATAAGAGAATACTTTAAGAGAAAAAAATATATATATCATATTCTGCCTAGAAACAAATATTCAAATGAGGAGCTGAGGTATCCAATCACAACTTGAACCTTAGTCTATATAAACTGCTGCACTGCATAGCTTCACCTCTTTCTTTATTGCTCATCAGTTGGAAGATAAGTGTTCCTCTACATATATTATATTATTGTTCTTACATTCAAGATATTCCCCTTTATATATATTTACTTTTCTATTTACACGGTCCCTGCCTCACTCCCCTGGGCTTACCAACAATACATTTGCGTCTCAGGCCTTTTTCTTCTGTCAGACACCGGACTTTCTGACAGGAAGAAAGTAGCTTGCTTCCTCCACAGCACAACAGTACAGCCTTATCCTCTCCTAGACTGCCATCTAGTGCCCTCAAAAAATGACTACATTCACCTTAACCTACCATTAGTTCTTTAGGTTCTTTTTTTCTTTATATAGTTTTCATTAAATATTCATTAAGCATTTATAATAGTTCTAATATAGATATAAATTTTCTCTTCAGAACATGTCTGATGAGGGTGTGGAAATGAGGATGGAGCAAGAAATTCCTGCATTTCGTGAGAGAATTTCAGCTAATACGATTAAAGATTTAGTTGATAAGTCTACAAGCTCTTGGATCTGCTACAGCATCGCTTAACGATAATATTAATAAATTCGTGGCCACGGCGATGTCAAAAACTAAACAGTCCTCTGAACCCAATATCCATCCTTCGACACCTTCTGACCAATTTTGGTCGGCAGACGATTCGGCCACACACAGACCCGGGAAGTCCACCCGAAGCGTCATAATGCGGACAATGATAATTCTCCTATTAAATATATGGCAGGAGAAAGTACAAATATTTCTAGGACCCTTTCTCACCACGGTGGTCCAACCAAACAATCTTTCCCCTCACGTTCGCGACCCTCGGCCCCAGAGGAAGAATGTTTTAAGTGGGCACATAAATATTCTAGACGCAATAAGCCGGATTCATATGTAGATTACTCTAGCCAAGAGTCGTCTGCAGCGTCTAATTCCTCAGATGTTGAATATGCATATGATAGTTAAGAGGCTGAATATGATTGTTTGGACGAAGAATCCCCTATACCAGATAATTCTGGCTCAATTATACTGGATACTCAAGGTTTACCCTTCTTTACACCAAGCCAAATAAAACACCCCAGATCAGGGGATTGGGCTTCGCTACCCCAAGTAGCAAAGTATGGGGCATCCCTAGTAAATAAACCTTTGGATAAGGTTGATCGCAACAAACTTAGGGCGGAGTGCCCTCGCCCGTCTTTGCCTTCTAAAGCATCTGTTACACCAGATATTGATATTGATCCGGCCCTCTCTAAGTATTTATTAAAAACTTGGAAACACCCAAACAACAGGATAGATAGATCTTTCAAATCTATCCAAGATAAATTATTAGACTCATTGGGTCCACTGACCAAAATAACAGAAGTGTCAGAACAGTCCATATCTCCTGGTGAACCAGTTAACACAGAGGTGTTTCGTGGTTAGGCACAGAGAGCTATGTGTATTCTGGGGAATACCAATGCAGCAATGTTCTCTGAAAGATGTAAATCTGTATTGATGTGCCTATACCCACAGCTCATCCACCTAGCACATAATGACCCAGACCCTTCAAGTGAGGGTGTTTTATTTGGAGATTCTTTTCTAAAAGATCTCAATAAATATGTAGGACTTTTTAATTCACTTGATAAGGCCTAGACATCTCTTAAAAGAATTTTTAATCCTTGTGTTTTTGGAAAGGCCGGGAGAGGAAAGGGCCGCTTTCCCAGCCGGGCCCAAGTTCCCCTTTCCTACAACAAAGGCCCTAACATACCTCAAGAAAGGGTTCAATACCAACCAGCACCCTACCAGCCTCCCCCGTTCTCCCAAACCAGAGGAAGACCTTGGCGAGCATGTGGTAATAGAGGATTTCCCAGATATCGCCCTCCCACATGTAAGCCTCAATATTTCTCATGTTTCTATGACACCGCTAGGGGGCAGGATTCAGTATTTTTCCCACATCTGGTACACGATAACATCCGACCAAAATAGAGGAACATCTGGTTAAAACAGAAATAGAGGAATTATTTAAAAAACAAGCGATAAATCCTGTCCCATACCTTACACCAAGTTTTATAAGCAACATCTTCCTGGTAAAGAAAAAAGATGGCGGTCGCAGACCGGTGATAAACTTACGGAATCTCAATGACTTCCTTACATTTCACCATTTCAAAATGGAGGGTATCCATCTTTTGCAGGACCTTCTACTTCACAACGATTGGTTAGTGAAGATAGACTTAAAAAGTGCATATCTTACTGTCCCCATTCACCCTTCTTTCCACCATTTTCTCCAATTTGTCTGATAAGACCAAAAATGGCAATTTACTTGCCTCCCATTCGGCCTTTCTTCAGCCCCATGGTGCTTCGCCAAACTGATGAAGCCGGTGGTGGCACTTCTCAGAAGTCAAGTGGTTCGTCTGATCATATATCTGGACGATATATTAATTGTAGCTTTTTCCCTCAAACTCATTCATCGACACCTACATTGGACAATAACTCTTCTTACAGATTTGGGTTTAATCATAAACCACAAAAAAAATCAGTTCTCATTACTTCAAAAGAACTGGAATTCTTAGGATTCCTTATAAATGCTCGGCTAGATCTACAAACCAGATTCCCAAAGAGTTGAGACACTAAACAAATTGTGAATAAAAACTGAATGCAATGATGTGGAGATGGCAAATGTCAATATTTTATTTGTAATAGAACGTAGATGACAGATCAAACGTTTAATCGGAGTAAATGTATCATTTTAAAGGAAAAAGTTGTTGATTCAAAATTTCACGGTGTCAACAAATCCCCAAAAAGTTGGGACAAGTAGCAATAAGAGGCTTTTGGGTATAAAAAGAGCTTCTCAGAGTGGCAGTGTCTTTCAGAACCCAAGATGGGTAGAGGATCACCAATTCCCACAATGTTGCGCAGAAAGATAGTGGAGCAATATCAGAAAGGTGTTACCCAGCGAAAAATTGCAAAGACTTTGCATCTATCATCATCAACTGTGCATAACATCATCCGAAGATTCAGAGAATCTGGAACAATCTCTGTGCGTAAGGGTCAAGGCCGTAAAACCATACTGGATGCCCGTGATCTCCGGGCCCTTAAACGACACTGCACCACAAACAGGAATGCTACTGTAAAGTAAATCACAGAATGGGCTCAGGAATACTTCCAGAAACCATTGTCAGTGAACACAATCCACCGTGCCATCCCCCATTGCCAGCTGAAACTCTGCAGTGCAAAGAAGAAGCCATTTCTAAGCAAGATCCACAAGCCCAGGCGTTTTCACTGGGCCAGGGATCATTTAAAATGGAGTGTGGCAAAATGGAAGACTGTTCTGTGGTCAGACAAGACACTATTCGAAGTTCTTTTTGGAAATCTGGGACGCCATGTCATCCGGACCAAAGAGGACAAGGACAACCCAAGTTGTTATCAATGCTAAGTTCAGAAGCCTGCATCTCTGATGGTATGGGGTTGCATGAGTGCGTGTGGCATGGGCAGCTTGCATGTCTGGAAAGGCACCATCAATGCAGAAAAATATATTCAGGTTCTAGAACAACATATGCTCCCATCCAGACGTCATCTCTTTCAGGGAAGACCCTGCATTTTTCAACAAGATAATGCCAGACCACATTCTGCATCAATCACAACATCATGGCTGCGTAGGAGAAGGATCAGGGTACTGAAATGGCCAGTCTGCAGTCCAGATCTTTCACCTATAGAGAACATTTGGCGCATCATAAAGAGGAAGGTGCAACAAAGAAGGCACAAGACGACTGAACAGTTAGAGGCCTGTATTAGACAAGAATGGGAGAGCATTCCTATTTCTAAACTTGAGAAACTGGTCTCCTCGGTCCCCAGACGTCTGTTGAGTGTTGTAAGAAGAAGGGGAGATGCCACACAGTGGTGAAAATGGCCTTGTCCCAACTTTTTTGGGATTTGTTGACAACATGAAATTCTGAATCAACATATTTTTCCCTTAAAATGGTACATTTTCTAAGTTTAAACTTTTGTTCCGTGATTTATGTTCAATTCTGAATAAAATATTAGAATTAGGCACCTCCACACCATTGCATTCAGTTTTTATTCACGATTTGTATAGTGTCCCAACTTTTTTGGAATCTGGTTTTTATTAAGCCTTCCTGCTCGGAAGTTGCACGCGATTCACAAAGAAATTCATGCTATACTGTCCAAAGATTTAATATCTTTAAGAAAACTCGCTCACATCGTAGGGTTACTTTCTGCCTTAATCCAGGTAATTTTCCCTGCACCTCTTAACTACAGGGCTCTCCAGAGACTAAAGTCTCAACATCTCAGAGAAGGTCTGAATTATTCAGATCACATTCCGCTATCTGCAGACACCAAGGAAGAATCAACTTGGTGGCTTCATCACATTCAGGACTGGAATGGAAAAGCGATCTTCGCTTCCAATCCAGACTTAGTGATAGAATCGGATGCTAGTCCTCTCAGCTGGGGCGCACGTTGCGGCCCATTATCCACAGGAGGGAGATGGTCAGAAGCTGAATCTTCACTCCACATCAATTGCCTGGAACTTTTCGCCAGCTCTTTCGCCTTGAAGAGTTTCACAAAACAGAAATCCAACTGTTGTGTTCTTATCAGATTAGACAACATATCAGCGGTTCAATACATCAACCATCTGGGGGGTCCCAAATCCAAAATGTTACCGGATATTGCCAGAGATTTTTTGCATTTTTGTTTGGACAAGAACATTGTCCTGAGGGCGGAATATATTCTAGAAATTTTCAACTCAGTGGCAGATTGGAACTCCCGTTATCTATCTGGCAATTGGAGATTAGATCCACTGATTTTAAAACAGATAGATGCTCTTTGGGGTCCTCTCCCAATAGATCTATTTGCGTCCCGACTGAATTGCCAGATCCCTCTTTTCTTCAGTTGGCGTCCGGATTCGGACACTCTGGGGGTGGATGCCTTTCGTCAATCAGGGCCTCAAGAAATTCTGTATGCTTTCCTCCTTTTTCTCTCATACCGAGAGTCCTTCTTCAGGTCCTACACCAGGAGGCTATAGCGGCTCTCATTACCCCATTGTGGACCACTCAATCATGGTTTCCTCAATTATTGGGAATGACGATAGACATTCCGAGGATCCTTCTATCCACCAATCCAGTCTTACAGACCCATCAGGGAATTACCACCCGCTCCTTCTGTCGGAAAATTTGGGTTCATTGGTGCTCTTAACGGCATCTGGATCCCGTATCTGCCTCTTTATCCCACATCTTAAATTTTCTGTCTGAGTCTTTTGAATCCGGCAAGGCTTATCGAACAATAAAAGTTTATCGTTCAGCCATCACTTCTACTCACTTACATTAATATGCCGTCTCATGAAAGGTATTAGTTTCAAAAAAACTCCTTTACCCAGATATAAGACAACATGGGATGTGTCTATTTTACCTAATTTTATTTCACCTTGGGATGATATTAACGATCTTTCTCTTAAATCTAAGTCTTGTATCTTTAAAACGAATTTCCGACATTCGGGCATTAGATATATCACATATATCAGGATGCTCAACCTGCGGCCCTCCAGCTGTTGTAAAACTACAACTCCCACAATGCCCTTCTGTAGGATGATAGCTGTAGGCTGTCAGGGAATGATGGGAGTTGTAGTTTTGCAACAGCTGGAGGGCCGCAGGTTGAGCATGCCTGACATAGGCAATACCTCAAAGAGTTCTTTTTTCTATATCTCACCGTGCCAAAACTGGTCTTCACTCTATATTTTACCCAGCTTTTCCTCTTCAACCAAAGTTGTGTGTAGTCAGATGTCTGAAAGCATACGAACTAATGACTGAACCATACCGTTCTTCTCTCTATTCTCAGCTCCTGATTTCCTTTTGCCACCCTTATTTGCCAGTATCCTCGGCCACGCTGGCCAGATGGGTTAAACAAACCATGGCATTAGCTGACAATGACACTGCTATATTTGGCGCCCACTCTACTCGGAGCGCAATGACAACTAAAGCAGCCCAATCGGGAGGCTCTTTAACCGAAATACTTAAAGAGGACCTTTTACCGGTCCAAAGTTTGTTAGTCAAAGGTATGTAATTGCAGAGCGGCACTCAGGGATCTTCCTGCAATTACTTGTATCCCTGGGTGCCCCTTTGTTCGCCCGCTGTAGCCCCGGTACCGGCGCACGTGCTGCTGCTAGTTTTGCCTTGGGCGGAGACATCCTCTTTTGCCCTGGGCGTTTCCTTCTCCCAGGCTGGAGCGCTGGCCAATTGCAGTGCTCAGCTCATATCCTGCAACCTCCCAGGATTTGGACCGGAGAAAGGTCCTCTTTAAGACACCAGACTGGTCGTCTATGTCGGTGATATCATAATATTTAACTTGTCTTATATTCTCTTATAGCTTTAAAATTGCAATGATACGAACCTCCCGTCTGCTATAAAATTGGTGATTTTCCTAGTCTTATGACGGAAAATATTGATTTTATAAGGACGGGAGGCGAATATTATCCCTCCCTAATACCCCACCCTACACTTATTTTTTCTATTGTTACAGGATACTAAAGATTTTCACTTCAAAAGGAGTTTCCCGGTTATTTCCTATGATCGACCGATCGTCTCTTCTCATCTCATGGTTCCCAGTTCCGGAAGTTCTCTTCAATTGGACTATTATCTCAAAGTTTTTAGTGTTTTTTCTGATTCGCTTTTCGAAAGAGGTGGAGCTACGCAGTGCAGCAGTTTATAAAGACTAAGGGTCTAGCCGTGATTGGATACCTCAGCTCCTCATTTGAATATTTGTTTCTAGGCAGAATATGATATATTTATATTTTTTTCTCTAAAAGTAATCTATTATTTATGTAAATGTAATATTGCTAATTGAGCATTAAAGAAGGTTTAATGCAATGATACTCTCTTCCCGTCCTTATAAAATCAATATTTTCCGTCATAAGACTAGGAAAATCACCAATTAATAACTATTTGGTGAGTTAAAAAAACGAACAAAATATAGCAACCAAAATTTACCACTAACATAAAGTAAAATGTGTCAGGAAAAAGCAGTCTCTAAATTGCTTTGATAAGTAAAAGCATTCCAAGGTTATTACCACATAAAGGGACACACGTTTAAAAAATAGGACTGCGTTTTGAAGGCTAAAATAGTCTTCATCCTTTAGAGATTAAAGTAGGTTTTTGGGAAAAAAAATATTTTTTGCATGATAGATTATTATATCACTATTATTACCTTAAGCAAACATTAAAATTAGAGATACTAAATCATTAAACAACTATGAAAAGTAAATTGACTATTCACTATTATAGACATTATTTTTTATTTAAACAATTTTACAGGGTAGCCCATGAAAAAGTAGCCCGCCTCCAGCAATAGTATGACAAGATGAATGAGCAAGTGGATTTTTTTTTTTTTTTAATTACCCACAAGTCACAAAAGATGCGGAAAGTGGTCCCCGTTCACATCTATCAATCTTTGGGCACATTGGGTTCCAGTATACTGGCTGATACTGCTTATAGCTCTTTAACAGTGATGCTGCGGTTAATGGTTGTGATGATTTCCTGAGTTCATCCAGGGGATGTCGATTGTTAGTGCATACTTTCTGTTTTATATTTCCTACAACTAAAAATTAACCCCTTGCTCACAGTTTGCTCCTCAGTAAACAGTTCATGAACCCGTGCCAGTGAGTTCTATGAGGAAAGGTATGTTGCCCCATCTTGTTGATTTTTTTTTATTTCGCAGCATCACTGTTGAAGACCTGCAGTACCAGCCAACATAATCCAACGTGCCCAGAGATGCATAGACATGAATAGGGACCACTCTCAGCATCTTTTGTGACTTGTGGGTAATTAGAAAAAAAATCCACTTGCTTGTTCATCTTGTCATACTATTGCTGGAGGTGTGCTACTTTTTTGTCGGCCAACCTGTATAACCACTGACAAAACATTTTACTGAGTGTGCATAATGGTGCTCCATGACATAGCAATGCAATATTATACTTTTCAATCATTTTACGTCACCTCTAACACTTGTCTTCTTCCTAAAAGTCTAGAACACACCAGAGATTTTGCTTCAGATTAGAAGATATGGTCTCCACATTCTCAAGAACATTATAAAAACTTCGAATTCACAAGCATTTGACTGTTTACATTTTTTATGTGACAATGGTGCCATCTTGTGGAAGATTGATAGCATTACAATTACGTTATATATTTTATGTTCCAATGTTTTATTTGACTGAATAACCATTTGCAATAAAATAAGCAAATAAAATTGGTTTCAGAATTTTTAAAACACCTCTTGCCATTCATTTTTTAAGTTGGGAAATCATCAATATTTGTTTGCAATTTTTCACAATTATTACATTGTGTAAAGAATATTAATATATATCAATAGTAATCTTTCCTAAGATTTATGCAGTCTGCATTCTGAATCAGAATCTGATTATACAGATACACAACGATACATACAGTAAATGCTTTATGTACCTGTAGGTGCTCTTTGTGTTAAGTTCTGCTATATTAGAAAAAAGTTATGACTGCAGGAGGAGAGACAAAGGACTATATTGGGCAAATGTCTGGGATGTAGAGGGGGCTATATCTAAATAGTATCACTAACATTATGTAAGGTCACACTGTTGATTACACATTGGCTAGAAACGTATTGTGGGTACACTGGTGCTATCAATTAACGGAGGTAAACTATGACAGACGGACTGAGCTCATATAATATAAAATTGCTATGGCTGGCACTGTAATACATACTCAAGCTTCTGTAGACAGTCTTTTAAAGAAAGAAAAATGATTTAATCTAACATAATCAGTGATTTGCATAAAGCTCAGACCTACTCTTCAAAAAGAGGTTCTTAGTTGTGTGTTAGATGGAATAACCTACTGTGGTCCTATTTTGGCCTCTTTCTTGTATTTGGTCATGGCCCTCCTCAGTGATTTACAATATTCCTAATATATATATATATATATATATATATATATATATAGAGAGAGAGAGGAGAGAGAGAGAGAGAGAGAGACATACAGACATGTGTGCATGCGTGATATATAAAGGCATATCAATTTGTGACAATTAATCATATAATTAAACATTGTAAAAATTCATACAACAGAATAGTATATATTTAATCCAGGTGCATAATTACTTGTATAAGATAAAACTATTATCATAAAGTGCCTATGCTATGTGCAAAATGCAATAAAGTGTGCAAATTCAATATTCCTTCTAATTGCTGATAATTCATACACAGATGCAATATACAAAGTGCAATTAAAAACATTTACCAGTGCGGCATTAGCCTGTGTTGTCACAGAGTCATTCGGGTTCCAACGGCGTCCACATCATTTCAATGCGCATGTGCAAGACTTTGCTAATATCGCAATGTCTCAAGCGCAAAGGACGGCAATACATTTCATCAAGTTCCCAACTAACCTAACTAAAGATGGCGGAGCCAACATATGGGTCAAGTGCGCACACTCACATGTCGGTCATATGACCGTGAATCACATGATCGCGATCAGTAACTTCAATGTGTGAAACTAACATCTAAAGAAGAAAAAAAAATATATATATATATATATATATATATATATATCCAAGGTATGTGGAAATGGGTTCAGGCCGAGTCATCAGTCCGATCCTCACTTCCAGTCATCAGTAGTGATGTAGCCACGGGTTACCGTAACAAACCATCACCTCCGCTGTACATCACACCACAGGGTCCAAAGGAAAATGGGGGTGCTGGGAGTCAGATGTATCATCAGGAGAGCCCAAATGAAATACATCAATCTCTGCACTCACCTATATATCACATAATATTCTATGAAGTTATGATCTGAGACATGAGGGCTATATCATCAATGACCATAAATACATAGATGCTCCAGCCAAATTATTCAGTATATGTTTATCAAAAGGTAAAAAAATGTAGAGTATGGACCATTGAAAAGAACCCATAATGTCCCAGTGATCACATGAAATGCCCACTGATATTGTAGCTTGCAGATATATCTATAAACACAGAGAATAAAATATTAAATATCAGATCATGTTGCAATATATAAACAATTTTCTACACATATCCAAAAGTACATAGAGAGAAGGAGGCAATGCTGATCACATAAAGCACGTCACTACTAGTAAGTCACCAGAAAATCTACATTCAGGCCATTAGGTTTCAATGTTTTTAAAGTAAAAATCCAAAATAATTACCGTTTCTTCAGAAGGGCATTTCTGTCTCCTCCTCTTCTACCCACCTGCATCTGTTCTAAAATCTGAAACCTCAGATCTTTTTCAGAGTGACCTGCCTCATTGAAATGTTTGGAGACAGGAAGATCCATTTTTTCTTTCCTAAAGGAATATCTATGTTGGTTAAGACGTGTTTTTACATCCCATGTGGTCTCACCCACATACCAGAGGCCACAAGGGCATGACAGTAGGTAGACCACATTGGACGAATCACACGTAAAGTATTGAGAAATTTTGATCATCTTATTAGTGGTGGAGTTATAAAAGGAGTTACCTTTAAGCATTAAACAACAATTTACACAATTATAACATGGATAACAACCTGTTTGTGTAGATCCACATAATGTGCTTACATTAATCTTGTTTGTACCAACATCCGATCTCACTAATCTGTCACCCAAATTGCGACCCCTACGGTAGGAGAATAAAGGGGGCATTTGAAATTCCTCCATCTCAGTGAGGCCATTTCCAATAATTCTCCAATGTTTTCTGAGAATGGTAGCAATATTCGGACTATTACTAGAATACTCCGAAATAAAGGGGATACGTGGAATCGAAACAAACCATCACCTCCGCTGTACATCACACCACAGGGTCCAAAGGAAAAAGGGGGTGCTGGGAGTCAGATGTATCATCAGGAGAGCCCAAATAAAATACATCAATCTCCACACTTATATCTCTTTGGTCTTAGGGGTGGAGCTTCTCTTACCTCTCAACATACTTTTAGAATCAAGTTTTTTAGGGTAACCACGAGATTTAAATTTATTACCCATCTCCAGGAACCGCTGGTTTCTGGTAGATGCATCTTTAACAATTCTTTTAACTCAAAGAAATTGACTATACGGTAAAGCCCTAATCATAGGATGAGGGTGATGGCTCTCATAGCGTAACAGAGTATTTTTGTCAGTTTTCTTGACATACAGGTCAGTAGTCAATCCCTGTTCACAAATGTATACTTCAGTGTCGAGAAGTTTTAATTTTTGGGTTGAGTGAACCACTGTAAATCTAACACTGGGGTCTATTTGATCCACACCAAGAAGACATCATCAATATAGTGCCACCACCCCAGAACATGTCTGAAGTGGCGGCTGCCATAACTAAATGACTCCTCAAGATGGGACATGTGGATGTTTGCATAAGTCGGTGCCACGTTGGACCTCATCACGGTCCCCCGCAATTGCACAAAGAAATCATCCTGAAACTAAAAATTATTTTTCGTCAAAACAAATTCCAATAAGGTCAGAATAAATTGTAGGCATTCCTCCGTATAACTAGATTGTGTCAAACATTTCCGTACAGCCTGAAGACCCAATACATGATTAATCGACGTGTACAGGCTGCACACCCTTAATACCCTCAACTTTTGACAGAAAATCTTCAGTATCTCTGATATACGATTTAGACATAGTCGAATACATGTGCAAAATCTTATCCAAAAAAAATGCCCACATTACAAAAGAGGGAGCCCCTCCCAGTCACAATTGGCCGTCCGGGGGGGAATCCACTCTTTTGTGAATTTTGGGCAGGGCATACAGTATAGGTGTACATGGTTTATCACAATACAAATAAGAGAACAATTTATCATCAATTAAACACAGCTGTCAAGGTTTGGTTCAAAATATCACGTAACTCTTTCAACAGTGTAAATTTAGGATCATGTGTAACCTTTCTGTACACCTCTGCATCATTCAATTGATCGTATATCAGAGATACTGAAGATTTTCTGTCAAAAGTTGAGGGTATTCAAATACCTGTGGAAGCCATTCTTTTATCATTCGACGTGTGCAGCCTGTACACGTCGATTGATCATGTATTGGGTCTTCAGGCTATACGGAAATGTTTGACACAATCTAGTTATTCGGAGGAATGCCAACAATTTATTCTGACCTTATTGGAATTTGTTTTGACGAAAAATAATTTTTTGTTTCAGGATGATTTCTTTGTGCAATTGCGGGGGACCGCAATGAGGTCCAACGTGGCACCGACTTATACAAACATCTACATGTCCCACCTTGAGGAGTCATTTATTTATGGCAGCCGCCACTTCACACATGTTCTGGTATGGTGGCGCTATATTGATGATGACTTTTTGGTGTGGACCGGCGCCACATTGGACCTCTTCGCGTTCCACGCTTTTCTCAATGAAATATACCCCATTGTTAAATTTACAGTGGTTCACTCAACCCAAAAATTACAATTTCTCGAAACTGAAGTATACATTTGTGAACAGGGACTGACCTGTATGTCAAGAAAACTGACAAAAATACTCTGTTACGCTATGAGAGCCATCGCCCTCGTCCTATGATTAGGACTTTGCCGTATAGTCAATTTCTTTGAGTTAAAAGAATTGTTAAAGTTACATCTACCAGAAACCAGCGCTTCCTGCAGATAGGTAATTAATTTAAATCTCGTGGTTACCCTAAAAAACTCATTTCTGAAAGTATGTTGAGAGCTGAGAGAAGCTCCACCCCTAAGACCAAAGATGATACAAAATCGATTCCACGTATTCCCTTTTTTTCTGAGTATTCTAGTAATAGTCCGAACATTGCTACCATTCTCAGAAAACATTGGAGAATTATTGGAAATGGCTTCATTGAGGTGGAGGAATTTCAAATGCTCCCTTTATTCTCCTACTGTAAGGGTTTCAATTTGGGTGACAGATTAGTGAGATCGGATGTTGGTACAAACAGGATTATTGTAAGCACATTATGTGGATTTACACGAACAGGTTGTTATCCATGTTATAATTGTGTAAATTGTTGTTTAATGCTTAAAGGTAACTCCTTTTATAACTCCACCACTAATAAGATAATCAAAATTTCTCAATACCTTACGTGTGATTCGTCCAATGTGGTCTACCTACTGTCATGCCCTTGTGGCCTCTGGTATGTGGGTGAGACCACATGGGATGTAAAAACACATCTTAACCAACATAGATATTCCATTAGGAAAGAAAAAATGGATCTTCCTGTCTCCAAACATTTCAAGGATGCAGATCACTCTGAAAAAGATCCGAGGTTTCGGATTTTAGAACAGATACAGATGGGTAGAAGGGGAGGAGACAGAAATTCCCTTCTGAAAAAACGGAATTAATTGGGATTTTTACTTTAAAAACATTGAAACCTAATGGCCTGAATGTAGATTTTCTGGTGACTTACTAGTGATGTGCTCTATGTGATCGGTATGCTATTTCATGCAGCCTACCCTAGTGAGTAGATGTTTATCAATGAATTAGTCTGATTAATTTAGTCCAGGGCCATCTACACTGGGTGACTGAGCTGAGCACCTTGTCCGTGCCACGGTGCGCATACTTGGTTGTGGGCAGTTCACTACAGCCTTTTTGGCGTGTTGCTGCAACCCGTGTACTGCACCTTAAGTGGATTTCCTAGTGACTGCATCCAAACCTGAGCGGTACCGCAGACCGTTGTTTTCCACGCAATACCCCGGTCTGTCTCAGGGTTTGTGGATAGTAATTGGTCACTCGGAATTTTATATATTTGGTAGGTTACTTTTCCCTGCACTTTTTTTGTATTTTTGCATATTTAATAAAGTATTAGTTTTACTTTATCTTCATAGCGTTCCTATCCACAGTGAATCACTCTGAAACAGATACAGATGGGTAGAAGGGGAGGAGACAGAAATGCCCTTCTGTAGAAATGGGAATTATTTTTACTTTGAAACCTAATGGCCTGAATGTAGATTTTAGGGGGACTTACTAGTGACATGCTCTATGTGATCGGCATTGCCTCCTTGTCTCTATGTACTTTTGGACATGTGTAGAAAATTGTTTATATATTGCAACATAATCTGATATTTAATATTTTATTCTATTTTTTTTAAAGATACATCTGCAAGCTACAATATCAGTGGGCATTTCCTGTGATGACTGGGACATTATGGGTTCTTTTCAACAGTCCATACTCCATTTTTTACCTTTTGAGAAACATATACTGAATAATTTGGTTAGAACATCTATGTATTTATGATCATTGATGATATAGCCCTCATGTCTCAGATCTTAACTTCATAGAATATTATGTAATATATAGGTGAGTGTGGAGATTGATATATTTCATTTGGGCTCTCCTGATGATACATCTGACTTCCAGCACACCCTTTTCCTTTGGACCCTGTGGTGTGATGTACAGCGGAGGTAATGGTTTGTTACGGTAACCCGTGGCAACATCACTACTGATGACTGGAAGTGAGGATCCGACTGATGACTCGGCCTGATCCCATTTCCACATACCTTGGATCCATATATATTTTTCTTCTTTAGATGTCAGTTTGATACATTGAAGTTACTGATCGCGATCATGTGATTTACGGTCATATGACCGACATGTGAGTGTGAGCACATGACCCACGTAGCTCTGCCGTCCTTAGTTAGATTAGTTGTGAACTTGATGAAATGTATTGCCTTCCTGTATGCGCTTGAGACATCGCAATATCAGCAAAGTCTCGCGCATACGCATTGAAACGATGTGGTCACCGTTGGAACCCGAATGACTCTGTGAAAACACAGGTTAATGCCGCACTGGTAAATGTTTTTAATTGCACTTTGTATATTGCACCTGTGTATGAATTATCAGCATTTAGAAGGAATAATGAATTTGCACACTTTATTGCATTTTGCACATAGCAAATGCACTTTATGATAATAATACTATCTTATACAAGTAATTATGCAGCCTGAATGACAGCATTTTAAAAGCCAGTAGTTTAGAAATGCTGGCATTCAGTCCCAGGGCTCGAGGGTGGGTAGGTGGTAATTTATGCTTTCTCTCCAATGTTTGTGAGATGGAGAGCTGAACGCTGCCGTGTGACATGGTGGAGATGCTTGATGACGGAGGTGGTGGTGTTGGTGGCACATCCTCTGTTTGGTGGGCGGCAGGTGGCAACATTCCTCCCGAGGCGGAGGAGGAGACCGAGGCAGGAGCAGAAGAGGGAGCAGGAGGAGCATGAGTGAGTTCCTTGTTTTTAAGCTGTTTACTCCACTGCAGTTCATGCTTTGCATGTAGATGCCTGGTCATGCAGGTTGTGCTAAGGTTCAGAACGTTAATGCCTCGCTTCAGGCTCTGATGGCACAGCATGCAAACCACTCGGGTCTTGTCGTCAGCACATTGTTTAAAAAAGAGCCATGCCAGGGAACTCCTTGAAGCTGCCTTTGGGGTGCTCGGTCCCTGGTGGCGGTGGCCAGTAGCAGGCGAACTCTCTTGGTGTTGGCAGTACTGCTTTTGCCCCCTGCTCCCTCTTTTTCTACGCTGTTGGCTCGGTCTTACCACTGCTTCTTCCTCTGAACTATGAAGGTCAGTGGCACGACCTTCATTCCATGTGGGGTCTAGGACCTTATCGTCCCCTGCATTGTCTTCCACACAGTCTCCCTCCCTGACCTCCTGTTCGGTCTGCACAGTGCAAAACGACGCAGCAGTTGGCACCTGTGTTTCGTCATCATCAGAGTCGTGCGGACTCTGATGAGGTGGTATTACCATGTCCTCATCATCAGAAAACATCAGTGGTTGTGCGTCAGTGCATTGTATGTCTTCCACCACTGGGGAAGGGCTAGGTGGATTCCCTTGGGAAACACTGCCAGCAGAGTCTTCAAACAGCATAAGAGACTGCTGCATAACTTGAGGCTCAGAAAGTTTCCCTGATATGCATGGGGGTGATGTGAAAGACTGATGGGCTTGGTTTTAAGGTGCCACCTGTGCGCTTTGTGCAGAAGACTGGGTGGGAGATAATGTTGTGAACGTGCTGGATCCACTGTCGACCACCCAATTGACTAGCGCCTGTACTTGCTCAGGCCTTACCATCCTTAGAACGGCATTGGGCCCCACCAAATATCGCTGTAAATTCTGGTCTGTACTAGAACCTGAGGTAGTTGGTTCACCACGTCCTCTCCCAGCACCAGAGGGTCCACTAACAACATCACGACCATGTCCGCGACGCATCCTTTACTGGATGTTTTCCTCATTGTTACCATTCACACAATAAGAAAAAAATTATTTGGCCCAATGTATTGAATTCAAATTCAGGCCATTTTTTTTTTTTTTTACAGGCACCTAACACTATCTGGCTATATATTTATGTACCGTATTACATTAATCCAGGCACAGCAGTAACCACAGATTTAGGGGAATATCAATTGTAGGCCTAGTATTTAGGCCCTGGATGAATGGTATCCTTTTACGGACAGATTTACACTTGGAGATGCACAGTAGCGTGTGAAAAAATATATAGGATTATGCTTTCAGCACTTGTATTTTAACACTTTGTGTAATATACCCTTTAACGGAAAGAAATACACTTAGAGATGCAAAACAGTGTGTGCAAATGTACAGGATTATTATGCTGTATTTTAACACTTACTGTAATATACCCTTTAACAGAAATAAATACACTTGCATATGTACGCTGAGTGTAATATACCCTTTTACAGACAGATTTACACTTGGCCTGCAACAGCTGGAACACCAGATTTACTGTATTTCTATTTTTGCAACTGAATTTCACCCCAGAAAATAATATATCCTTTGACGGACACTATGAAACTTGTCCAGTCACAGCTGGAACACCAGATTTACTGTATTGCTATTTTGGTAATTGAATTTCAACCCAGAACAAAAGCTATGCTTTTACGGACACTATGAAACTTGTCCAGCCACAGCTAAAACCACTGATTTAGGGTATTGCTATTTTGGCAATTGAATTTCACCCCAGAACAAAAGCTATCATTTGACAGACACTATAAAACTTGCCCCTGATGTAGGATATAGCAAAAAATAAATAAAAAACTACTATTGATGGATTAATGGACTTGATGGCAGTTTGTGCTGGCGCACCACAAGACACAAAATGGCCGCCAACCACCGCAGAAAAAAGTGACAGAAAAACGCTCTGGGCAGCCTGAAAACAGCGAGCAATTATCTAGCAGAAGTTGAATGATTCAGAGCTGTAGATCGAACACTTCATTAAGTGTTTTTGCTGAGTTAATCCAGGTTTTATCTCACCCTAACAGCAGCTGCATCCTATCCCTACACTAATCAGAGCAGAGTGAAGTGCGGCGCGACGTGACTCCAGCTTAAATAGAGGCTGGGTCACTTGCTGCACTTGACCAATCACAGCCATGCCAATAGTAGGCATGGCTGTGATGGCCTCTTGGGGCAAGTAGTATGATGCTTGTTGATTGGCTGCTTTGCTGGCTTTCAAAATGCGCCATAGAAATCGCCAAACAACTAACCCGATCCTTTTATGTAAATGTTCGTGTTCGGGTCCGTGTCACGAACACCCCAAAATTCGGTACGAACCCGAACCATAATACTATTATTACTGCCCTGCAAAGGATAGATTTTTTTCTGGGGTGAAATTCAATTGCCAAAATAGCAATACCGTAAATCAGTGGTTTCAGCTGTGGCTGGCCAAGTTTAATACTGTCTGGCAAAGGATAGATTTTAAATTGTTAGGTGAAATATTACCATTTTTGCCAGGTACAAACCCCTGCACTGCATAACTGACAGGGAACTTACAATTGGCGGTTACATTCTTGCATGAAATAAAGCCTTTTTGGGCTGTGAAGCCAAAGGTAGTGGCCAATAACAGTTTTTTTATATTTTATTTTTTTAAATAAATTATTGTAGACCCCAAAACATTGGGAAAATATAAAAAAAAAAACAAAGTGTAAGTGCACGGTAGTATAACAATGGTTGGGTGAGGCCAGTATACATGTCTATTCTGCATAAGGTACAAACAAGTCCTGTGGGTTCTATGCCTGGTTCTTTTTAATAAACGAAAGCTTGCCCACATTGTCTGCAGAAACGCAGCTGCGCTTGTCTGTGATAACACCCTTGCCATGCTAAACACACGTTCAGACAATTCAGTGGCTTCAGGGTAGGCCAGCACCTCCAAGGCATAAAGGGATATGTGCCCAATTTGATGACCCAGAAGTTGAATGGGGTAGGCCCAGTGGCGTATCTAGAAATGATTGGGCACCACAGCAAATTTTTTAATGGGGCCCCCCTCCCCCAGTAATTTTTGCGCAAACCCCTTCCTTTCATGCTACCATGTCTGTGGCTACTAAAGATCGTTCTCTCAGACCAGGCCCAGCAGCTGTTCCATTCGCTTTCTACACTGTCTATACTGCCACTGTATATAATTTCATTGTATTATACTGTTGAGGGGACCCTGACAAAGTCCTTTAGTCCTCCTCCTCCTGGATAGGCCCTTTCTAGGTCACGGCCCCAAAGCAGTTGCTTTCCCAGCTTCCCCTGTAGCTATTCCCCTAGGCAGACCCATCAGTCAGTACGTGTACTGTTCCACAATGTTGCTGCAATGCTGCCTCCTGTTAAGATGTTCCAGATCTGCTGGTGGTGCAGGTTGTTGTGGCGTGATGACAAAGCTTTTCCACATTTTGCCCATGATAACACAGCCTTCTGAGGTGTTGTTGTGACCCAGCTGCATTGGCAAATTCTTCCTCCTCCTCCTCTGCCTTCACCTTGTGCTTCCACTGAGTCCCCGGTGTCAGGTGTGAATGGCATTAGCAGCGTGTCTTCTAGCTGACTCATCTTCCTATCACACTCCAGTGAGGGAATTAAGGACGGCACGTTGTCCTTGTAACGGAGATGCAGCACGGTGGCCACCCAGTAATCAGCACAAGTTAGAATGTGGCAGTAACTGGGCGGTCGTTGCGCAGGCACTGCAGCATGTAGTCGCTCATATCTGCAAGGCATATCGTCTGTGTCCTCTGTATCCCCCAGCGTTCCTCCTACTCCTCTTCCTCATTTTACAGAACTGTGCCCTGGCTGGACAATAGTGTTCCAGGCCAGGGCCTATGTTGGTGCAGATACCCACCCTCCGAGCCACTTGTATTTGGTTGGCCTTAAGTACAGGATAAGGCGTGTGTATAGTTTTGTTTCTTTATATGGTTAGTTTAGCTGCCTTATAGTTATTTTAATATGTTTTTAAGTAAATTTGTAAATAGTTTGTTAATGGTTTGAGTCAAAGGAGGTGTGTGGGTGTTGAGTGTGTAGGGTGTGAGACTATTTGGGTTTATTTTCCATCTGCTTTCTACACTGTCTATAATGCCACTGTATATAATTTCATTGTCTAATACTGTTGAGGGGGCCCTGACAAAGTCTTTTAGTCCTCCTCCTGCTCCTGGATGGGCCCCTTCTAGGTCAGGGACCCAAAACAGGAGCTTCCCATGCTTCCCTGTAGCTACGCCCCTGGGCAATCCCATCAGTCAGTACGTGTACTCTTCCACCATGTTGCTGAAATGCTGCCTCCTGCTAAGACGTTCCAGATCGGGTGGTGGTGCAGGTTGTTGTGGCGTGATGACAAAGCTTTCCCACATTTCGCCAATGCTAACCCAGCCTTCTGAGGTGCTGATAGTGACCCAGCTGCCCGTGAGCTGGCTTGGGTGCCACCCTGCTGAGAACATGGTTTATCCTACTCCTCTTCATCCTACTTATCCTCCTCATCCTCCAGAACTGTGCCCTGGCTGGAAAATTGTGTTCCAGGCCAGGGACTATGCTGGTGCAGGAACCCACCCTTCGAGCCACTTGGATGTCACTGGCCTTAAGTTCAGGATAAGGCATGTATATAGTTTTTTTTGTTTATATAGTACGTTTAGCTGCATTATAGTTAGTTTAATATGTTTTTAAGAAAATTTGTAAATAGTTTGTTAATGGTTTGAGTGAAAGGAGGGGTGGGGGTGTTGTGTGTGTTCGATTAACTGAAATGATTTTCACTGTCTGGTGTTTAGGAATTTCTGCACCCCAAATTCAGCACATGTGGCAGGCAGGGGATGAGTGTCAAACCGGCTAGGCTCAGACCTGCTAGTATATTTTGCCCATTAGTGCACAACACCAGGCCGGGCTGGAGGCTCAGTGGCACCACCCAATGATCGGTCTGTTGTTCCATGCCTGTCCACAGCTCCTGTGCGGTGCTGGGTTTGTCCCACAAATACACAAGTTTTAAAACAACCTGCTGTCATTTCCCCCTGGCTGTGCTGCTGTGGGTGATGAAGGTTTTACGCGGAGCGGATGAGGAGGTGGTAGAGGAGGAGGAAGCCGAGTAGGAGGAGGAGGTAACAGGATACAAAGAGAAATGCCCAGCAATCCTCGGGGCAGAAGGACATTCGCAAAAATGCTATCCGCCTCTGGGCCAGCCACTACATTTACCCACTGTGTTGTTGGTTATGTGGACGTTGCCACAGATAGCGTTGCGTAGTGCACACTTGATTTTGTCCACCAATTGGTTGTGCAGGGAAGGGATGTCTCGCCTGCAAATATAGCGGCGGCTGGTATGCACGTACTGTAGGACAGCCACCGCCATAAGGTTTTTAAAACTATCCAAATGACAGTATTTCAAAGACCAGGAAGTTTGAAATAAAGCATTCAGAGCCATGGGTAGGGGGGTACTTCCTCTTTCTATTGCTTTTTCTCTCCAGTGTTTGGGAGATGGACAGCTGATAGCTGAACACTTCAATGGGATTTGGTGGAGATGCTTGGTGACAATGACAGATGTGGTGGCGTTGCTGCCACATCCTCTGTTTGCTGGATGACAGGTGTCACTGTCACTCAATCAGACTCAAGTTTAGAATGTTTATTTATTATTTTTCCGTATTTTATTTTATTTCACTATCCACATATGTTTGCAGGGCATTTACCTACATTTTGCTGCCTTTTGCAGCCCTCTAGCCCTGTCCAGGGCTATATTACAGCCATTTAAGTGCCCAAAAGTTCGGGTCCCTATTGACTTCAATGGGGTTTGGGGTGAAGTTCGGGTTGAGTTCGGATCCCGAACCCGAACATTTTCGTGAAGGTCGGGCCGAACTTCTCGAACATCTAGGTGTTCACTCAACTCTAGTCATTAGTAATATGTTATATTTTTTAGAATTAGAACGTTCAGCAATTTTTTTTCTTATTGCCTGAAGGGCATTTTGTATTGTCAGCAGAATGTGGAACAAGAAAATATCAAGTATCTCAGGTGATTCTAGTCAGTAAGGGGCTAAGAAGAATAACCCCAAAAAAACAGATCTTGTCTGTTGAGCATCTGCTAAAGCAAAAAAAAAAAACTAGAGTGAAGCCAAAACAGAGATAACACGTGAATAGAATATTTGCATATCTTCTGTGTTTTTTACCCACTCCTGCTTTTGGCTACTAAATCATAAGCCAGTTCTGATGCAAAATAGGGCCCATGTCATACAGGCCTTACAGCTGCTACATAGACAGGATCCATTGTGCGTCTCATTTTTCCTTCCTTCTGACAGATCAGAAGAAGGGTCAAATAGATGATGATGTCAACCAGGCCAAAAAGGCAAAATAGTGGCCCAGTCATTGTGTGGGGAGTGTGGGAAATGCATAAGAAGTTCACAGGGTGGCCCAGTGGCATAGTGTTGAGGTGGCAGCAGCATGAGGAGACCACAGAGTGTTGAGGTAGCAACAGCATGAGGAGACCACAGAGTGGCCCAGTGACAGAGTGGGGGAGGTGGTGGGGGGGTAATACCAGTACCAGCTGAAGATGGTAGGTGGCAGTAGTATTACATGGCAGAAGGGGTGGCATCAGATGGGGGGCAGCATGAGAATAGTAGCTGAAGCTGAAACAGGTATCTTGACAAAGTGTAGGTGTGGCACCATAGATGATCTAGTTGTATCAGGCATTGGTATTTGAAATACTAGCTGATTCATCTTCACAAAGGTCAGTTTCTCCACATTCTTGGTGGACAGGCAAGTTCTCTTTGGGGTAACTATGGCCCCCGCCACACTAAACACCCACTCTGATGCCACCCTGCTGGCCGGGCAGGAAAGCTTGTCCAGGGAAAACTCAGCCAGTTGCGGCCACAAATCGAGTTTGGCTGCCCAGTAGTTATGGGGATCTTCGGTGTGGGGGTATTGTCTTGCTGTTATGTACTGGAGACAGAGAAATACAAATTTTCGGCACTACAGTAGGCCACAGATAATGCCATTTTTACAATACGCACTGTATTGGCTTGCTGTAATGTCCTGGAGACAGAGAAATACAAATTTTAGGCACTACAGTAGGCCACAGATAATGCAATTTTTACAATACACACTGTATTGGCTTCCAATAAGGTACTGGATACAGAAAAATACAGATTTACGACACTACACTAGCCCAGATATAATGCAATTTTGACAATATACACTGTATTTGGATGTAGTTCTATATTGGATATAAATTTGTCCCAAATAAAATGGATTCTCTGCGGGAATACTGTATATACAGTTGTGGCCTAAACATAAATCACTCTCTGCTGAAGTAATTAATATAACGGTTGCGGATTGAATGCACACACAGATGTGGCACAAGTTAGGTTAATTTCCCCAGAACAAATAATTTCTCTGATGGTGCAGTGTATATCTCAATACCAAGGAACACTGTAGTGAATAAGCCCTTTTTTTTATAATGTCTGCCCAACACACTGCTTTATGATGGTGCAGTGTATATCTCAGTACCAAGGAACACTGTAGTGAATAAGCCCCTTTTTATAATGTCTGCCCAACACACTGCTTTATTATGGTGCAGTGTATATCTCAGTACCAAGGAACACTGTAGTGAATAAGCCCTTTGTTTTATAATGTCTGCCCAACACACTGCTTTATGATGGTGCAGTGTATATCTAAGTGCCATGGAAAACTGTAGTGAATAAGCCCCTTTTTATAATGTCTGCCCAACACACTGCTTTATGATGGTGCAGTGTATATCTCAGTACCATGGAACACTGTAGTGTCTGTCCCTTCCTGGTGACGCCTGTCCCTTATAGTGCTGAAGCAAACCCCTTCTTCAAACAAAAAAAAAAAAGTTGCACTGCTGTGAAACACACTCTCGTCTTTAAAAGGACTGTTAGGTCTTTCAATAAGGTTCTTGGAGTGAAATCAGTAAGTTTAGAGCAAAACGCTATTTGTCCCTGCCTACTGTCTGCTCTCCCTGACGCTGAATGAGCCGAACACCGGACCTCAGCTCCTATATGAAATGGTATCAAGTGTTTCAGCCAGCCAATCAGTGTAAGACTTACAGCTAACATTGCTATGGCCTTACACTGAGTGGAATTACTTACCTGGCCCTTCATTGGCTGGTAAAGCATACTACATCACCACCATACCATCACTACATCATCACTACTACACTTCCCAATACACAGAAAACATTGGAAATTCTTGCATATTGCGGTCTACATAGGAGACAAACTTCATCATCTTCAGTTTATTTCATTGCTGTTCGGAATATTGTCAGCCCAGTTTGCATTCACAAAGGTGGTCACAGCAGTAGTAGCAGGTCTAAGGGAATCAAGAATAGTGATGAGCGGCAGGGGCAATATTCGAATTTGCGATATTTCGCGAATATTTGGGTGAATATTCGCCATATATTCGAAAATTCACGAATTCGTAATCTCCAGTCATTATTTTCTTGATTGTGAAAATTTGCATAAATAATAATAATAATAAACTGGTTATGCGATTTTTATGCAAATTTTATGCACATTTTTTATGCAAATTTTCATAATCAAGAAAATAATGACATTATTTTCTTGATTGTGAAAATTTGCATATAAAAATTTGCATAAAATCCGCATAAAAATTCACATAAACTGGTATTTTAAAAAACACGAATATTCGCGATTGCGAATATATTTCGCAATATTCTAAATATTCACGAATTCTCAAAGTGCCGATATTCGCGATTAAAATTCGCAATTCGAAAATTCGTGATCAACACTAATCAAGAATGACCATTGTCCCATATTTGTACGATTGGCTAGTTATAGCCAACAGTGTGGAAAATCTTAGTACTCATCATTGAATCATATTCCATGGAGTGCAAAGCTTGGGATGGGTCATCAATTGGCAGAAATCAAATATCAAGCCTGCGCAACAAATCAATTTCTTGGATTCATACTAGACAGAAGAACTATGATGGTTTCTCTTCCTGCAGAAGTTACAGTTGAAGGGCCATTCTAAGGCAGGAAGGACTATCGGAGGCAACCGTAAGCACTCTTCTGCAATCAAGTACGCAGACCACAAATAAGACATACTTGAGAGTTCAGAGAAATGTTTTCTTATGGTGTCATAGAAATCAGGTACCGCCAGCTCGTTCAGATCTCAAATTCATCTGTTGTACTAGGTACAAGACTAATACAGGAACAGCTGGTACAGAGATTTTTGAAGGTGGTCCCAAAGATCAGGCCTCACATTATTAACCCGGTGCCAAAATGGGACCTTTGTGAGGGTCCTTGACCAACTATGCGAGATCCCTTTTGAACTTTTACATAATGTAGAATTAAGAATGCTTTCCCTCAAAGTATGTTTTCTGGTTGCAATTACATCAGCTAAGGGCATTAGTGAGATTTAAGTCTTAGCATGTGTAGAATCTTACTTGATTTTTTTGCAAAACAAGGTACTATTGAGAAAGCTGCCATCCTCCCAACCAAAAGTATTATCTTTTAACAACTTAAACCAAATGATTGAATTGCCAATTTGCCCAGATCCTTCTTCTGAGGAAGACAGAAAACTTAATTCTTTGGATGTGGTTAGAGCTCTGAAGATTTATGTACAGTCTTGGCCAAAAGTTTTGGGAATTACATAAATATTGGAAATTGGAAAAGTTGCTGCTTAAGTTTTTATAATAGTAATTTGCATATACTCCAGAATGTTATGAAGAGTGATCAGATGAATTGCATAGTCCTTCTTTGCCATGAAAATTAACTTAATCCCAAGAAAAACTTTCCACTGCATTTCATTGCTGTCATTAAAGGACCTGCTGAGATCATTTCAGTAAACATCTTGTTAACTCAGGTGAGAATGTTGACGAGCACAAGGCTGGAGATCATTATGTCAGACTAATTGGGTTAAAATGGCAGACTTGACATGTTAAAAGGAGGGTGATGCTTGAAATCATTGTTCTTCCATTGTTAACCATGGTGACCTGCAAAGAAACGTGTGCAGCCATCATTGCGTTGCATAAAAATGGCTTCACAGGCAAGGATATTGTGGCTACTAAGATTGCACCTCAATCAACAATTTATAGGATCATCAAGAACTTCAAGGAAAGAGGTTCAATTCTTGTTAAGAAGGCTTCAGGGCGTCCAAGAAAGTCCAGCAAGTGCCAGGATTGTCTCCTAAAGAGGATTCAGCTGCGGGATCGGAGTGCCACCAGTGCAGAGCTTGCTCAGGAATGGCAGCAGGCAGGTGTGAGCGCATCTCCACGCACAGTGAGGCGAAGACTTTTGGAAGATGGCCTGGTGTCAAGAAGGGCAGCAAAGAAGCCACTTCTCTCCAAAAAAACCCATCAGATTGGTCTTCTGCAGAAAGTATGGTGAATGGACTGCTGAGGACTGGGGCAAAGTCATATTCTCAGATGAAGCCTCTTTCCGTTTGTTTGGGGCATCAGGAAAAAGGCTTGTCCAGAGAAGAAAAGGTTAGCGCTACCATCAGTCCTGTGTCATGTCAACAGTAAAGCATCCTGAGACCATTCATGTGTGGGGTTGCTTTCATCCAAGGGAGTGGGCTCACTCACAATTTTGCCCCAAAACACAGCCATGAATAAAGAATGGTACCAATAAAGTTTGCCCAAAATCACCTTCTAGTTATTCGTATTTCTTTTTTTGTCGGGGAATAGTTAATAAGCACCGTGAGTGTACCCGGCTGTGCAAGCAGCCGCGGTCGTGGTAGGGGTACTAGGAGAGTTGGTGCTGGTGCTGGACCGCTGCCAGCACGGAGCCGCTCCTCTAGCCACGGTCAGGCAGGTGCAGGTGGCAGGGGCGTCCGCCTGATCCGTGATTTTTCCAGGTGTGGCAGCCGCCCCATTAGTTCACAAGATGACGAGGCTGTGGTGGCTCTCGTGGCAGATTCCAGTGCCACGGAGTCCTCTGCCCCACCTCCCAGCAGAAGCAGCAGCACTCCGCCTCCGGTAGGACCAACCCGCAGACCCCAATAATCTACTCTGCTCATGTTCGAAGACAGCAACATTGAGAGGGACGTCTTGGGGGAGGCAATGCAGGAGGCGGAATTGCAGTTTTGTCCTCCTGATGGGCAGGACCTTTTGGAAGGGATTGGGGAGGAGGAGGTAACACCTGTCAATACCCAAGTGAAATCCCTTCCAACTGGTGCGGGTGGTTTCAGCCACATAACCCCCAGACCTAGTCAGACCCAGGCAACAGCCGGGGGACAGTGGAGCCAGGTCCGGGGCTCTACGTCTGCTGTTCCCCTCAGTCCACCACTGGTCGACCCTGGGTCTGACAATGCAGGCGACGAAGAGGAGGGTGACCAAGAATGGGTGCAACCTGCCGTGTCAGGTGACAGCAGCACTGATGAGGAAGGTAGGCACTCAAGGTACAAAGGATTGCCAGCCACTTCCGACACTCCCCAACCGCCGCCGCGTTCCTGTCCAAACTGCAGCGGAACAACAGCCTGCCCCCCTCACAGGCGGATTGTGGACAACGTGGCGCAGTGGAACTCCACCCTCCACATGCTGGAGTGGTTGTGGGAGCAGCGACGGGCAGCAAGGGAATATCTGCTGGATTTAGGCACTCCAGGGCCATAACACCCACTCCCCTATATTACTTATGCGGAGTGGGGGCAGATACAGCAGGTCTGCCACGTGTTGGCCCCATTTGAGCAGATGACCAAGATGGTCAGTGGGGAGCATGCAGGCCTCAATTACGTGCTCCCCATAGTGTTCCTGCTGGACAAGACACTAAATCGCCTGCCAGAGGCTGGGGAGAGTGCCTTGGTGGAGCAAGAAGAGGCAACAATGCTCCACCAGGACCAGGCCCAGGACGAGGAGGAGGAAGAATTTGTCGACGTCCAGGAGTCTGGGGCTGGCTAGAAGCGAGAGCTGGTGCTGGGGGCACCCTTAGTCCAGGAGTGGGGCAGCTCTGACCGGGAGCAGTAGCAACTGCAGCAGGAGGACCAAGAGGTCATAGTCCCGGGCAGCGAGCTGTCCTCTTACCCATGGCTGCCCATATGCTGCGATGCTTCAGGAGGCACCCCCGGATCAGGAAAATTAGGGGAGGGATGATTATTGGTTGGCCACCCTAATAGACCCTCGCTGCAAGGGGAAACTGGAGCAGTTTATCCCAGCCATTCGGAGGCAGGCCTGGATGGATCAACTGTGGGCCTGTCTGATCAACCAGCTGGAGCAGGCAAACTCTCAGCCTCACGCTCCAGTTCTCCCCGCCCATCTCACCCAGCAGGTGGCTGGCCCCAGCAGCACCAGCCGAGCAGGTGACCTCATGGGTGAGATAAGGCTGTTTTACCAGTCTGCGCAACCCAGTACTAGCATCAGTCACCACCAGTGGCTGGCCTGCATGGTGGCAGACTACATGGGGTCCGTCAGTGCTTCTAAAAGCATGCGCACCGACGACTCCATGGAGTACTAGGTTGACAGGCTGGACACCTGCCTTGAGCTCGCTCAGTATGCTCTGGAGTTAGTGTCTTGAGCCACTCCATCGTACTGTCTGAGCGGATATTCAGCACGGCAGGTGGGGTGGTCACCGACAAGCAGACCCGTCTGTCCACTGACTCCATAGACAGACTGACATTCATCAAACTGAATGAGCCCTTGATTGGCAGAGACTTCTTGGCCCCCGCTGTCGGTTCAGGGCGCTGAAGGGTCCCTTTTCCATCCCTCTCCCTCCAAAAATCCGTAGTTTTTTAAGTTCTTAATCATATTTATTGATGTTTTAATTATTTATTTATTTTTTATTTAATAAATAATTTTTTTATTTTTATATGTAGTAATGTATTTATATATTTTAATATATATCTATATATTAGTTTATTGCAATGATGTATTTCTTGATTAATTGAGGGTAAAATTTTGTAATATATGTATTCATTTTCATTGAATTATGTATATTTCAATTAATTTAATTACTTTTTGCATGTTGATTATTTTTGGTATGTATGTATCGACTACTTTCTCTAAAGATTATTTGTTATATATCATGTATTTAGACTTAACTTTACTAACTTTAGTAATGTATTTATATAGTGTTTATTTTTTAAAAATCCCTTGTTTTTACAATAACAGTTGACATAAAAGTATTGCCTAAAAATTATAATGAACAGTCACTATTACATGGCAAGTGAACTAGAGCACATTGTTAGAGTTGAGCGGACACCTCGAAGTTCGGGTTCAATGGGTTTGGCCGAACTTCACAAAAAAGTTCGGGATTCGGGATCCGAACTAAACCCAAACTTGACCCCAAACCCCATTGAAGTCAATGGGGACCCAAACTTTTGGGAACTAAAATGGCTGAAAAAAAGTTCTGGAAAGGGCTAGATGGCTGCAAAAGGCAGCAAAATGTGGGTAAGTGCCCTGCAAACAAATGTGGATAGGGAAATGACTTAGAATAAAAATTTTACATCAAAATCTTGATCTAGGAGGAGGTAATGGATGTGGAGTAGGAGGTTGAGGAGGCTTCAGGTGGGAATGCCATTAGCAGCGCGTCTACCAGCACGAGTTTGTAGTCACTCATCTTTCGATCATTAACAGACGTTTTTATCAAATTTGGTTCCCTGTCAGCAATGCATAGCAGGGGTTTTTCACAGGCAAAATGGGGTTCATATCACCCACCAATGGAGAAGACGATTTTTAAAAATGTAGGCCCCTGGCATCCAGGCAGAGCAGGGTTTTTTCACCGGCAAAACGGGGTTCATGTCACCCACCAATGGAAAAGACGATTTTTAAAAATGTAAACCCCTGACACCCAGGCAGAGGTTTATTCATGGCAAAATGGGGTTCATGTCACCCACCAATAGAGATGTCCTGAACTATTTGCTGGTGAACAAATCCTGGCGAACATCACTTATTCCCGTTCGCAGCGGTGGGCGAACATATGCAATGTTCGGTCCGCCCCCTATACATCATCATTGAGCAAACTTTGAACCTGTACCTCACAGTCAGCAGACACATTCCAGCCAATCAGCATACCCTCCCACCTCCTATCAAAAAGCAAGGGCAGCATCCATCTTAGATTAATTCTGAAGCTGCAGTGTTAGTTAGAGCAGGGAGAGTGCTGCTGCTGATTCTAGTGAAAGCGTTAGCTACTAGTGTTCTGTGTCCACTCCAGTCCTCAAAAACTCATCTGCGTCCTTACAGCACCCAAAAAAGCCCTTTTTAGGGCTGGTACATCAGTCTGCTTTTCATATATATATATATATATATATATATATATACACACACACACACACACTCACCTAAAGAATTATTAGGAACATCTGTTCTATTTCTCATTAATGCAATTATCTAGTCAACAAATCACATGGCAGTTGCTTCAATGCATTTAGGGCTGTGGTCCTGGTCAAGACAATCTCCTGAACTCCAAACTGAATGTCAGAATGGGAAAGAAAGGTGATTTAAGCAATTCTGAGCGTGGCATGGTTGTTGGTGCCAGACGGGCCGGTCTGAGTATTTCACAATCTGCTCAGTTACTGCGATTTTCACGCACAACCATTTCTAGGGTTTACAAAGAATGGTGTGAAAAGGAAAAACATCCAGTATGCGGCAGTCCTGTGGGCGAAAATGCCTTGTTGATGCTAGAGGTTAGAGAAGAATGGGCCGACTGATTCAAGCTGATAGAAGAGCAACTTTGACTGAAATAACCACTCATTACAACCAAGGTATGCAGCAAAGCATTTGTGAAGCCACAACACGCACAACCTTGAGGCGGATGGGCTACAACAGCAGAAGACCCCACCGGGTACCACTCATCTCCACTACAAATAGGAAAAAGAGGCTACAATTTGCACGAGCTCACCAAAATTGGACTGTTGAAGACTGGAAAAATGTTGCCTGGTCTGATGAGTCTCGATTTCTGTTGAGACATTAAAATGGTAGAGTCTGAATTGGGCGTAAACAGAATAAGAACATGTATCCATCATGCCTTGTTACTACTGTGCAGGCTGGTGGTGGTGGTGTAATGGTGTGGAGGATGTCTTCTGGGCACACTTTAGGCCCCTTAGTGCCAATTGGGCATCATTTAAATGCCACTGGCTACCTGAGCATTGTTTCTGACCATGTCCATCCCTTCATGACCACCATGTACCCATCCTCTGATGGCTACTTCCAGCAGGATAATGCACCATATCACAAAGCTTGAATCATTTCAAATTGGTTTCTTGAACATGACAATGAGTTCACTGTACTAAAATGGCCCCCACAGTCACCAGATCTCAACCCAATTGAGCATCTTTGGGATGTGGTGGAACGGGAGCTTCGTGCCCTGGATGTGCATCCCTTTAAATCTCCATCAACTGCAAGATGCTATCCTATCAATATGGGCCAACATTTCTAAAGAATGCTATCAGCACCTTGTTGAATCAATGCCACATAGAATTAAGGCAGTTCTGATGGCAAAAGGGGGTCCAACACCATATTAGTATGGTGTTCCTAATAATTCTTTAGGTGAGTGTATATATATATATATATATACACACACACACACACAGTTGGATGCGAAAGTTTGAGCAACCTTGTTAATCGTCATGATTTTCCTGTATAAATTGTTGGTTGTTACGATAAAAAATGTCAGTTAAATATATCATAAAGGAGACACACACAGTGATATTTGAGAAGTGAAATGAAGTTTATTGGATTTACAGAAAGTGTGCTAATATTGTTTAGACAAAATTAGGCAGGTGCATAAATTTGGGCACCACAAAAAATAAAATTGAATCAATATTTAGTAGATCCTCCTTTTGCAGAAATAACAGCCTCTAAACGCTTCCTGTAGGTTCCAATGAGAGTCTGGATTCTGGTTGAAGGTATTTTGGACCATTCCTCTTTACAAAACATCTTTAGTTCATTCAGGTTTGATGCCTTCCGAGCATGGACAGCTCTCTTTAAGTCACACCGCAGATTTTCAATTATATTAAGGTCTGGGGACTGAGATGGCCATTCTAGAACGTTGTACTTGTTCCTCTGCATAAATGCCTTAGTGGATTTTGAGCAGTGTTTAGGGTCGTTGTCTTGTTAAAAGATCCAGCCCAGGCGCAGCTTCAGCTTTGTCACTGATTCCTGGACATTGGTCTCCAGAATCTGCTGATACTGAGTGGAATCTATGCGTCCCTCAACTTTGACAAGATTCCCAGTCCCTGCACTGGCCACACAGCCCCACAGCATGATGGAACCACCACCATATTTTACTGTAGGTAGCAGGTGTTTCTCTTGGAATGCTGTGTTATTTTTCCTCAATGCATAATGCCCCTTGTTATGCCCAAATAACTCAAT
Organism: Bufotes viridis; assembly: GCA_033119425.1. Taxonomy (NCBI): domain Eukaryota; kingdom Metazoa; phylum Chordata; class Amphibia; order Anura; family Bufonidae; genus Bufotes; species Bufotes viridis. The sequence goes on along the minus strand of CM065593.1, from coordinate 292,709,128 downwards.
TTTAGTTTCATCAGTCCACAGCACCTTATTCCAAAATGAAGCTGGCATTTCCAAATGTGCTTTAGCCCACCTCAAGCGGCACTTTTTGTGCTGTTGGCGTAGAAAAGGCTTCCTCTGCCTCACTGTGTTGAATGATGCACAGTGACTCCATCTGCAGCAAGATGATATTGTAGGTCTCAACACTTTGTGTATAAGTACCCAGGCTTACAGGACGTCCTCAAGCAGGCCAGGAAGGTGTGTGGCCATTTCAGGCGTTCCTACACGGCCACGGCGCACTTTTTGATATTCAGTGGCGAAACAACATGCCAGTGAGGCGCTTGGTTTGCGACAGCTCGACACATTGGAATTCAACACTCCTAATGTTCGACCGCCTGCTCCAACAAGAAAAAGCCATCAACGAGTATTTGTATGACCGGGGTGCTAGGACAGCCTCTGCGGAGCTGGGTATTTTTTTGCCACGTTACTGGACGCTCATGCGCAATGCCTGTAGGCTCATACGTCCTTTTGAGGAGGTGAAAAACGTAGCCAGTGGCACCGAAGGCACCATCAGCGACCTCATCTCATTTGTTTTCTTCCTGGAGCGTGCCCTGCGAAGAGTGCTGGACCAGGCCATAGATGAGCGTGAAGAGGAAGAGTTGTGGTCACCATCACCACCAGAAACAGCATTATCATCATCGCTAGCTGGACCTGCGGCAACGCTGGAAGAGGAGTCTGAGGAAGAGTTGTCAGAGGAGAAATGTGGCTTTGAGGAGGAATGTGGCTTTGAGGAGGGGGAAGACCAACCACAGCAGGCATCCCAGGGTGCTCGTTGTTGTCACCTATATGGGACCCGTGGTGTTGTACGTGGCTGGGGGGAAGAACAGACCTTCAATAAGATCAGTGAGGACGAGGAATACGAGATGAGTAGCTCGGCATCCAACCTTGTGCAAATGGGGTCATTCATGCTGTCATGCCTGTTGAGGGACCCTCGTATAAAAGGCTGAAAGAGAACGACCTGTACTGGGTGGCCACGCTACTAGACCGCCGGTATAAGCAGAAAGAGGCTGAAATGTTACCGAATTACGGGAAGTCGGAAAGGATGCAGCAGTTCCAAAACAAGTTAAAAAGTATGCTTTACACAGCTTATAAAGGATGTCACAGCACAAAAGTTGCTGCTGTATTTAATCTCTGCATGCCGGATGACTTGCGTGACTTCTCCGCCACCAACTAGGGTTCAAGCCGCAATATTTTAGTACACTTTCTGCCTTGAAAACATCAATTTTTCCGGCCTGTACTGGTTGGCCACATTACTAGACCCCCGGTATAAGCAGAAAGTGGCTGAAATGTTACAGAATTCCTGGAAGTTGGAAAGGATGCAGCAGTTCCAAAACAACATTACCTAATTTTTCAGGCATGTGTACATGCCTAATTTTTGTGGCCTCTTGTGCTGCACTGTGGCTGCAAAAACAAAACAAGAAAAAGGCACATACATGTGTCAATTCCCCTTCGTGATCGTTACCTTGTTGTGGTGAAGGGGCTAGCGTATCACAATGAAGCGATCACCTCTATGAGTATGTTGGCAATGTTCTTCAGAAGCCAGCGTGTCTGGCAAAACGGCCTCGGGAGGCGGCGGCTGAGGAACCAGCACACGGCGGGTATTTACTATATTTATGTTTTTCCACGTGTCACTAATGCTCTTTTCCTTTTTCCTTGGTATTGTCCGGGAGTTTTTTGCACTTTACAGACAGGTGAATGTGGATACTTGCTTTTTTCATGCTGTCCGCAGTGTCCCGTATGTGCTGACCCCTCAGCCTCCTCCTTGGTCTTATGTCCTCCATTTTGTTATGGCTGCTGTCTAAAACAATTATTTATGTACTGTATCGTAATATTTTACCTTTAATAAAGTTTGTATTTATTACTTTCTCACGAAGTGTGGCGTCGCAATTTGTTTGTGGCTCAGTTTACATGTTTTTGCCCTCTTCGTAGTATTAAAACTATTGATCCGGTTATCATATTAGTGGCAAATTTTTCCTTTGCAGTGCAGGGTTACTTGACAGCAAAAAATTGGAATATGTCAACCCCTGAACTCCCAGATGGATTAACTATATTATCGTCCCCGGCACATATGCAGCGCAGGCCACAAAGATAATTCCTGGCCTTAAAAAATATGTTTTTTTCACCACCCATTAATAACATGGATTTAAGTGGTATATTTTGGGGTGTAGGACCTCATCGTTCTCAACATCATCTTCCACCCAGTCTTCACCCCTGCCCTCTTTGTTTGCACACAGCAGAAAGCCGCAGCAGTTTGCACCTGTGTTTCGTCATCATCAGAGACATGCTGCGGTGGTCTTCCCATGTCCTCATCCTCAAACCTAAGTGGTTGGGCATCCCTGCACTCAATCTCTTGCACTTCTGGGGCAGGGCTATGGTTATGGCCCTGGGAAACCCTGCCAGCAGAGTCATCAAAAAGCATAAGAGACTGCTACATGACTTTGGGCTCAGATTGCTTGGCTGATTTGCAAGGGGGTGAGGTGAAAGACTGATGGGCATGGACTGCAGGTGCCAACTCTGAGCTTTCAGACCTGTGATTAACTTACCAGAAGAAGGAGCGCCTGGTGGCCACAGGGCAGGTAAGTATAATGCTGCTAACTGACCATGACAGCCAGGACTTCAGTAGCGTCCTGGCTGTCATGGTAACCGATCGGAGCCCCAGAATTGCACTGCTGGGACTCCAATCGGAACTACCACTGCCACTAATTGTGGGAGAGGCAGAGGAGCACTGGCCACGAATGATTTATAATACTGGTGAGGGGGGTGGGGGAATTGCGCACTGCCCACCAATGATTTAGAATAGTGGGTAGGTGGGTGGAGGGATTGCACACTGCCCACCAATAATTTATAATACTTGGGGGGGGAGCACTGCTGTCCGGCGGCACCCGACCTCTGACAGGGCGCTGTGATCTGCACAATTAACCCTTCAGGTACAGAACCCGAGGGGTTAATTGTGCGGATCACAGAGCCCTGTCAGAGGTATGTGTTAGTACATTTTAAACTTCAAGTGTTCCCACAGGTGCAGAGGACCCGGTATTGCAGCCATCGTCACTTGAATGCACCCATATTATGGAATAGGAACAGATGTCATAGCTTAGTAGTGATCAGCGGCAATTGAATAATATTCGCATACTCCTCCCCGACAAGCGTCCCCGTCACCATGGGACTGCCAGGGGGTTAGAATATACCATCGGATCTGAGTTTTCACGATCTCACTGAAACTCAAGTGCGATAGTATATTAAAACCCCCAGGTGTTCCCATGGTGACAGGAATGCTTGTCGGGGAGGAGTATGTAGAAGTAAAGCAAGGGTAGAGATTGAAAAAAAAGAATATTTTAAAAAACTAATATATTCGCTATAGTGCTATATATTAGTTTTTTAGAATATTCGTCTTTTTTTCTCTTATCCCCATTTTGCGTCCTTTTTCAGCCCTCTAACCCTTTCCATTAGCTTTTTAGAGCCATTTTAGTGCCCCAAAGTTCGGGTCCCCATTGACTTCAATGGGGTTCGGGTTTGGGGTCAAGTTCGCGTCAAGTTTAGATTCCGAACCCGAACTTTTTTAGTAAGTTCAGCTGAACCCGGCGAACCAGAACTTCCAGGTGTTCGCTCAACTTTGGTCATGACTCTGTCACGGTCCCCGGCTACTGGCAGGGTCCTTGGCGGTTGCCTCCAGAACGCAGCCTGGTTCATCTATTCCAGTTCATGCTGCCGAATAAGGCTTTAAAAGCGACGCTTGGCTACACACGGGGGTGGGGGGGGGGGTAGTGTCACACAGACCGAGCATACTTTACCAGGGAGGGGCTGACAGGCACAGGGAAGCACCTACACTGTCATCCAGCAGAGTGGAGTTTTTTGGGAGGCACCATGTGTTCTGGAGTGAAATCGATCAGCCGTTAAAATTAACCTATATAACTAGTGTATCTGTGCTTCATCTTTGTGGACTTGACATATAAAATCATATCCTATCTGTTCTTGAAAAACGTACAGTAATTCAGTACTCTACAATGCCAATATCTTGTTCGGTAGAAAATTTCTGGTCCACCTTGGAGAGATGGGTTGCATAGATAATTTATAACAGGATGGACCACTTGTATATATCTATCTACCTCATCTATCCCAGGAAGCCCTGCATTATTCTTCAACTTCCCGAGATATGCATTATAGAGAACAGGATTAGTGTAAGTTTTTATCGAAGTTAGATGAATAAGAACTTCTATGAAAACTTGACAAAAATGAAGCACTGCTGCATTCATTATGTGGGTTAAGTTCACTGGCTGTTCTCTGTAACTACAGCACAAATGGTGGAACCCAAACAGACTCCAAAATCCGCTCTGCTGGATTACAGGGCAGGTGCTCCCCTGTGCCTGTCAGCCCCTCCGTTGTGAAGTCTGCACCGGGCTGTGTGATACTACCCCCCTTGTGTAGCCAAGCGGAGCAACTAAAGCCTTATTCGGCAGCATGAACTGCAATAGATGAACCAGGCTGCGCACTAGAGGCAGCCACCGAGGACCGTGACAGAGTCATTACCAAGGGGAAGGGGAACTATCCCCGGCGTCAGAGCCGGAGACACTTCCACACCCGGCCAAAGGCAAGTAACTTCTTCACTGGCTTCTGGGCTCTGACGGGCAGAGAACGACGGTGTCGTGCCAATGTCCTTAGGCCAGAGTGTGTCCAGCGACGATCGTGTATGGGTGGGTAGAACGTTGGTACACATGCCTCCCCACAGACAAAAGGAGGACGACAGAGTCGCTGCTAAACCCTGCCAGTCCTGCCGCCCTCTGGCTCGGAGGAATCAGCACACAGTGAGGCAGGCTGAGTTAACGCAGTGTTCTGCTACAGACTAGATGTGCCTGATATGGAAACTGAGAGCAGAAGGGTGCGGACGTAGTGAATAGCTTATTTGTTAATCATTTATATTGTGTGTTCAGAAGTTAAAATAGCTTTCCCTTAAATAATCTCAACTAAAAACATTGTATTCACTATCCATGTTATCCCTTTACTGCTTTACACAATGAACCTACTACTGTAACATGTGTTTTATATTATTTTTGTTGTTGCCCAGGTCTGGTGGGGGGGTCCATTCCTGGGAACACATTCCTGCTGCTAACTTAGAAGCTGCTGCAGTCAGAGGTGTCTTAGTTTAGTTTTGGTGTTGCCCAGGTCTGGTGAGGGGTCCATTCCTGGAAACACATTCCTGCTGCACATTTAGAAGCTGCTGCTGCCTGTCCTGCTGAGTTGGGCCAATACATGTGTAGGCCTTATACTCGACCGTTACCAAAATCCTGCTCTTGCTGCTGCTGCCATGATCATGCTGAGTTATCTATGGGCCTTTTACCACACAATTACCTGCTGCTGCCTGTCCTGCTGAGTTGGCCCAATATATGTGTAGGCCTTTTACTCCACCGTTACAAAAATCCTGCTGCTGATGCTGCTGCTGCCTGTCATGATGATGCTGAGTTATCTATGGGCCTTTTACCACACCATTACCTGCTGCTGCCTGTCCTGCTGAGTTGGCCCAAGATATGTGTAGACCACTGTTACAAAAATCCTGCTGCTGATGCTGCTGATGCTGCTGCTGCTGCTGTATGTCATGATCATGCTGATTTCTGTTTATGCCTTATACTACACAATTACCTTTACCTGGTGCTGCTGTTGTTGCCTGTCCTGAATCAGCGTAGTTATCCCATCTATGTTTAGACCTTATACTACAGCGTTAACATTTACCTACTTGGCTCTGCAATGATCCTCCGTAATTGAGTCTAGAAATTTATAGTCCTTAATACTGCAGAGTTATATGCTACATGCTTCTCTATGACATGATACTGCTTGGTTAGGCCCATAGAACTGTAGCATTACTACATTGCCTTACCCAAAAATAAAATTGGTACCTGGATGTAACTTATCAAATAGGTATGAGCCTCCTATTGGATAATTACTGCATGTGCGATTATCTTTCAGCTATTATCTTTCAGCTGGCAACAAGTTATTTAACCCCAACTGATGCAATCAGTTGGTTCTAATTTCTTAAACAAACATGTAGAAATACACATCTTGTGTTTGTGGAAAATATGTTAGTCTGTTTGAGAAGGGTCAAATCATTGGCATGCATCAAGGCGAGAAAACATTAATCTGGGGTTGCTGCAGTTGGTCAGCTCTAGGTTCAGCTACTGTATGTGGTCCAAGAATGAGGTCCGCTGACTTCATGAACATACTGAATTAACAGTTTATTGCATCCATGGATTTTTTTCTTCCCTGATGGCACAGGCATATTCCAAGATAACAATGCCAGGATTCTTCGTGCTCAAATTTTGAAAGAGTGGTTCAGGGAGCATGAGACATCATTTTCACACATACATCGACCAACACAGAGTCCAGACCTTAACCCCGTTGAAAATTTAATTTTTTTTGTTGGTTTAGTTTTTTTTTAGGACAAGCAGTGCATTTCCATGATGCTGCCTGCCGTTATTCTGCCAAGTTATGAGTGGCCATTCTAGTACAGTCAGTGTTAACAAATACCTGTTGATGATGTCTGTCCAGAGCGTGCGGAGACACAACCAGCATGGACAACTTATTCTCCATAGGACTTTGTCAAGTATATAGTATTAGAATTCTCTTAAACTGGTGTGCATGTTTCATATTTGCGCATGTGCTCTGTTCATTATGTATTGTCAATAATTATATATATATATATATATATATATATATATATATATAGAAATACATTTTTTTTAATATAATCGTGCAGTGTTCTGCTTCATTCACAAAATATAAATATATTCATTACCTTTTATAGTTTATTATTTTGCTGAAGTTGGGTTTGGGGAGGCCCAGTTGTGGTTCTCACTGTAGCAAGGTAGGGATCGAATGTGGCCTTCCCTTGTCAAAAGGTCTTGTGCAGTTAACATTGTACGGAACTGATTTAGGACCTAATAAAAGTTTATTATTTTATTGTTTTCTTTTTAGTTTACATACGGATTTAGGTTCGAACATGGTGTTGTCTGTCGTCCTGGAAAGGATGGCTGACTTCTGTGTTGACCTCTCTACATGATTGGGTGTGACTGGCGTTATACTTATCCGTGTGGTAATCCAGTTTTGTGAATGGAGCCTTATTTCCACATGTATATATCGATATAAATATTTATATTTATATGTTACTTCTCTACAATTATGTAATGATAATTTGCACATGCTAATTTTATATAAACACAGCTCTGAACTTAGCAGTATAAACTGTGGACTATCTAATGTTCTAATATTAAATATTATTTTAAAAAATTCTCAAGCAGATGAATTAAGCTAATGTTATTAATAAACATAGTGTTACTGAAGTTATTAATCTGTTCACTGTATGCTTACTAGTATCCAATTTCTTTTTTTTTAATTAAATTTTATTTAAAGAAAATGTAATAAGCATGTTACTTTTTGGTGATGCACGTAATAATATATTTCTGTGAAAAAGCACAACATTTAGTATTAAACATTGTACTTGGCACTATTCACTTTGGTCAGTACTTGATAAATGTCCCATAGTGTTAAACAAAAAGTTAATTATTGTTTAATAAACACAAAAAAATTAAAAAATGTAATGTTTAAAATATTTTATTTTTTATGCGTGGGAGAAACCCTGATGTAACCGAAGAACAAACATGCGGCTGTTGGGGTAGTATAATTTTTTTATAGTTATTTACCCTGTTTTCCGGGGGCACATTCCTGGGAACGCTTTTCTGCTGCAAACTAATAACATGCTGCTGTCTGTTCCTGCTGAGTTAGGCCGAGCTATGTGTAAGCCTTAAACTACAACATTAACTAACCATGTGCCTGCTGCTCTTGTCCTGATCCTTCAGAATTATGTATAGGCCTTATACGACAACGTTACCAATGACTGCTGCTATTATCCTGATACTTCAGAGTTAGGAGCAGGCATCATACTCCCCCATTTCTATGTACCTGCGGCTGCTGTATGTCATGAAACTGATAAATTTTGGATGAACTAAAGGGGCCTTACTGTAACCCTATTGGTTAAAAAACAGATGTATCAGGGGTAACACACACACACTCTTAACTCAAATTTGATAACTCAGCGCGTTATCTTAAAACAAAAGTCGTTGAAAAGCAATTGCTTAACGCATACGCATTTAGTTGAATTTAGTTGAGATAACATGTCTCATAAAGCATGTCTTTTAACCCTGCTACATCAGTAAAACAGAAACCATAAAATTATTACATAAAAAAACAACAATATAAGTAAACAACAAAACCTTTATAAACATTTTACATTGGAGATCTAATAGCTATATATAAATATATCAGGGGTCAGTACAGAGATCTCTCCCATCATCTATTTATCCCCAGGACTGTGACTGTGACGAGGGGACATCCTCTGCGCCTGGAGGAAAGAAGGTTTGTGCACAAACATAGAAAAGGATTCTTCACTGTATGAGCAGTGAGACTATGGAACTGTCTGCCTGAGGAGGTGGTGATGGTGAGTACAATAAAGGAATTCAAGAGGGGACTGGATGTAATAATATTTCTGGAGTGTAAAAATATTACAGGTTATAGCTACTATAGAGGGGTCATTGATCCAGGGAGTTATTCTGATTGCCTGATTGGAGTCAGGAAAGAATTTTTTCCCCATAAGTGCGGAAAATTGGCTTCTGCCTCACAGGGGTTTTTTGCCTTCCTCTGGATCAACTTGTAGAAAACAGGCCGAACTGGATGGAGAAATGTCTTTTTTCGGTCTTATATGCTATGTTACTTTGTAAAAAATATTGATATATAAATATAAAACTAGGGCAAAGTTTTCAGTTTGTCGTGGAGCTTTAACAGCACCTTCACAGCATCTTATGCTTCTCCTCCATCTTAAGCATGTTGTGGGAGAACTCTAGCTTCAGCTCCCGAATCATCCTCAGCTGTTGCTCCCCAAGGGCTTTGAGGTCTTGGTGGTGCTCACGCTGAAGCTGCAATATTTTTTTTCTATTAGTACTGTTAAAACAAAAAAAAAAAAAAAATATATATATATATATATATATATATATATATATCAATAAATTGGTCTTTAGATTGCAAGCCAATTAGTGATTAGTGTATAAAGCTGCTGATAATTTACTTCTCAATTCGTTATATTTCCGTAGTTGTTTAGTTGTTTAGTTAGGAATAGTTCATTTGAGTCAAGTGTTATTTAGTTGTTAACTTAATGTTTTTTATGTAGATGATTAATTTATTGTATAGTGTTGCTGTTTTATATTACTGTTGTGCTTGTTAAGTTGTTATACCTTCATCTCTTCCCTTTTTATAACATTTATACCATTTTATAGATAAAGATAAATATTGATGTGTGCACTGTAGTAGCACAAAGGGTAGAATCATGGATGGTTGGAATGTCTCACTGAGAATGTATGCCTCAGTGAGATAATTCCTGGGAATCAGTATGCCAGTGATATTAGGTTACTGGGAGGTCATCATTAAAGTGGATTTTGGGTCCAGGTTTTAGGAGTAACCAATAATTCAAATTTGACAGCACTTCGACCCAGTGTTCATGCTGCAGCAGGAAAGAAATCCACGTGTAAATCAAGAAAGTTCCCAGCAGCCGTCAAGTATAATTTAAGGTGCTTATTTTATTCTTCTGTGATAATATAAAGTCTTATGACGCCTTTCTGCATGTTAGCCTTTACCAATAGTGTTACATGCAGGTGTGTAATGTCATTCTTTTATAACACAATGAAAGTGATACACAGGTGACGTAAGACGCCCAGTAGTGGCGGTAAACTAGTTTCACCAATCAGCAGTCTAGTTTCACTTGTGTGTAACCATACAAACATAAACAGTAAAAAAACGAAATAATGGATGATTAAATGAAGATACCGTAGTGTTCATTCACGGGATCAACGGAAAGATGATGTCTAAAGATAATATAAACCAATGATTAGAATCAGAGAGTAACAATAGTCATAGGCATAATCTTATAGTCACGGTTTAAACCTCTAGGCTGTAAAGTATCCAGTGTATGGATCCAATATGCCTCTCTCCGTAAAAGGAGTTTTTTAATATCGCCACCTCTCCATGGTCTTCTAATCTGTTCCAGTACCTGAAATTTCAATTGTTACGCTGTGTGTCCATATTTGTCAAAATGGTATGGTAGTGGTAACAGTAGATTCTTATATTGGAATTATGCTTACCAATTCTGTCCCTGACCGTCTGTATCATCTTCCTGATATACGCTAAGCCACAGTGGCACTTTATCATGTAAATAACATTTGTGGATTCACATGTGAAGAAACCCCTCATTTTGTATGTGGGTGGTAGAACTCAGCACCCTTGATAATGTTTGAACATTGGAAACAGTGGAGGCAGGGAAAAGTACCTCTCCTCACTGTTCCCAATGTGCTCTGTCTTAAGGTTTCTTTGGAGCTACCCAAGTCTGCGCGTACTGGCTTATCACGAAAATTTAGATTCTTTTTATTACAAATTAAAGGAGGGCTTTTAAATTCGGAAGTTGTTTAGTGACTATTGATGTTGTAAGTTTATATATATCGATTGACCATGAACTAGGGATTAAAGCGGTAACAAATTTACTGCGAACCAGTAATTGTTCTCATGATCAACAAAAAATCTTTGTACAGTTGTTACTTTTGGTACTGTTTGAAAATTATTTCCTGTTTGAGGATACTTACTATTTTCAGCGTCATGGGACCGCGATGAGGTCGAACGTGGCCCCGCCCTATGCTAACGCAATTATGTAATCTTTTGAGGAATCATTTGTATGCAATACTGAGTATTTCCAAAATAATATCCTGACATGGAAAAGATTTATCGATTACATTTTTGCGTATGGGCGGGGCCATGTGAGACTTTATTCGCGTTCTATGATCATTTAAATGCAGTATACGATGGTTTAAAATTAACTATCACAGTTGATGAATTTAAAGTAAGTTTTTTGGATACTCTGGTTATTAAAAACAAATTTGGCCACCTCTCCACCGATCTGTATAGGAAGGACACTGATAGAAACAGTATCCTCCATTACACCAGTGCCCACCCCCCTCATTAAAAAAGGCAATACCTAAGTCTCAGTTCCAATGCATTAAGCGGATAGTTAGTGATCCTGCCAAGCAAACCAACAGAATTGATAAAATGACTGCCAGATTCATTGAGAGGGGATATCCCAAATTGATCCTAGAGAAAATGAAACTGAACCTACAGATCCCTCAATTAGCAAAAGTAAGACAACATAGGATTCCATTTGTGAGGAAGTTTAATCAATTTAACACTGGTTTTGACAGAATTGTGAAGAAGCACTGGCACATACTAGCCGAGGCTTATCCCAGGGTGGAGGAATTTAAAAGCCCTCTTTTGATTTGTAATAAAAATAATCTAAGTTTTCGTGATAAGCCAGTACGCGCAGACTTGGGTAGCCCCAAAGAAACCTTGAGACAGAGCACATTGGGAACAGTGAGGAGAGGTACTTTTCCCTGCCTCCACTGTTTCCAATGTTCTAACATTATCAAGGGTGCTGAGTTCTACAACCCACATACAAAGTGAGAGGTTTCTTCACATGTGAATCTACAAATGTTATTTACATGATAAAGTGCCCCTGTGGCTTAGCGTATATCGGGGAGTCGATATAGACGGTCAGGGACAGAATTGGGAAGCATAAGTCCACTATAAGAACAAAGAACCTACTGTTACCACTAACATACCATTTTGACAAATATGGACACACAGCGTCACAATTGAAATTTCAGGTACTGGAACAGATTAGGAGACCATGGAGAGGTGGCGATATTAAAAAACTCCTTCTGGACTCCTTGTTTTGCCTCGGTACTGCACCCGCACCGCTATCTACCAGAGCGACTCCCCACATTACACACAAGTGAAACTAGACTGCTGATTGGTGGAACTAGTTTACCGCCACTACTGGGCATCTTACGTCACCTGTGTATCACCTTCATTGTGTTACAAAAGAAGGACATTACACACCTGCATGTAACACTATTGATAAAGGCTAACATGCCGAAATGCATCATAAGACTTTATATTATGACAGAAGACTAAAATAAACACCTTGAATTATACTTGACGGCTGCTGGGAACTTTCTTGATTTACACGGGTTTTAGGAGTGACCAGAGACATTGGGTGGGACAGGTCACTCCCGTACTACATCCAGGGTTTTCATAAAGGTGTGGTTAAAAAGGCTGGACAGAAGTGTGGACAGGCGATCTGAACGCTTATCACGCTGAGAGGGTAACATGATCTCTGAAATACTGTAAAGAGTGTTGACATACTAATGTTTTGTTACCCTGCTTGGACTGAACTCAAAGTGTGTGACTTTATGTTATCCAATATGTGTTGGCTGAAGAAATATTTAAGGTGAAGCTTGTACATGTTTATTATTGTTTGCAGGAATAAACTGTGCCTATGGTGAAGACTAAACTGACATGTGTGTGTCTGTGTCTGAACAGTGACTGAGTTAAAAAACCCATAGCACATATTTACCCTCCTAGCAGGGGGTGGTCACTACATAATCCTTGTCCTCCTCCTGAGAAGCTGGGGGGCATGAAACGGTATGGTGTGAGGATCTGCCCTCTTCGGCCTCCATCACTTCAGCCTCCTCTGGTGGGGTAGAGGCATTCTGCTGCCCAGATGGTCCGGCCTGCTCCTCCTCCTCCGACGTTGAGACGTCCACCACCGCCTCTCTGGAAGGCCTGCGGTGGACTGAGGGAACAGAAACATCTATAATAACACATTTTCTAAATGTATAAACTCAACTCTTAAAAAATAAATGTACATATACATTACATCACTTTTGTATCCTTCAGCAACACTCAGTAAGCATTGTACCTGGACATATTTTGTTACGGATCTCTCGGATACGCTCACTATGCCTCCGCTTTAGGTCCGACCATTTCTTCAGGATGGCCATCCGTTTATGCTTGGCATCATGCTCCCTCCATAATTCGTACCGGATCCTCCTTACAATTTTGCACTTGTTGGCATGGAAACGGGTCTGGTCATAACCCTCCTCTAACATGCGCTGCAGGATAAAAATGCAAGCATTTAATCCGAAATATTTAAAATACAAAGATTATGCTACTTTCACATTAGTGGCAGGAGAGTACGTCAGGCTATTCCACGAAGGTGAACAGCCTGTCGGATCCATCCTGTTCACATGTGCCCCCAGACTCATGCTCCAATCCCATCGACTATAATAGGGGTTGACGAAGTTCCGGCAGTAGCAAGGCAGCACACAGCGAGAGGCAGCTGAACTAAAATAACTGCATGTCGTACTTTTAGTCCGGAGAATCTCTCGCCATGTGCTGCCTTGCTGCTACCGGAACTTAGCCACCGCCATATCATCAACTCAACCACCATAAAAAAAGTTAGTGTTTGAAAGTAAAATATTATATTTAAGGTTACCGTTATAACATCTGATTGTATTGAAATTGTATGTGTTTGGGGTATGAGCAATTGGAAATTGGCTATCTAAGGAGAGGAGTACCTGTCTAGTAAAGTGACGGTACGGTATTGGGTTTACAGCTGGTTCGCCTACCGATGGTGCACCCTGGGTCACGCTAAATGAACCGGCAAATGCTGAATGTTAAACATTACTTCTCCAAGTCCTAACCAACAGGACACAAATTAGAATCTATAGACTGTGTGTGTTTGGGGGGGGGGGTCTGATGGTATATGGTGGGCGGTATATTGTGTGAGGCAGGAAAATGGATGTGCAATGTGCATATGATACATATTTGTCTGCTATCCATACATATATGCTACTAACATTATGTTGGTAGCACGTGTATATGCATACAAACACAGAAAAAATGCAACAGCACTCTGCAGCCAGCACTCTGCCCTGCAAATATGCTGGAAAAGTGAGGCGTCAGTGTACATTTTGATCAAAAGGTAATAAGCCACTCGACGCACCAAGGCAGCCTCAATGAGTGGTCCTAGCGCTAAATCCTACCTGTTATGGGCCATGATAGCCACATAAAATCCAGGGAGTGCAGGCCCAGCATGCATGCTGGATCCACCTTGCTTAGTCACCCTGTTTGGTGCCATAACAGCCTCCATTAGATCTAGGAATGCAGGTACCAACATGCACACTGAGCCCACCATGTCCTCTTCCTGGAGCCAAAATGGCTACTAGTAGGGGAAAGCTCAGCTTTATACTTACTCTGATTAAAACCAGCCTCTAGGGCAGACGAACTGGTCAGGTGTGCAGGACTAACTGAAGGCTGCCACACCTCCAATACATACTACACAAAAAAGGGGGTCAGTCAGCACGTCCCTGAAAGCAGGTGCACGTAGCTAAATATACATGCAAACACGGAAAAAATGCAACAGCACTCTGCAACCAGCACTCTGCCCTGCAAATATGCTGGAAAAGTGAAGCGTCAGTGTACATTTTGATCAAAAGGTAATAAACCACTTGCCGTGCCAAGGCCGCCTCAATGAGTGGCCCTAACTCTAAATCCTAGCTGTTATGGGCCATGACAGCCACATAAAATCCAGGGAGTGCAGGCCCAGCATGATGTTGGTAGCACGTGTATATGGATAGCAGACAAATATATATCATATGCCAGTGACATAGTGCTGTGATGTCAGATAAGATGTTTATAAATATTCATAATAGTGAAAATATTTAACAATATTTTTCACAATACATAGAAATTCAGTTTATCTTGTCAGCAGATATTAATGATTTTGGGCAATAAGTATTGTTTTGACTGACAACAATTCTTATTGCCCCAAATCATTTATATCTACTCAAACTATATGAAATGCGAATTTCTATGTATTACGAAAATATTAGTCATAATTTTCGCAATCACGCATATTTAGGAAGACTTTATCTGCATAAACATACATTTAAAAAACAAGCATGTGAGATGTAATACAGTGCTGTAATGTTGAATAACTTACTTTGATTAGGATATCTTCCTCGACTTGTGTGAAGTTATTTCCGACCTGAATGCTTGAAACTGCTCCCAAGACGAAGCCTCGACCATATGTGCGCATGCACACACGAATATTTCTATGACGATGTTTCACAATAGAATAGCATTGTATGAATATGACAAAATCTCAAATTTGCGAATATAGCACGAATATTTAGCAAAAAATCATCGTAAAATATTGCGAATTCGAATATGGCCCCTGCCAATCATCACTAATCAGCACATCTGGGCAGAATGTTTATATTCAGAACTTCCTGTTGTCATTAGCTTCCTCCTGAGTTTTCTAAACAAATCCAGCATTCTCTGCCCTGTAATGTTTCACAGGGCTTGTCCATCTAGCTAACCTGTTGAGATGAGGTGAGTGCTGTTGAGACAATAGTGTGGCAGGTGGAGCAAACCCTGAGAAACATTACAGAGCAAAACATGCTGGGTTTGCTTACCAACTGAGAAGGAAGCTGATAAACACCTGAAGATCTGCATATGAACATCCCGCCAAGATGCAATTAAGCTGAGAAAAAGGAGAAGAAAAGTGCTAACATGAAAATAAGTGCAGAAGGCAAATATACTGTATGAGTTGCTTGTGGTACTCTGGGCAGATAAAAATGTAATTCTGAAACCGGAGAACCCCTTTAATTTTCCCTTGATTGTCTGTCTAGATTACACGTCACTGCAGGAACCAGTGCTGCTATCACTATTAGAGATAAGTGAATTTTCTAAAAATTCAATTCGCTGGTTCGCCAAATTTTCTTGGACAGAGTGTGGAGGTGGCAGCAGCATCATCAGGAGACCACATAGTGGCAAGGTGACATAGTGTTGAGGTAGCAGCAGCATCAGGAGACCATAGAGCAGTAAGGTGACATAGTGTGGAGGTGGCAGCAGCATCAGGAGACCACAGAGTGGCAAGGTGACATAGTCTATGGGTGAAAGCAGCATAGGGAGATCACAGAATGGCAAGATGACAGTGTAGAGGTGACAGCAGCATCAGGAGACCACAGCAAGGCAAGGTGACATAGTGAGGAGATGGCAGCAGCATCAAGAGACCACAGAGTCACCCGGTGACAGAATGGGGAGGAAGGGGCAATACGAGTACCAGCTGAAGATGGTGGGTGAAAGAAGGAGCACTTGGCATCAGATGTGTGGCATCAGGCGGGTAGTGGCATCAGAATAGTAGCTGAGGCAGGTAGCCAGAAGAAGCCGGTCTCTTTTGTCAAAGTGTTGGTGTGGCACCATGGATAATCTAGTCTGATGCATCAGGCATTGGTGGGTTGAAATCCTGGCTGATCCATGCCTAATTCATCTTGACAAAGGTCAGTCTCTCCACATTTTGGGAGGACAGACGAGTTCTTCTTGGGGTAACTATGGCCCCCGCCACACTAAACAACCGCTCTGATGCCACACTACTGGCCGGGCAGGACTGCTTTTCCTGGGCAAACTCTGCTAGTTGAGGCCACAAATCTAGTTTGGCTGCACAGTAGGGTTAAGCGAACCCGAACTGCAAAGTTCGGGTTCGTACCAAACTTTGCGAGTTCGGGTACTCGATCCAAACCTGGACTTTTTCACTGAAGTTCGAGTTCGGGTTCGGTGTTCGGGTGATTTTATTATTTTCCATTATAACATGGTTATAATGGAAAATAATAGCATTCTTAAGATACAATTCAAAATAAAATGGAAATTAATGGAAATATATGTTATTTGTGGTCGGGGCTTAAACATGAAGGAATGACCCCTACCTACTGGATACCTAAAAGCGGTTAGAATTATGCCGGAACCGTGACGCTGACGGGACGCCTGAAGGGGGGCATCCCCTGGTGTGAGATAGTGAAAGTAAGGGTGGGTAGGGTGGGTACGCTGGAGACAACATTCACTGTGGGAGGGGACGCCCGGCCAGATATAGTCATCATCGCCCCTCCCACAAATATAGGCCAATAAATCGGCCTTAACACTTGTGGTCGGGGCTTAAACATGAAGGAATGACCACTACCTACTGGATACCTAAAAGCGGTTAAAAATTATGCCGGAACCGCAACGCTGAAGGGACTCCTGAAGGGGGCCAAAAAGGACAACAAACTCGATCAAAGAGCTTTATTACAACCTCCAATTGCGATTTCGCTACCAACGAGCGAGCTGCAGACAGCGTAATGGGATCGGAAGTAGTGAAGCGTACCGAGGCATTGTGGCACCGTAGACGTCCGCTTTGGGAAACTTGTGAAAGAGAATTAGCTCGGGACAGGGCACCAGCTGCTATATTTTGGATTCGGGTACATGAATGTGTGTAATGAATTTGGTGTGGTAACGAGGGAAGCACCTGACACCTAACAAAAGATATCAGTAGGACCAAGCCGTTAATCAAATATCCATGACCGCGACATTGACATAAACATACATCATGTAACCAGCCCATGCCGACCCCCTGCATGCACAGCTGCCATTATAGGATAAAGTTCAACCAACGCTGAAATCTGTGGAACCCGGGATCAACCAACCTCACTCGTCCACCCATCAGCTAGCCAGTGGGGGCCAAAAAAAGGGGCAGCAAAACCTGAGTTTGACGTGGCCTCAGAAAACTAGGTGACTGTTACGGTATAACCCGGTATAGTGAGGGTTAATACCGTTCGGGCGATTCCCCTGGCGAAGAGCACAGCAACCCACAACCGCTGGAATCCACCGAACTGGAACCATACGAAGTCCTCCTTTCCTGGAACAAGCAAGAGAACGTTCTGACGTAGCAATTCCCCCCCAAGTACGAGATGAGGCTCCGTATTAATGGTTAAACAGGAATTCTCACTTTATTGAGGGCTACCTGCCCGGTATTTATGCAGGTCTCCCACCTGGTGGACACTCCCCTAGGGGACCAGAAGGAAGACTGCGACACAGGGGATACAGCAGCCAATCACACACAATGGGACAATACAGACACCCCCAGCATATCCCTCCCCTCTGCCTGTGATACCATTACCCTACACAGGTTAATGTAATCATCACAGGCAGGAGAATACACAATGTCTTCTGTCCTGGAGACAATCAAGGAGTCATTCAATTATCTTTCAGGACAAAGGGAAATCGCCAATACACACGTGGGGACAATAGGACAGACATCATTATTCAATATACAATGTCCCACCCTTTACAGTACACACAGACATTTAACATATCCCCAGATGGCTTGGATCTGAGCGCTCAATATATCCAAACAGCGCTCAGATGCCACAAACACAGTCAAATCGCCATGGGGTTTAAGTTTCCTGGGGCAAGAGGCTGGCAATCTGTCCCCTCCAAAACCCAGTGGCGCGGTTGGTTTCGCCACACATCTCCTCTTTTCCAAACAGACTAACAGGGTATCTGACCTTCTGCCGGTCAGTGCCCTTGTTAGTCCAGCAGCCCACCCACAAAACAGAAACAGCAGTACAGCCCACCCACAATAAATGGTTACTACACCTGAGCAAGGGATAAACCTGTCCATGTCCATGTGCCTCACTACGGCTGTGTGGGGGACTGGTAGACTGCCTGAGTGGGTTGCTGAGTGGGCAGAGACCAGCGGTACTCTGCCCTGGTGCCAGCGCTACCACGGAAGTAGCCTGGTTGGAGCCTGGTTGTTGTAGGGGGAGACCGACTGTCTCCCCTTTAGATACACAGCTCTGCTGTTGTAGGGAGAGACCGACTGTCTCCCCTTTGGCTAAATGGCCCTGTTGCTGGGGGACAGGACCGACTGTCCCTACCCCCTGTGCTGTGAGTGCAGAGACCACGGTCCCATCTGCACTGTTGTGGGGCTTACTGTCTCCCCCTGGTGCGTTAAACTGCCGCTGGGGGATGGAGACTGGGCTCCCAATTCCCTGTAAATCACACGGCCGATGGGGAATGGAGACGATGCTCTTCTCTCCTTGCAAAACATACTGCCGCTGGGGAGCAGGACCGACTGTCCCTACTCCCTTAAAATCCGGCTGCCGCTGGGGATCTGGGCCGACTACCCAGCATCCCTGTAGGGCCGGTGGAGAGCTCTCGCTCCCATCTCCACTGTTGTGGGGCTTACTGTCTCCCCCTGGTATGTTAAGCTGCCGCTTCTCTCCCAGACATTCTTCCAGCCGCTGGGGAGGGAGACCGACTGTCTTCGCTCCCAACACAGTATCCTGCTGCTGGGGAAAGGAGACTGGGCTCTCTATTCCCTGCTGGACACTCTGCCTCTGGGGAGGGAGGACAAGGCTCTCCTCTCCCAGTAAGTCACTCTGCTGCTGGGGGCCAGGACCGACTGTCTCTGCCCCCTGTAACTTAGCCTGCCGCTGGGGAGATTGGGTAACAAGCTCCTCTCCCATACATACTTCCAGCCTCTGGGGAGGGAGATCGTCTGTCTCCGCTCCCAATACAGTGTCCTGCTGCTGGGGAAAGGAGACTGGGCTCTCTATTCCCTGCTGGACACTCTGCCGATGGGAAATGGAGCCTGGGCTCCCAATTCCCTGCACTTGACTCTGCCGCTGGGGGACAGGACCGACTGTCTCTGCCCCCTGTAACTCAGCCTGCCGCTGGGGAATGGAGACTGGGCTCCCAATTCCCTGCAGGACCGGTGGAGAGACCTCGGTCCCATCTCCACCGGCCACCTGGGGTTCTTCCCAGTAGACCTCCACAATATCCTCCCAGCTGAAGGGCTCTGGACCTGGGTCTGACACTCTGCTCTCTCGCTGAGCCCTCTCACTGGAGTGGAACAGCTGCTGGTAGTCCTGTTCCAGCTCCATCTCCCGGGTCACCAGGTGGACCAGGTCTTGCTCAATTTTGTGAGTGTCGTCCCAGTCATACCTGCTCTCCCGCCACTCAAAGAGGTCCCTGAACCGGGCTTGTGTAGGGCTCCCAAACTCCAGCTCTGAAAAAGTCTCCCATAACAAGCCAGGACCATCAAACTCCTCTCCCTCTGGCATGTCATGCTCGGCTGTCCGGGGTAGGTACCGAGCTTCATACCACCAGAGTGCCTGGTAGGCATCTTCCAGCCACATCTCCCGCCTTACCAGGTGCTTCAGGTCTTCTACCCACTCTTCCAGGGGCTGCTCTCCTAGGAAGGGCATCCGCAGGGCTACTCGCTTCTGCTGTCGCTGCTCGTCCTTGGGGAGCCTCTCGTCCCGCAGATACTCCACAATACCCAGTGCCTGGTACCAGATGCCTTTGCGGACTGCATCTCGGTCATCCATGACACCCTCATCATACTCCACTGCTGGTTCCATCCCGGTGCTGTTAGGGTCGCTGTACTGGGACACGCTTTGCCCTCAAATTGTAAAATCCACGGTGCCTTCTGTCGCTGTCCTTCTGGCTGTAGGAACGATCCCGCTGCTTGCCACCAGTTGTTACGGTATAACCCGGTATAGTGAGGGTTAATACCGTTCGGGCGATTCCCCTGGCGAAGAGCACAGCAACCCACAACCGCTGGAATCCACCGAACTGGAACCATACGAAGTCCTCCTTTCCTGGAACAGGCAAGAGAACGTTCTGACGTAGCAATTCCCCCCCAAGTACGAGACGAGGCTCCGTATTAATGGTTAAACAGGAATTCTCACTTTATTGAGGGCTACCTGCCCGGTATTTATGCAGGTCTCCCACCTGGTGGACACTCCCCTAGGGGACCAGAAGGAAGACTGCGACACAGGGGATACAGCAGCCAATCACACACAATGGGACAATACAGACACCCCCAGCATATCCCTCCCCTCTGCCTGTGATACCATTACCCTACACAGGTTAATGTAATCATCACAGGCAGGAGAATACACAATGTCTTCTGTCCTGGAGACAATCAAGGAGTCATTCAATTATCTTTCAGGACAAAGGGAAATCGCCAATACACACGTGGGGACAATAGGACAGACATCATTATTCAATATACAATGTCCCACCCTTTACAGTACACACAGACATTTAACATATCCCCAGATGGCTTGGATCTGAGCGCTCAATATATCCAAACAGCGCTCAGATGCCACAAACACAGTCATATCGCCATGGGGTTTAAGTTTAGCATGGGCTGATTAGAGGGCCCATAATCCTGGGGCAAGAGGCTGGCAATCTGTCCCCTCCAAAACCCAGTGGCGCGGTTGGTTTCGCCACAGTGACTTACTGTATACCTCTGGAACAAAAGAGAAATACCATACCAATGCCTGAGAA
This sequence comes from Bufotes viridis, assembly GCA_033119425.1. Taxonomy (NCBI): domain Eukaryota; kingdom Metazoa; phylum Chordata; class Amphibia; order Anura; family Bufonidae; genus Bufotes; species Bufotes viridis. The sequence goes on along the minus strand of CM065593.1, from coordinate 292,687,999 downwards.
AGTGGTCCCACATGGAAAGTCAGAAATCGCCCGAACATCAAGGCATATATAAACACTTGATCCTGGAGAGATAAACGCAAGAAACCCTTTAATCTTTACCAATGCCACTAACGTGGTATCATGGTGAACTGATGAAATAGCGAGTCGAATACGTATGCATAAAAACGTGCATCAAGCGTAACCCTATTCAGAATCTGGCGCTGAATCCGCAGTGCGGACCAACATCCTAACAGTGCCCCTATATATATATATATATATATATATATATATATATAAAAATACATATACATACACACATAAACTAAACATACATATATATATATATATATATATTTTTTTAAACTAACACTGGAGCCTGAACTCACACTCTGCCCCGCACTTCCAGCTGTGGCCACATAGAGGGCGCCAGAGCCACAACTATGCGTGTCTGTGGAACCCAGCCAGCAGATCACAGATCACAGCGAGGGGCAGAGGTGAGTGCATGCCTGAATAGTGCGGGAAGAGAGACTGACTAAAACAGACACCGTGCCTCCTATGCACCCCACCTCACTAGTAGCTCTGCATGAGGAAAACACATGACAGCCAGCTGCAGAGCAGAGCTGAATACATGGTCGAGTGACCCCTGTAAGCAACTCCTGTGACGTGCTTTCCACATAGTGTGATCTCACACTAAAGCCATATTAAGAAGCCTTACATACCCTGTACAGAACACTAGATTCAATGTCCCTTCCCCATAATAAATGTATGTTTTCTTTTTTTTTTTTTTTTCTCTGACATTTCATTTATTTTATAACACACACTCTTTTTTTTTTTTTAAACACACACCCTTCCTGAACCTTACTACTCCCCCTTGCTGAGTGAATTCCCCCTGGATAGAAACAACATGCTGAAGCCTAATTTGTAAATCGGCCTTAACACATGTTACGGAAAACAATACAGTGAAGTTCGGGTCCCTATTGACTTTAATTGGCTCCAGGTTCGGGTTCGGTGTTCCAAACTTTGTCCTGAAGTTCGGCTGAACCCGGCGAACCAGAACTTCACCAGGTTCACTCATCCCTACTGCCCAGTAGTCCAGCGGGTCTTCAATGTGGGGTGGCAGGGTACTGTCCAAGTATGCCACCACCTGCTGGCTTACTGTAGGTCCTGCTCCAGGTCTAGTTGCTGCTGGTGAGTAGTTTCTTCACTAGGCGAGTTGAGTCTAGGGACTCTAGACTCAACTTGCTGCTGATGGAGCTGGAACTGCTCAAACAGAATTGTCCCTGCATTGGAGGCTGAGGACACACTGGAGGATGAGGAGACAGAGGCAGACATTGTTGCAGGACCAATGGCGTGACACAGTGGAGGCATTAGCGGCGTCACCTTGCCAAGTTGCTGGTGTTGCTGTGCAGGAGCCACATACACCCAGTGGGCCATAAAGGACATGTATTGTCCCTGACTGTAGTTACAGCTCCACACATCGGCGCTGCCATGCTCTTTGGGAGATACGGACAGGCTCAAGGACTGGCACACCTTCTGTTATACATACGTGTGCTGGGCTGGTACTGCCTTTCGGCAAAGAAATTATGGCTTGGGACTCACTTGGAAAGGGAGGGACTGCAGCACCAGCAACTTGTACAGGAGCACATTTAGCTTCTGTGCCGTTGGATGAGTGCATGCATACTGTTGTCTCTTTTCAATCACTTTGGTGATCGATTGCTGATAGAATGACTGATGAGGAGTAAAAGGACGAAGAGCAGGAGCATCAGGACCAGCAGGTTGAGGACAGGTGAGGGCACAGGGCCTGCTCCTGGGCCATGCCGACTAAGGGTTGTGTCTGACGTACCCACCGACTCTTGGCTGGCGGTGTCTGATGTCACTTGGGACGACGTGGATGACCGAGTCAACCATTGTAGAAAAGCTGGGTTGCTGGTCAACACACAACCGCTAGATGACACTGGGAGCTCAGGCCTCTCGCTGCGACTCCTGCTGCCACGCCCCCTTACTCTGCTGCGACCTGTGCCTGTGCCAGAAACATTTAGGCCTCTGCCACTCCCCTGTGCAGGGCCTTGCACTTCTCTGTCTGACATACTGTTAGATCAAATAAATGAATAAAAAGGAAATTAAAACACCCCAAAAAAGTCTGTAATTTTCTCACTTCACCACACAACGGCTAATAAGAACTTTTTTTTTCCACTAATACACACCGAAAAGGGCTGTAATTTTTCTCTTAACCACATAAATGCAAATACTTGTTTTGTGCCTCTAATACATGAAAACAAAGGTCTTCAGAACATATATATATATATATATATATATATATATATATTTATTTTTTTACACTTATACAAGACACAAAAGGCTTTAGAATATATTACTGCACCGCTGAATGGCAAATATATTTTTCTTTTGCACTAATACACGCCAAAAATAGGCCAATATTTTTCTCCACTTATACACGATACAAAAGGCTTTAGAATATATAACTGCACTGCTTTTACAATCAGTGTGGGGGGAAACTCCACACCAAACACAGGAGGTAAGTAGAACAGTAACTGGGCCTGGAAACTAGGGAAGGAACAGGTCACCTCCTAAACAACCCAAATCCTGGCCCCTAACTACCTATCAATATGAATAGACCTTGAAGGTAGAAATATTTATATGCTGGAAACCTAGGCCTTTATTTCCCTATATGGCCCTGGAATAAGGAAAGGACCAGAGACAACCCGTTGCCCCCCAGATAGATGACTGGAAGTCTCTGTCTCAGGCCCAGATACAAACAACAGGGAATATAACAAACACAATACAATAAGGAAAGACAAGACTTAGCTTACAGAAGAAAACTGGCAACTCCAGAAGCACCACAGAGTACAACCGACCAGCTAGTTTGAAGGCAGGAAGAAAATCTATAAACCGCACCTCCAAGAGTGAGAAGCGGCTACTTAAAGGGAAGGTAAATTACCAATAAGCAACACCTGAAGCAAGGGGTGTGGTATTCACCAAAACACAGACACAATAAGATCCACAAGGAACTTGTCAATTTAACCCACGTGATGCCAGTCTCTCGTATTTCATAGTACTTGCCATGGGAACATCCGTGACAACCGCTGAACGGCAAATATATTATTCTTTTACACGACAAAAGACTTAGAACTGCACCGCTGAACGGCAAATAGGCCCTTATATTTTTCCACTTATACATGACACAAAAGGCTTTAGAATATATAACTGCACTGCTGAATGGCAAATATATTTTTCTTTTTTCCACTTATACACGACACAAAAGGTTATAGAATATATAACTGCACCATTGATCGGCAAATATATTTTTCTTTTTTCCACTTACAGTATACACGACACAAAAGGCTTTAGAATATATTACTGCACTGCTGATAGGCAACTATATTTTGCTGTTGCCACTAATACACAACAAAAAGTGCTGTAATTTTAGCAGTTCACCACACAACGCCTAATAAGCCCTTTTTTCCCACTAATACAAGCCAAAAAATGCTTTGATTGTGATTGTGACTAGGAATGATTGTGACTAGGGATGAGCACCGCAGAAGGACAAATACGACATAGAAATATTTCCTTGTAATAAACCCTGTTAAAAGCTGTATCAAACAGCACTTGCCCCCTAATAACATGAACGGTTTGCTGGAATTACAGAGCTGTATAATGGCAATTTGGATCCCCAGTCAGTGCAGCAAGGTGTAATAGGATTGGTCCTATTACCCAGGCTGTAACCTCCCCTACTGAACCCTGTTCTACATAAATGTTGTGGAATGATTCCTCCCTATCCTTTCCCTCCACCTTGGATAATCTTTCCCTGAACTTGTAAATCATTTTTTTAAGCACAATTAAGTCTTTCCTAGCACTGTCCCTAGTGCCTGCTGACGTCTCTCCCTGCACAGAATCCAAGATGGTTGAGGCTATTTATAGGGCTGTGACATTACAGGGCTGGTTTCCTGCTGATTGGTTGCATGCATGGCATTATGGATCCTATGTTCCCAGAGTTCCTTGCTCCATGTCTTCAAACGTGCAGCAGCCATTTTAGGAAAAAATGTGATTCGTTACCACGAATCGTGAGAAAATTCAGATTCTGTGCGAATCGAATTTTTCCTGAAATTCGGATCGAATTCCACTTCGTCAACTTTGATTGGCTCATCACTAATCATGGGCATTTCCATGTGTGAAAATGCCCATACTATTAAAATATAATAATATTTGTCCCATACGTCAAATGGCGAACCGGAAAAAAGTCAAAATGGCCAAATTGCCATATTTTGGTCGCTTCGACCAAAATATGGCAATTTGGCCATTTTGACTTTTTTCCGGTTCGCTAGGAAGGATGAATTTGGGTCCAGTTGGTGGAGCGATTTTTCTGGTAATACCGTCATAGTTCCAACCATAAGCCATTGCAGTAACAAAGCAGACTAATTTTTTCGCTCAAACAACATATTAGCAACGATGAATTTTGGTCCAGTGAACCACAAAAATCAGTCCATTCAAATAACCATCGACACTCCTCATGTATGGCAATAATCCCGCTGCCATGTTTGATCCATTCAGCAAGTTCGGCCCATCTGGTTTTTACCCTAATACAAGGTGTTATTTGACTCAAGGCACTCTGTGTCCAACTTCCTGGAGAGCCAAGTGGCATTCAGCACTAACTGTTCTGTGATGCCCTTACATGTCTGGGACCGCACATGCGCTGCAGTAAAGGGATCGATGTGTGTCTATTGTGTGCCAACAGGTGCTGGTTAGGCTACTTTCACATCTGCATTTTTCCTTTCCGGTAATTATATCCACCATAAGATCTCAATACCGGAGGAAAACACTTCAGTTCTGTTTCTATTCATTGTTAATAGGGACAAAACTGAACAGAACGGAGTGCACCAGAATGCATTCCATTCTGTTTGGTTGTATTCCCATGCTGGACAGAAAAACGCTGCAAGAAAGACGGATCCGGCATGAAACACAATGGAAGTCAATGGTGCCGAATAGAGATTAATGAAACTAAGTTGACAAAGTGGAATTCGATCTGAATTTCAGTAAAAATTTGATTTGCACCGAAGTCGAACTTCCTCGCGCTTCATGGTAACGAATCACATTTTTTCCTAAAATGGCTGCTGCACATGTGAGGACATGGAGAAAGGAACTCTGGGAAGGCGGGATCATCCATACTGACATGCATGCAGCCAATCAACAGCCAGCCCTATGATATCACAGCCATCTGCAATTTACCAGAGTACTTAGTGCAGGGAGAGACATGTCTGCAGGTGTTAGGGACAGTGATAGGAAAGACTTTATTGTGGTAAAAAAACTATTTATAAGTGCAAGGAAAGGTTAGGGAGGAATCGTTCCACAGCATTTATGTAGAATAGGGTTCAGTAGAGGTTACAAACTGGGTAATAGGAACAATCTATAAGACCTTGCTGCACTGACGGGGGATCCAAATTGCCATTATAAAGCTCTGTCATTCCAGCAAACAGTTCTTGTTATTGGGGTGCAAGTGCTGTTTGATACAGCCATTAACAGGGTTTATTACAAGGAAATATTTCTATGTCTTATTTGCCCTTATTTAGGGGCTAATTGTCATTCTGCGGTGCAGTGATATATTCTAAAGCCTAGTTTGTCGTGCATTAGTGGTGAAATAAAAATATATTTGCTGTTCTGCATTGCACTAATCTGTTGAAAAGTAGGGTTCACGAACACCTGGAAGTTCGGGTCCGCCGTGTTTGGCCGAACTTCGCTGCAAAGTTCGGGTTCAGTACCCGAACCCGAACCCCATTGAAGTTAATGGGGACCCAAACATTGGGGCACTAAAATGGCTTTAAAAAAAAGTCATAGAAAGGGCTAGAGGGCTGCAAAAGGAAGCAAAACAGGGGTAAGAGCAGGACAATTGCCCTGAAAACAAATGTGGATAGGGAAATCAATTAAAATGAAATAGAATAAAAAAAAGGGAAAAAATAATTATCTTGAACTAGGAGGCGGAGGTCAAAGTGGTGTAGGGGGTTGAGGAGGAGGCGGTGGACGTGGCGGTGTAGGTGGAAGCGGTGGTGGAGGAGGTAGCCAACATTATTTTAGTAGTTTTTTAATTTTTATTTAATTTATTTTATTTTTTTATAAATTTGGAAAGACCCCAAAATATTGGGAAATATAAAAAAGAAAACAAAGAGAAAGTGCGCTGGAGTATAACAATGGCCGGGTGCGGCCGGTATACTTGTCTATTCTGCACAAGTTACGGACAAGTCCTGTGGGATCCATGCCTGGTTAATTTTAATGAACGTGAGTTTGTCCACATTAGCTGTAGACAGGCAGCTGCGCTTGTCTGTGAAGTTAAATGGGGCAGACCCATCAGTCAGTATGTGTAGGCATGTGCACCATGTTGCTGAAATGCGGGCTCCTCCTAAGACATTCCATATGAGCTGGTGTTGCTGGTTGTTGTGGCATGCTAACAAAGCTTTTTTCACATTTCGGCCATGCTAACCGTCCCTTCTCAGGTGCTGGCGGTGCCACAGCTGCGTTGGCGACTAGGCCCCCGGTGTCAGGTGAGGTGGGAATGCCATCAGCAGTGTGTCTTCCAGCGTGCACTTGCGCATCTTTTGATCATGCTCCAGTGACACAATTAAGGACTGCATGTTGTCCTTGTAACGGGGATCCAGCAGGGTGGCAAACCAGTAATAAGCACTGGTTAGAATGTGGTCAACTCGGCGGTCGTTGCACAGGCACTGCAGCATGTAGTCGCTCGTGTGTACCAGGCTGCCCAGAGGCAACAACATGCTGTCCTCTGTGGGAGGTGTTTCGTCTCTGTCCTCTGTATCTCCCCAGCCACCCTCCAGTGATGCCCATGAGCCGCTTTGGGTGCTACCCTGCTGTGAACACAGTTCCTCCTCCCATCATCTTACTCCTCAGCATCCTCCAGAACTTTGCAGTGACTGGGCAATTGTGTACCTGCCTCTGTTGGTGCAGGAACCCACCCTCCGAGCCACTTGTGAATGACTGGCCTGATAACCGTGGAAATGATCACTCTTCCTCCTGTGCAGCATCCTCTTCCATCATCGCCCAAAGCGTTTTTTCAAGGAGACATAGAAGTGCGATAGTAACGCTGAGGAGTGCGTCATCGGCACTGGCCATGTTGGTGGAGTACTCGAAACAGCGCAATATGGCACACATGTCCTGCATGGAGGCTCACTCGGTGGTAAGGTGGTGCTGTTCCACAGAGCGACTAACCCGTGCCTGCTGCTCGCACAGTTTCCCAAGCATATGCAAGGTGGAGTTCCACCTTGCGGGCACGTCGCATGTGAGGCGGTGAGCGGGAAGGCCGAAGTTACGCTACAGCGCAGACAGGCGAGCAGCAGAAAGGTGAAAGCACGCACCGACGGACCACAATTTCTGCAGCCGCTCTGACATATCGGGGTAATTTTTCAGGAAGCTCTGCACCACCAAATTCAGCACATGCACCAGGCAAGGGATGTGCGTCAAACTGGATAGCTTCAGAGCTGCTACGAGATTTCGCCTATTATCGCACACCACCAGGCCGTGCTTGAGGCTCAGTGGCACCAACCACTCATTGGTCTGTCGTTCCATGCACTGTGTGCTGTTTTTCCCCCAAACAGATGAGTTTCAAAACAGCCTGCTGTAATTTTCCCCTGGCTGCGCTGAAAGTGGTGGTGCAGGTGTTACGCTGACCAGATGAGGAGGTGGCAGAGGAGGAAGTGGAGTAGGAGGAAGAGGCAACAGGAGGCAAAGAGAAAAGTCCTGCAATCCTCGTGGCAGAACGACATGCGCCAAACTGCTATCCGCCTCAGGCTCAGCCGCCACTGCATTTACCCAGTGTTCAGTTAAGGAGATATAATGTCCCTGCCCGTGCTTACTGGTCCACTTATTGTTGGTTATGTGGACCTTGCCACAGATGGCATTGCGCAGTACACACCTAATTTTGTCTGCCACTTGGTTGTGCAGGGCCGGGATGGCTCGCCTGAAAAAGTAGTGGCTGCTGGGAACCACGTACTGTGGGACAGCCACCACCATATGTTTTTAAAATGCCACACCCTGCATAGGGGAGTGGAAGATACTTAAATGTTTCTGGTGCAGGCACAGGTTGCAGCAGAGCAAGGGGCGTGGCAGCAGGGTTCTCAACAAGAGTCCTGAGCTCCCAGTGTCATCTAGCGGTCGTGTCTTGACCAGCAACCCAGCGGTTCTTGAATGGTTGACTCAGTCATCTACTTCGTCCTAAGCGAAATCAGACACCCCCAGCCAAGAGTCAGTGGGTTCCTCTTACACGACGATTAGTTGGCATGGCCCGGGAGCAGGCCCTGTGCCTCCACCTGTCCTGAACCTTCCTCATTTTCAGTTCCTTCAGGGCGAGAAGTATTATATTCCCTTGGCTCGGCTCCTCTTTTCAGTGAGGATGAGCTACTAGAGGACAGTTGGGAGCTACTGCCCAGCTTAGATCTGGAGAAGACATCCGCCGCTTCCTCCACTAGGTAGGCAAGTAGTGATGAGGAGAGTGGCATGGGAGCTCTTGGTGCGAGCGGTCAGGCTCCTAACCCAGAGATCGTTGAGGAGGACATCAGTAGCGGGCATATAGTACTCAATGATAATGATGTAGCTGAACGCACTTGGGAGCCGGGTGATGAAGGGGCTTCATTTTTTTTTCTCAGGGGGGCGAATAGTTGCCAAATAAGTGGGACGGTCCATGACCTTCCCAGAAGCTTCTGTCGGGAGCAGTGGTTCATTTCTGAGACGTCCGTATAGTGCTGCGGGAATCCGAAGACCCTCTCCATGTTTGTGCACCACAGTATATCCTCTTTCCCATCCATAGTGACTGGGAACTCGTGATGTTTTCTCTGACGAAGAGACCAGGGGCTGGCAGTTATGGTTTGAATCTTGATGAAGTTCACGACTCTTCCGGGCTCCAAGCAATCTTGAAGCTTTGTCTCCTCATTGTCTGTAGCTATTAGAGGCCTGTTCATGCCAGGCAGGTTCCCTAAGCCACCGATACCGCACTTGCATCAATCTTGACAGGATTCGTCTCAAGGTGGATAGAAATTGTTTTTTGGAATCCTTTCTCCATCGCAAACATGTTCTCGAATAACCAGAATGCTGGCCAATTCTCTCCTGTCTTAGGCAACACCTTATTAAGTAATTGCGGAAAGTGAAAAAACAGTTGTCCACTGCCACCTTACAGGTGCGGGTTTTCATCAGATAAGCCATTATGTGATCGAATTGACCCCATTCTTCAATTTGTTAAATTACATTTAAAATAAATTGAACCAAAACTTGATTAAAATTTTAAGAAACGAAACTTAAATTCAAAATAAGGAAAAAATATAGGGGCTCGCCCACCTGTTACTACATATGTGGTGCTCTTGTCTAGTTGACTCACCCTGTCAATGTGATAAGTACATGGAATTATATTTGAGACAGGCACTGTCTTAAACCTAAATTCGCCAATATATGATCCCAATCTTCGAGGGAAATATTAGGACAATCAATTTGCCAAGCCTTTTGTCCCAGAAAACGTATATTTTTAAATCGTGTTTTTCCCATATTCCCTATAGACAAAGCAGGGAGATCGTGAAAAAGATTACACAGGACATGGAGTCAAACATGGAGGCAGAGGAGGACACGAAGCAACATGTATTCGATACTTCAAACCTGTAACCAGGTCCCAGCCAACACCAAAGATCCAAGGAGGGGGGCGGCAGAAAGCAGGGAAACCGATACATCAGAAGGAAGAAGCCCCATCTGCGAGCGAGGCAGCATGCAGACACCACCAGACAAGGCGGACAAACGCAGGGGATCCGCAGAGAGTTCGGTCCAGCAGAACGCAAAGGGCCCAGAGGTGGGGGGCGTCCTGCGGTTGAGATAGAGAGGCTCCTGTCTTGCATAGGGAGTCAGCACGGTGTCAGAAGTGGGAGGTCGCTAGCCAAACATGCCTAGGGTAGACCATCCTACCAGGAGCCTACCTGCCCTTAAAGTAGCGTTGCACGAGTTCACTGAGGCAGCGGCAGTAGCAGTCAGTCAGTGCGTGGTGTTGGGGGTAAAATCACCTATTCGGCGGTGTGGCAGTTTTTTTTTTTTTACCCCTTAAGGACCCTGCCATTTTTCACCTTAAGGACCTGGCCATTTTTTTGCAAATCTGACATGTCACTCTATATGGTAAAAACTTTGGAACGCTTTTACTTATCCAAGCCATTCTGAGATTGTTTTCTCGTCACATATTGTTCTTCAAGACAGTGCTAAATTTGGGTCAAAATATTTCATTTTAATTTATAAAAAAAATACCAAATTTACCAAAAATTTGGAAAAATTTGTAATTTTCGAAATTTCTATTTCTCTGCTTATAAAAAAGATAGCAATACCTCCTAAAATAGTTTACTTTACATTTCCCATATGTCTACTTCATAGTTGGATTATTTTGTAAATGACATTCACTTGTCACACAGCTCCCCAAACATAGCACTAAGGAAGGGCTATGGATGTGTGAGGAGTACTGAAGGGGTTAACTGTGTAGCTGAGGAGGAAGGGCAGGTTAATCCACATCTGTGATCTCCTCAGCACTAGAAAAGCAGAATTACAAGTAGCTCAGTTCAGCTGTGTGTTTGCTCACAGTGACAGCAGGAGATATCTTGTCCTAGTGTGTGAAGTAACTGCAAGTTACCTCCAAGGTCCTGAAGCTGCTAAGCCGCCAGAGGAGGTGAACATGGCCATATGGAGAATCTTTGGGCAGAAGGTGAAGCGTGGCCAGGGTGCCACTGTTGGCACCACGGCCCTGCGTCAACATATGCAGCGTCAACATAAAGTGGCCTGGGAGAACCGTGGCGGTGGTCCAGCCTGCCACAACAACCGCTGCATCACCCAGTGGCACGCAGCCGATTTCAGGCAGCCAAGGCTCCACCACCTCAGCCGAAGGGAGCTGTCTTTCCTTCCCTTCTGCACCTCGTTTGCTCCACAGACAGAATCCGTTTTTTTGGGGGTTATTTTTCTGACGTCAAAACAAACTTACTGCTGACACCCTCTTTACTCTTTCGGGTGCTCTACTTGTATAAGAGTTTAATAGAACAGGTTCTGTAGACATCTATGTGGAATCAGCTGACGACGATGTAAAAGGAGTGCGCTTCTTCTTGGCGCTAACATCGACCTGTAAGGCTGAGTTCAGACTTGAGTTATTTGATCAGTTTTGGCCCTGTGACTGCCCAAATAAGTGAAGTGTGCAATGATTCTAAGAGCAACGCCTGTCATCTACATGTCATACGAACTCACAGTATTATTTCACTACCAAAACAGACTCCCTATGCGTGTTACTGCAAGGTACAGTGTTCTACAGCATTATAAAGGCTCTCTGCAGCCAGAAAATAGCCGTTATTTAACTAAATTCGCTGCAAATAAATTCGTATTGAACCACCTTTTCCCCCAAAATTTCGGTGAACCGGCAAATCCAATTTTTTTTAAATTTGCTCATCTCTAGTGCTGAATCCGTCATGGACATTTTAGAGATAATTTAACCGGATCCGGTCATAACGGATGCAGGAAGTTGTATTATCCTAACAGAAGCGTTTTTGCTAATCCTGGCGGATCCAGCAAAAAGGCAGATGTGAAAGTAGCTTAACCCACTTAACATCATTCATAATAGGGATAGGGGTTTGAAATACTGGAAAAGACAAATTTTTTCGCTACAAGACTAATGTTTTTGATAAAAGAATACATTTTCAGGCAAAATAATAATTTTTCGGATAAAAAATGACAATCAACTCGTTGGCAGGGCTGTGCAAAGAATCAATTTATTTGCACTGTCCACAGGGTGATAAATATTACCGCTCTGTAACACTAAATTACAGTAATTGTTTGGCTAGCAGAAGCAGTTAAATATCAATGTGGAACCAATGGAAAACTCAGCGGCTCAACCACTCACCAATGAATGGAGACGGTGCTCACCTAGAATGGCCCATTCTTAGGCCTAAATGAAAAATGTGAATGGCAAAAGAAAAGGGGCACACTCAGAAGGGCGCACTTGAATAAACCATATAATACAATTTATTAAAACATTATGCCTTTTTGAAGTGGTGCGGAGCCACCTACTGCGCATATTATCGTATGTACGATTATACCGCATATGCGAAAAGTGTCGTAAGTGCGAACATTGCCGTATATCTGAAGTGGATCTCTTTTGCGCAAATTACTATATATGCGAATATACTGCACATGCGTAAAGTGTCTTAGGTGCGAACATTGCCATACATTTGAATCGGACTTCCATCTGCGATTTCCATACAGTGCTACAATACCATTACTAGTGTGACATATTGCGCATGTGTTGAACAGTGGGTGATTAACAGCTGAGCTAGGTGTCATTGGTGCCATCTTCGTTTCCTATACTGCATATGTGTTAGTGCCAATAAAGGTCATATGGGTGCCCATCCACCACTACGTATTGCACTTATATACCACCGTTATAGGTGCTATAGGAATCACTCGCGAATAAGCACCCAAGTGTTGCAGTAACATATGGGACTCACATACTGTGCATGTAGTTTATGCATGGCATCTGTGTTTCTTTTTTAGGTATTTTTAGGCATTATGTTTTAATAAATTGTATTATATGGTTTATTCAAGTTCGCCCATCTGAGTGTGCCCCTTTTCTTTTACCAATCAATGTGGAACTGCCACAAACAGTAGAATGAGAAACGTGTATAACCCCAATTTGTGAAACAGAGCTTAATAGAATGGCTTATCTTTTAATCAATGTGGACACATCACAAACTGTAGAATGAGACAGGTGTATCACCCCAATTTGTGAATCAGGGCCTAATAGAACTGATTATCTATTAATCAATGTGGACATGCCACAAACAGTAGAATGAGACAGGTGTATAACGGCAATGTGTGAATCAAGGCCTAATAGAACTGCTTATCTCTGAATCAATGTGGACATGCCACAAACAGTAGAATGACACACGCGTATCACCCTAACTTGTGAATCAGGGCCTGAATGTATTGCTTATCTATTACTCAATGTAGACACTCCACAAACAGTAGAATAAGACTGGTGTAGAACCCTGATTTGTGAATCAAGGCCTAATAGAATTGCTTATCTATTTTTCATTGTGGATTCACCAAACAGTAGAATGAGACAGGTCATTTCCTGTGTGATATTTATTAACTATATGCTACAGAAATTAGACCAATTTGTGTGATACATGTTAGTTTTTAAATAAGAGGGGGGGGGGGAGAGTGCACACCGCTACTACAGAGATGGTGAGGTAGAGAAATTGCTATTATTTTAGCCAGTTCAATACACTGATATAAGTTAGGACACATGTATATATTAATAATAATGTGGTCTTAAACTTGTCACGAAAAATGTCAATAAATTAACATAGGATAAAATGAGGACATTTTTCATAAATGGTGTTCACTACTGGTATATGTTAAGGCTTGAGCTTAACAATTTCATTACTATGGGTAAGAAATCACAACCTAGCAGCTGTTGCAAATACTTTTCTGAATACAATCAAAGTTAAGATCAAACAAAACAAACAAAAAAAGAGCAAAAATATTTAGCTGCCAATTACCTTCCTACCGAGTCCTGACATCTCAATACGAATATGCTTATAGAGCATATGGCAGTGGTGCTTAACAGGAGAAATAAGTCCAGATATAGAAAAACAAGAAAGAAAAAGCTGAGGCACTCACCAGTATAAAACATCTTTAGTCCCTCACTTTAAAAAAGTTGCAACAGCCTATGTTGCCTGTGCACCCTGCATACTATTACCCATGTGGCTGATTTTAAAGTGGTGGAATCAGTATAACAGTGAGTGCCACAGATTTTTCTTTCTTATTTTTCTGAATTCTAAATAAAATTGAAATTATTTTGCAGAATCTCTATAGAGAAAAAATTACACAACTGAAACACACTGTGTACCCTCTACCTTCAGAGTATATGCACATGGTTTCTGTGGATTTTCCATATGGATTTTTGTGTACTTTTCACTGTGTTTTCACACTAAATCCACACCAAAATTTGCATGTCTTACAAATTTCAACGAGGACTTGCCCTATGTACATGAGACTTCCCAAATCAGGTACTGTATGAAGCTGAGAAAATCTATGCTTAATATGTACCATGTGCATATACTCTAATGGTTTGCTGCCTTGGATGATGGCACAATAATTTCATTTAGCAGGCACTAACATAGTTAGCTATCCTCTTAGGGACCGAGCCAATTTTAGTTTTTTTTCTTTCTCTGGGTTTTTCTTTCTGCCTTCCAAGAGCCATACATTTTCCAATCACATATATGTGATTCTTTTTTAGGTGGCAAGTTGTATTTTTTTAAAGGCACCATCTAATTTACCATAGCTTTTTTTTTTTTTTTTTTTTTGTTTTTTTTTTGTAAAGTTTTTATTATCTCGAAAAATACAAATTTATATGAAAACAGAACTACACAATCATCCCCAACCCAACCCACAACCCCAACCCCCCCCCCCACTCTGCAGGGAAAAAAAAACAAAAAAAACACAAGTAAACAAACAACTACTTAACCGTCCCATTCCTTCCAGGTACTATCCCACTTTGCATAGGACCCTCTTTGGCTGTACAGGATCTTCTCATAACTTTTCACTTTCCTGACCAAGCTTAACCAGTTCTTGCAGTCAGGGGCAGAAGAGGAGCACCAATTTCTAGATACAAGAAGCCTTGCTAAAAACATCACTTTGGACAAAAACCGGTGCTTTATAATTTGACAATTTACCTCCGATAAATCCCCCAAACTTTAGGAGAGTGAGGAATAACAATTTTAAGTCTCTGGGTCAAGGTTGTTTGAACCATTCTCCAATAATTGCGCACCATGGGGCAATCCCAGAACAGATGTAAATGATCTGCCCCGGGGTCACCACATCGGGGGCAATCAGAGGAAACTCTAAATCCTCTCTTGTGGAGTCATAAGGGTGTCACATATATTTTGTGTATAATATTAAACTGTACAACAGTGTGATTAAAATTGTGTGAGACTTGACTTAACTTATCCGTTACGTTCTCCCAATCCGGGGGGCCCACCTCTGACAGTGAAACAGACCAGGATCGCTGTCCTGGAGAAAGACATTCAGAAAAAAATATTTTCCTCAAGTGTCTATAACAATGTGATAATTTAACTTTCATACTACCTTTCTTAGAAATCAAATCGTGTAAAAATTCGGGGGTGTCTACATTAAGTGAATGAATACTAGAAAGTGCCGACCTCAACTGAAAATACGCATACCAAGCCACCTCACCTACATTTTCGTTTTGTTTTAGCTCCATACAAGACAGGATTTGTCCACCCTTAACCACTTGGTTCAAATATTGAATATTTCTCATCCTCCAGTATTGGCGACAATTCAGATCATCTAGATTCAAAAGCTTTAGATTATGCCATAATGGAGTACAAATAAGTGATGCTTCGACTTTAAACCAGCTCCTTATAACCAGCCAGGCTTTTGTAGCCATTCTGCAGAAAAATTTATAGTCAGTCTGTATATTAAATAAATAATCAGACTCTAGTACTGTAAATAGGTCCAAAAAACCTGAATCTTTAACCAATTTTCTGCAGAGATGGCTATTTTCCCAGTCATTAAAAAAGCAGAGTTGAGAGGCCATGAAATAACCCTTAAAATAGGGGAGATTAAGACCTCCCCTATTATAGGGCATGGAAAAATAAAACGCCTTTAATCTCACACGTTTCCTCCCCCATAACAAATCATTAATCATCCGCTCTATCAATCACTTATCTTCAATCCATATAGGCGAGTTACGAAGAACATAAAGAACCTGGGGCAGCACCACCATTTTTATTAAAGAAATTCTGTCCGCCCTAGCCGTCAGAATTTTTTGCCATATCCTAATTTTCGGTCTCAGCTTTGTCAGTAAAGGAATCAAATTCAGTTGTAAATAGTCTTGAATTTTGGCGGAATCTGTTATCCCCAGGTACTTTATTAAGTCGGAGATCAATAACCGGTTAGGCAAGTTTTCCATAGATTCTCGCAGTTCATCTATAGGGAGGAAGGCAGTTTTCTCCCAGTTAACCTCCAAGCCTGAAGAGTCAGAGAATAAATTAACTAACTCCATTATTCGAGGAAGAGTTTTTCCTGTTTGATGTAAAAAAAACAAAATGTCATCTGCATAAAGGGATATACGCTCCTGCTCCCCCATCACACCAAAACCAGCCACTATCAAGTCTTGCCTTTTACAAGCTGCCAGAGGTTCAATATAAATATTAAACAAAAGAGGGGAAAGGGGACAGCCTTGACGGGTGCCTCTTCCCAATACAAAGCCCTTTGTCAGCATATCATTGATCTTAATCCTGGCCACTGGAGATTTATATAACAGCTGAACCATCGCCATAAATTTAGGGATAAAACCCATTTTCTTCATCACCTCCCAGAGAAATGTCCACTCAACCCTGTCGAACGCCTTAGTGGCGTCCAATGACAGGATGGAGCGGGCACCGCTCCCAGGAGACTGAATATTAGAAAAAAACCTATGTAAATTGAGATGGGTACCCTTTTTTGGCATAAAGCCATTTTGATCTGGATGGACGATAGATGATCTAACCCGGGAGAGCCTCTTAGCAAGGACTTTTGATAATAACTTAACGTCCGTATTTAATAGGGAGATTGGTCTATAAGAGCTCAAATCCATTGGATCTTTATATTTTTTTGGAACCAGAACTATCAAAGCTTCCATCATAGACTGTGGTAGAGCCCCTCCCTGTAGAGCTTGAGAAAATACCTCTAATAAATGGGGAAGGATGACATCGCCATACTTACGATAAAATTCGTATGGTAGGCCATCTGACCCTGGCGATGAGTTCCCAGAGATAGACCTCAGGGCCTCCTGGATCTCCAAAAGAGACAATTCTCTTTCCAAAAAATATTTTTGGTCCTCCGTTAACATCGGCAGGGAAATTCTCTCCAGGAACTGCCTCGCCAGGTCAGATGTCAAACCGGGTGAAGCTGTATATATCTGGGAAAAATAATGCAGAAAGGTATCTCCAATTCCCTCTAACTCTAATTGAATCGCACCATTTAAATTACGAATCGAGGTAATGGCATTCCTTTTCTTGTCCTGTTTAGTGATGAGCGGCAGGGGCAATATTCGAATTCGTGATATTTCGCGAATATTTGGGCGAATATTCGCCATATATTCGAAAATTCGCAAATTCGTAATCTCCAGACATTATTTTCTTGTTTGCGGAAATTCGCATAAAAAATTCGCATAAATTAGCATAAAAATTCGCATAAACTGGCATTTAAAAGATACCTTTTAAATACCAGCTTATGCGATTTTTTATGCTCATTTATGCGAATTTTCGCAAACAAGAAAATAATGACATTATTTTCTTGCATGCGAAAATTTGCATATAAAAAATTCGCATAAAGCGAATATTCGCAATTGCGAATATATTTTGCGATATTCTAAATATTCGCAAATTCTCGAAGTGCTGATATTCGCGATTAAAATTCGCAATTCGAAAATTCGTGATCAACACTAGTCCTGTTGAGAGATTATTCTAGCTAAAAGCTTACCAGGACGTCCGGACTCTGAAAAGTACTTTTGTCCCTTAAAGAATAATCTATGGTTTAATCCTTCAGAGAACAGCTAGCCCTGTGCATCTCTTCCCTATTATATTCGGTAGGTTGATTCGTAAATTGCTCCATTGTGGATGCCACCGTCTTAACTAATTCCTCCTCTTTTTTCCTAAATGTTCTCCTCACAGCGGTGATATCGCTTATAAGCACTCCCCTCAAATATGCTTTCAAAGCGTCCCAGACAACATTGATATTAGCAGAGGGGAGGTTCACCTCCCAAAAAGAGGATATGAGTAGATTAATGGACTGATAATTATCCATAATGGTAAGCCAGTATGGATTAAGCTTAAAACCAATCCCTCCGTTGTATTTATTCTCCCCAATGCAAACCTCAATAGATACCGGGGAGTGGTCCGAAACTGTTCTTACTCCATATCGTATCCTTCTGATGTTATTCAAGTTGCTCTCATTAGGAAACGCTAGGTCAATCCTAGACATAGCTTTTCCACCCCTGCTGACACAAGAGAATACTCTCTTTCCTCCACCAAAATGGTCCCATATATCTACCAATCCGACTTCTGAACAGAACTGAGGCAGTGGAGAATTACAAATATTCCTTCCCTGATCTGCATCTAGAGTCAGCCTATCCTTTTTGGGATCCATAACAGCATTAAAGTCTCCCATCAAGACAAGTCGACATTCTGGTCTCTTTTCTAAAAAAAGCAAAAGTTGATTAAGTGGGTACATCGAAAATGGCGGAGGAATATAAAAAAGGCAAGAATATAACTACAGCCATAAATCCTACCATGCAGAAAGATAAATCTACCCTGATCATCTATCTTGGAATCTGTTAAAATGAAATCTATAGAATTATGGATCAAAACCGAAACCCCCCTAGAGGCACTACTAAAAGTGGAATGGTAAGATTGAGAGTGCCATCCCGTCATCAAGCGGGACACAGTCTCTTTAGTAAGATGGGTTTCCACTATCCATATAATTGCTGGAAGCTGTCTCTTTATTGCAACCATAATTGCTTGCCTCTTAACTCTTTCTCCAAGACCTCTAACATTCCAAGAAAAAATTCTAATGGGCTTCATCTACAGCATATAGAGAAAAAAAAAACAAAAACAAAAAACAAAAAACCCTTCCCTGCAGGGTGGGTTCCTAGCCCCCATTCCCCCCCCCCCTCCGCTGGTCCGCCCGATCTAGTCAGCAAACCTCTATCCTCCGGCCATTCTCCTCCCCACTGATCCCGTCCCCCCTCCAACCCCTCCATCACTTCATATGCCCGGTTGTTACATCCAGTCCAGCGCATCTTGTGATTTTTCAAAGAGTTGGGAAATCCCATAATAGATCGATCTTAATTTCGCTGGGTACAGTAGCAAATATTTAGTGTCCTTAGACACCTAAACATTTCTTTGACTCAATAAGAATTCTTCTTCTTTTCTTTTTTTCTTCTTTTTTCTTTCCCCTTTTTCTTTTTCTTTCCTCTTTCTTGCGTTCCATTTCAGTTCATTTTATTTCGCGAAGATATTTCATATGCCCAGTTGTTCCATCCATTCCAGCACTTGTTGCGGTTTTTCAAAAAATTGGGAAGTTCCATTATAAATTACTCTCAGTTTCGCTGGATACTGTAAAGAATATTTAATATCCTTGGAAGCCAAATGTTTCTTTATCTCAGTGAAACTCCTTCTTTTTTCTTGGGTCTGCCGAGCAAAATCAGGAAAGAATAGCAGTTTTGTGCCCTGGTAGACAACAGGTGAACATTCACTAGCTCTTCTCAATATCATGTCTCTATCCATCGACAGTAACAGCTTTATTAATATTGCTCGTGGAGGCCTCACTGGGATAGGTTTCCCCCCTGGGATCCGGTGAGCTCTTTCTATTTGAAACATAGACGAAAAATGATCACTACCAAGATTTTCCACAATCAGATCTTTAAGTTGCTCCAATAGCTGCCGACCTTCAACTCCTTCTGGAAATCCAATTATACGGATATTATAATGCCTTGATCTGTTTTCCAGATCCTCCAGCTTATTTTGTAGGAGAAGATTTTCTGAAGTCAAGGACGCCATCTTAGATTTTATCATAACAGTATCTGTTTGCAGAGAGTCGACCATTTTTTCCGCGTTAAGGACAAAGCTTGTTTTAAAAAAATGAGAAAACAATTCTTGATACGGTGTAATTGAAAAAAAAAAAACTGTTCCACTGTGGTTTTGGGGGTTTTATGTTCATAGTCAGCTAAACAAATTATATGACTTTATACTGTGGGTCAGTATGATTATGACAATACCAAACATATTCTTGCAGTTTGAGAGAAGGTGACCAAAGATCATTAATTTCCTGTTATGAGATTCACTTTGTACCATATATATTTTTATATTTCTGACATTTTCATATGTGGCAATACCTGTTTGTTTTATTATTTGTTTTTGTGTATATTTCGGAGTCAAAGTTTCTTTATGTTCTTTTTTTTTTTTACTATAAATTAAGAGTCATCTTACTATGGCAGACCTGGTAGCATTCACAATGCTCCCAGACTGCCATAGTGACTCATTAGAGCTCTGACTTTTTTCCACAGGGACTCTGATCAGAATACAAAGGGAGCCCTCTCACTCTGTCTAACCCCTCAGTTGCCAGAGTTGATATTGACAGTGGTATCTAAGGGGTTAAATGATTGGGTTCAGATTCATCTCTGATTCCTCTGATTCCAGTCTCTGCCAGCAGGTGTCATCTTCAGCTGTTTTATACAGCCAGCATCTGCCATAGATGGAATGAGCTCAGATCATGCTTGCTTCATAAAATCCCTTAACACATATGATGTTCTTCTATATGTTTATGCATTAAGGAGTTAAAATGTTGAAATAATATAAAAGTGATTGAGTTACTTAAAATAGTTTTCTGGTTAGAAAAAAAATAAGTGTGAAGTTTAAATATTTTAAATATACAGTAATCTAATGATGGTTGAACAGAATACTGTAGGGAACCGTACTCACTTGACCAGTGTACAGAGGCAGGGACAGCAAAAAATTCTTCTTCTTTTTTATTTAGGCTTTGCAAAACACATACAACCAGTAAATCCGGATCACATGCGGGTCAAGCAGTCACAACATCCTGATAGTGTACCTCACACTGTCTGCCTTTTCCTCCAGACTGAGACACACCCAAGTTCCAGCAGCAGGATGAAATAAGATCCCTGGACATGAGCATGCCCCAAGTCCCAGACTGGAACCTGGGCAACAGGCACCCACCCAGCACATTGCCTGTTCCCAGTAAAAGCCACCCTTGACTAGCTGAAACCAGCTATACTATCTATATGGTGCCCACCAACTACTTTAGTGGACACCTAAACTAGAGATTTTACTCCACCAAGGCCGGGCACCTTGGTGACACATTCCTGGTGTAACCAAAGCCCCTTTTAGAATGCTTCATACAGCAGTCTGGGTAACACATATCTCCCACCATAAATGACTCCTGTCACCACCTCACAATACATACAGGAAAGTTTCCTCATCTTTCTACAAATGGTAGCTAGCAAGTAATAATACTAAAATATCTGAAGGCAATGCATTTGCATTGGGTAACATGATTTTGTTCTTGAAAAGAAATTGATGCCAGAACTATTCATTATAGATAAAAAAGAGTAATAATGGTAGATAGGGCACTCTAACATTTGGGTACCGCAGGGGTAATAATTTGGATCAAATGTTATAAAATCCTTGTGTGGTTTATTAATTTAAAATAAAATCAATAAGAACATAAATACCAAAAAATCCAATCCGAAATCAGAGGCCTTCTGAATAAAGTGCATATGTAACACATATAAATCAAATCGGATCTATTTTCAGCTCCACCAACCAGGCAATTGCTATAATATTTGGATATTCCTTAATGTCCCAGATATATTAAAAGCAAGTCCAATCCACATGTAGGGTTAAATGTACAACGTCCACCCTATACTCATAGAATCTCCGTTATATTAAATCAAGATTGTTCCTCTGCTACTGGCGAGAGCGGCGTCTCGCTGCCCGGTGTATACTCGCGGCGTCCCGCTGAGTTAAATGCGCATATGAATACAGTTAGCGATCGCTTCCTTACCACCTTAGTGGTGTCCACTGGATGGACCTTACCGGGTGTGTAGAGATGTGCCCTCGACAAGGTACTTCTCTGTGGATGCAGATTGTTGTGCGGTCTCAAGAGCTGCCTTCCCGTACCTCACCTCGGCGTTGCACGTGCGGGTCACATGAGTAAAGGTTCCCGATTATGCCAACATCAGTTTCTGTGAGTTTTGGGGTTATTCCGGCTGTTAAGCTGCAAACCTCCTGGTAAATAATGGCCTGGCAATCGTGGACATGAATTCACAAGGGGAGATATTACCAAACGTGTTTCGGGGTTTATTTCAAAGCGACCCCTTCTTATAAATCATTATAGATAAAAGCAATCATTTTCTTTTGTATTAGTAATGATTATTGTTATGTTTAGTGATTTTAAGATTATCAGTACATGTTACATAACTGCGAAGTAAAAAAGAGTAACCCCTGCATGAAGAAGATTATGTGAGCCAACAAACATGACCAAGTAAGGAATGGGTCCAAAGTTTTAGACAAAAAATAATCATAAAACACATTAAAAGATTCCCCAGTATGAAACAAAATCAACTGAGAACAAGCTGTGGATTTAGTAAACCTGGAAAGATGAGATGTAAAGAGAAGAAAAAGTTGGCTTGACAACCATTTCAGAGTCCCAAATGACCATTTCAATAGCAGTCTGACATTGAAAGTTTATGTATTGAGGTTATCAGTGTATAACTGCTTACACTGTACATTATAAGACAAGACATTATTTATATTTTATCCTGTGTACTAATTTCCTACTGCTCATATAGTTTGTAGAAAGAGGATATGCAAACAAGCTCTTCCTCTAATGCTACCAGATGAAAGGCAGCTATCCTAAATAAGTAAATGTTCGACCTTTTAACCCCTTTGGGACACATGACGTACCGGTACGGCATGTTTCCCGAGTCCTTAAGGACACATGAGTTGTTCCGGTACGTCATGAGTTGTTCCGATCACTGCTGCTCAGCTGGCAGTGATCGGAACAAGGTACCTGCTGAAATCATTCAGCAGGTACCTTGTTACAATGCCCAGGGGGGTCCTGTGACCCCCCCCATATGGGCGATCGCTGCAAACCGCAGGTCAATTCAGACCTGCGGTTTGCAGCGCTTCTTTGCGATCTCTGATCCCCGCGGCCTATGACCGCGGGGATCAGAGAGTTAATGCCCCCAAACAGTTTTTTTTTAACCCCCCCTGCAGCCCCCAATCATATTGTGGCTGCGGGGGTGCAGGGAGGGGTGGTTGCGGGCGGCGCGAGGCGGGCGGGAGGCGGGCGGTGCGGCGGGTGGGATCGCGATTGCGATCCCCCGCCCGCCTCCCCTGTAATCTATCCCTGGTGTCTAGTGGTTCTATCAGAGTGTCAGCACATTGCTGACACTCTGATAGAAACGGCTGGCATCTGTGCTGCAGATGCCAGCAGTTTAACCCCTTCCGTACCGCGGTCCGTACGGACCGCGGTAT
Organism: Bufotes viridis; assembly: GCA_033119425.1. Classification (NCBI taxonomy): domain Eukaryota; kingdom Metazoa; phylum Chordata; class Amphibia; order Anura; family Bufonidae; genus Bufotes; species Bufotes viridis. Next base: position 292,664,876 of record CM065593.1, on the reverse strand, counting down.
GGAAGGGTTAACAGGGAGGGAGCTCTCTCTCCCTCTCCCATCGGGGGGCTGCTGTGCCTTTGCAGCCCCCCAACAGGATGGGATCGCAGAGGGAGGGTGCTCCACTCCCTCCCCATCCATAACCCCCTGCCCAGTTATGGCAGCGGGTGATGGTTGCCATGGAGACAGGACGCTTTCAGAAGCGTCCTGCTCTCCATGGTGCTGAAAGTCTGAATAGACCTGCTAAAGGTCTATTGAGACTTTCTAAAGTACAAAATACAGTACAGTGCACTATATAGTGTACTGTACTGTATTATACAGACACCAGATCCACTGGATCTTTCAGAACCAAGTGGGTCTGGGTCAAAAAAATGTAAAAAGTGAAAAAAAGTAAAAATGAAAAAACACATAACACTGAATAAAAATTAAAAAAATAAAATACACTACACATATTAGGTATCGCCGCATCCGTAAAAACTTGCTCTATAAAAATATCACATGACTGAACTCCTCAGGTGAACGCCATAAAAAAACCCAAAAAATGGTGTAAATAAGCCATTTTTTGGCACATTCATCACTAAAAGTGTAATACAAAGCGATCAAAAAGGCGTTTGCCTCCCAAAATAGTACCAATGAAACCGCCATCTCATCCCGCAAAAACGAGCCCCTACCTAAAACAATTGGCCAAAAATAAAAAACTATGCCTCTCAGACTAAAACATGATTTTTTTGTTTCAAAAATGCTTTTAGTGTTAAATGTAAAAAAAAATTAAAAAGTAGACATATTTGGTATCTACACGTCCGTAAGAATCTGCTCTATAAAAATATCACATGACCTAACCCCTCAAGTAAACACTGTAAAAAAATAATAATAAAAACTTTGTCAAAAAGCCATTTTTTGCCACCTTACATCACAAAAAGTGTAATAGCAAGCGATCAAAAAGTCATATGACCCCCCAAATAGTGCCAATCTAACCGTCACCTCCTCCCGCAAAAATGATACCCAACCTGAGACAATTGCCTAAAAACTGAAACATATATGGCTCTCAGACTATGGAGATACTAAAACATGTTTTTTTTTCATTCAAAAAGGATATTATTGTGTAAAACCAAAATAAATAAAAAAAAGTATACATATTATGTATCGCCGCGTCCGTAAGGACCTGCTCTATAAAAACTTAACATGATCTAACCCCTCAGATGAACGCCGTAAACATAAAAAATAAAAACGTTGTCAAACAAGCCATTTTTTGTCACCTTACATCACAAAAAGTGTAATAGTAAGCGATAAAAAGTCATATGCACCCCAAGATGGTGCCAATCAAACCGCCATCTCATCCCACAAAAAATGAGCCCCTACATAGGACAATCGCCCAAAAAATATATATATATGGCTCTCAAACTATGGAGACACTAAAACATGATTTTTTTTGTTTTAAAAATTATATTATTGTGTAAAACTTATATAAATAAATAAAAAGTATACATATTATGTATCGCCACGTCCGTCACAACCTGATCTATATAAATAACACATGACCTAACCCCTCAGCTGAACACAGCAAAAAAAAAAAATAATAATACGGTGTCAAGAGCCATTTTTGTCACCTTACATCACAAAAAGTGTCATAGCAAGCGACCAAAATGTCATATGCACCCCAAGATGGTGCCAATCAAACCGCCATCTCATCCCGCAAAAATGAGCCCCTACATAACACAGTAGCCCAAAAAAATAAAATAAAACTATGGCTTTCAGAATGTGGAGACACTAAAAAAAAATTATTTTCAAAAAGGCTTTATTATGTAAAACTGAAACAAAAATCCCCAAAAAGTAGTCATATTTGGTATTGTCGCGTCCGTAACAACCTGCTCTATAGAAATAGCACACAATCTAACCTGTCAGTTCAACTATGTAAATAACAAAAAATAAAAACAGTCCCAAAACAGCTATTTTTTGCAAATTTTCCATTTTAATCCATTTTTGCAGTAACAAAGCAAGGGTTAACAGCCAAGCAAAACTCAATATTTATTGCCCTGATTCTCTTGTTTGCAAAAACACCCCATATGTGTTTGTAAACTACTGTATGGCCAAACGGCAGGGCACAGAAGGAAGGGAACGCCATATGGTTTTTGGAAGGCAGATTTTGCTGGACTGGTTTTGACACTATGTCCCATTTGAAGCCCCCTGATGCACCCCTACAGTAGAAACTCCAAAAAAGTGACCCCATTTTGGAAACTACGGGATAAGGTGTCAGTTTTGTTGGTACTATTCTAGGGTAAACATGATTTTTGGTTGCTCTATATTACACTTTTTTGAGACAAGGTAACAAAAATAGAAATTCGGAAATTTCATCTCCATTTGCCAATAACTCTTGTGGAACACCTAAAGGGTTAACAAAGTTTGTAAAACTGGTTTTAAATACCTTGAGGGGCGTAGTTTCTTAGATGGAGTCACTTTTATGGAGTTTCTACTCTAGGGGTGCATCGGGGGCTTCAAATGGGACATGGTGTCAAAAATCCAGTCCAGCAAAATCTGCCTTCCAAAAACCATATGGCGCTCCTTTCCTTCTGCGCCCTGCAGTTTGGCCATACAGCAGTTTACGACCACATATTGGGTGTTTCTGAAAACTACAGAATCGGGGCAATAAAAATTGAGTTTTGTTTGGCTGTTAACCCTTGCTTTGTTACTGGAAAAAATGGATTCAAACGGAAAATTTTTCAAAAATCGAAATTCTGAAATTTTATCTCCATTTGCCATTAACTCTTGTGGAAAACCTAAAGGGTTAATGACGTTTGTAAAATCAGTTTTGAATACCTTGAGGGGTGTAGTTTCTAGAATGGGGTAATTTTTGGGTGGTTTCTATTATGTAAGCCTCACAAAGTGACTTCAGACCTGAACTGGTCCCTAAAAGTGGGTTTTTGAAAATTTCTGAAAAATTTCAAGATTTGCTTCTAAACTTCTAAGCCTTGTAACGTCCCCAAAAATGAAATAGCATTCCCAAAATGAAGTAGACATATGGGGAATGTAAATCAATAACTTTTTTTGGCAGTATTACTATGTATTATAGAAGTAGAGTAATTGAAACTTGGAAAATTGCAAATTTTTCAAAATTTTTGGTAAATTTGGTATTTTTTTATAAATAAAAATGAAATTTTTCGACTTCATTTTACCACTGTCATGAAGTACAATATGTGACGAAAAAACAATCTCAGAATGGACTGGATAAGAAAAAGCGTTTTAAAGTTATCACCACATAAAGTGACAATGGTCAGATTTTGAAAAAATGGCCTGGTCCTTAAGGTGAAATAGGGCCGTGTCCTTAAGGGGTTAAAGGACCTTGAAATGTGACTTGGATATTAAATAAGTCAGCATATTATCTGCAGACAACTGTTTAGGAGTGATTGTCCCTCCTCAGTGCAGAGTGGTGAGTACCTGCTTAACTGAGTGAGAGGCCTAGGTCAGGTGTTGAGGAATACAAGATCTCCTTATGGAGATGAGTCCTATAGGCCAGGCAATCCTCTGGAATTTTAGGAAGAGGGTGTGCAAATGAGCTCTTAGGAAGCTCTGCCTCTAATGTCACCAGATGCAAGGTAGCTATCCTATAAGTCAATGTTCAACCTTTTAAGAGGCCTTTAGACATGACTGGGATAATATTTAAGCTAACATTTCCTCTGCAGACAGTTGTTTTGGGTGATTTCCCCTAATGCACACATTCGTTGATGTGCACTTCAGCTGTAGTTGACAGCTAGATAGTCAATGGATCAAGACAATAAGGTGCTCAAATGAGATAAGTTGCAGTGTGTAGTGAATATTGTGGTCGGCATAGTGTCTTATGTGTCCTCACTATGAATTCATGGTAAACCTCATGCATATGGCCATATAATCAATCCATATTGTATAGCTCTGTAAACAGCACTCACAGAAGTCTACAAGCCGATACATTTTGTCCTCATGAATTTCTTATGAATCCAAAAGAAAAAATGTGCAATGGCACAGCTTGTGTCTATTAGTGTTGGGCGCAAATATTTGAATCGCGAATATTTATTGCGAATATCGTCACTTCGAGAATTCGCGAATATTTTGAATATAGTGCTATATATTCCTATTTTGAATATTCATAATTTTTTCCATATGAACACATGGCTCCTCCCTGCTTCTTTCTTGAGGGCCAATGAGAAGGCTGCAATGTCTTTGTCTGAGCTTAGCAACATCCCTAGCAACCAATAGGAAAGTAGCCTACCCCTTACTATATAAGAACCTCCCCAGCAGCCATTTTCTGCAGTTTTTTGTAGTTCTGAGAGAGACAACAGTGTCATTGCGGTGCTCTGTGCTTTACTGTGTCATTACTTTAGATAGTTAGTTAGTTAGCTTATATATATAATACAGATAGTTAGTGGGAGATAGTCAGTGTAGGTTAGATAGTGATATAGTGTAGCTGATCCAGCTGGTTCCAGTGCAGGGTGTTAGTTAGTTCTGCTGTCCATACATACATGCTACATATATAGTGCTGTGATGTCACAAGTTCACAACAATACTTAGTGCGCCAATCAGTAACATGTAGTCAGACCTGCTAAAATGTGTAGTTGCATGTATTGCACAAAAATATGTGCATCAATTGCCGATTTGCACAATCGTGAATATATTGGAGCACTCTATCTGCATGTAAATCTATAGTAATGTTCTGCCGTGCCAAGTATTTTCTCCAGTCTCAATAAACTTCTAGCAGCTTGAAAAAAGTACCCACGCCTGTATTGCACGCGCAATACGCGAATATTACACTGCCGATTTTCGCAATCAAGAAAATAATTGCGAATTCGCAAATATATCACAAATATTTGCCCAAATATTTGCGAAATATCGTGAATTCGAATATTGCCCCTGCTGCTCATCACTAGTGTCTATGACTCTGTAATGAAGAACCGTAGAGCCTCCATGTACCCCCATGCTGGATCCATAGAAAAATAATGAAACCCAGATGAGAACAGGTAATATTTGCAATCCAATATGTTTTCTCAGTAATATATTACTAAACTGAGTATTTCCTTCTTGGATTATGCAAATATAGAACATAAAATAAAATATAGTCATATTAAAATCTCTCATTTTGTTGTGTTTCCATCATATTGAATACCTTTATGGATGCATTTTTTTTTACACATGGTCTGTTCATACAGGTGCAAAATTGTTCTTTTAATCTTAAATTGAGTTGCACATGTGCGCAAATAACATGAAAGGCCAGAGCATATTATACCCAGTCTGCTATTACAGATTGTGGGTCAACAATATTCTTTTTTGATTGCTAATGTTTTATTGTCTTTTAGTATACATTGGAATAGTAATGGTAATTTATGCAGATATTTTGCATGCATAACAAATAATGAGAAACACCTGCAGAATTTCCCCCTTTTTCTCTGAGTTTAGCAACTAATTATATTTTAAATAATGGCTACCATTGAACACAATTATCCAAATCACTTTAAGTAATGGAATCTTTTTTAAGGTGTTTCTGAAATTTTAACACAGTTTTTAAATATTCTTCTATTCCAATGTGCAAATTAAAAAAAACACACACAAAGACCAACAGCTATACATCATGAATAAACATGAAGATGGGATGAAACAGGATGTGGTTTGGTTCTACAATTTGATGGTCAATGAAATGTTTTGGCTTATTTAAAGCAATTACCTACACACTGTAAAGACTGTATTAGAGAAATGCTTAAAGGGGTTGTCCAAAGGGGTAGGTCAATATATTTGTCCGTATTGTAAAAAAAAAAACTATCAATTACACTGTAATTCTAGTTTCGGCTGTGACGCTCCTTTTGCCCGAGGGTCATGTGACCAGAACAGTTGCAGCAAGTCGCCCCATACATCGATCATGGGATCTCCCTTATGGCTTGAAGCTCCCCTTGAACAAAGCACAACGGTCATTTGGAACAGCTACCTGCATAGAAGATTACAGGCATACAATGTCAAATATGGCAGTCTCAATCCATCTAAGGGAGTAAGGCAAGCCAGAGGGGAACCTGTCCTGGTCACATATCCCTGAGGCAGACAATGAATTTTTAGTCAAAATTGAAAATACTGTAGAGTGCAATTGGAGACTTTTTTGTACAATTAAGATAATTGTTGTGCCTTATATAGTTCTATCTTTTTAGGTGACTGGACAACCCTATTAAATATGAATGTCCTACTCTAATTGAATCCTAACTTATCAGGATTATTTACATTAGCACGGGTCCCTATAAGAACATGCAGACCAGCCACATTGTTTGCTTTTTTATACAGCAACCTGTGGTCTGCAATGCATTGAAATTCTGCCTAATACCTTAAGGAAAAATTGTATATATTTCATTTTAGTTTCATTAATTACATGCATACATATAGAAAAAAATGAATTTTTTAACAAGTTATAGCAATTTATTTTTCTATTTATAAAGCCCAGGTCTCTGTGGACCAAGGCTTTTGCTGTGGGATGTGACTAAGAAAATTTCAGGAAAGACCAGCTAGAGCAGCTGAACTTTATTTAGGGTTAATCAGAGGCACTTTAAATGATGGCAGGTGTATGCTGACTCCTATTTAACATGATTTTGAATATGATTGCTTAATTCTGAACACAGCAACATCCCCAGTTATTACCCACATTATTTTAGTTTTTTTTGTTTTCTTCCCTCCACCTTAAAGAACTATTAACGTCAGTGTGAAACAGGTTTTACAGTGGAAAAAGTGTGAAAAGTTTCAATGTCTCCCAGAGGTATTCAATGACCTAATGGTGGACGTAATATGTGCCAAAAATATATAAAAAATAATTAAAATTTGTAATACAATACTGAGTGATTTGCGCTTTCCACACAGAGGACCTGCCCATAAGATGGCCACTGATGGAGGGTCATGAGATGAGGCAAATCATCTCCATGTGATGTCTTCTGCATTCAACCAAACTGCACCTGCACTAAACTGTCACATAAAAAGCTGTAAAACATGTTTTGGTAGTCAAGCAAATAATTAAGTTACAAAAGTTAAACCACTATGTACTTTTCAGGCCTGATTATTTAAAGGTTAACCATTGGGCGCTTTCCCCGCTACTAAGGGAAAATGCTTACTGGGTATTGCAGGGCATCGGTCACACAGTTATAACCGATAACTAGGGGGCAGGAGTCTGTAATAGTCAATGAATGCCATCCTTTGCAGTGAAGGAAAGGACTCATATATGTATAGGAGGCAGGATGGAAGGAAATGTCAATCATCAAATAAATGAGCAATCACTCATTTGTCAGCTGATTAGATTTTTTCCTCGAGATGAAGGATACACGATTATTGAGCAGAACATCTTCCTGTAAAATCAGGGACGTGCTGCAGATATTCATAAGAACTGAGTGAGAGAAGAACGTTTGTGGTAGCAATCATTCCTCCCCCATTCAATTTGTATCAGCCTGTGTAAGAGACCCGTGCAAACGAGCGCTGATAGCTAATTTTTTTTGCAGCCCCTTGAAACAGCCCTCAGACCAAAAAAAGTTGTGCACCCCTGTTCTAGTGGCCATTGTATAAACTGGAATGTGAAGTAAAAATACACCAAAAAATAAAATTATTATTTTGATAAAAACCTGATTTAAATTACATATACTTTTTAAGTAGGATATTCTGTTTTTAGAAAATAGAGGTAGCCACTGTTTAATAACATTGTATAAAATGTTGTAATACGTTTTCTATATGAATTCCTCACCATTTTAAGATCTCTGATTAAAGTCATTCAGTGGGAATGTTCCTTGTTTACTACCAGGGGATAATAATCTTTAAAGGGGTTTTCCTCTGGATAGGTCATCAGTATCTGATAGCTGAAGGTCCAAAACCCAGGACCCTCACTGATCGGCTGTTTGAGAAGACATGCCCCCAGTAGCGCTGTGGCCTTCTCTTTGCTCTTTCTAGGCCAAGTAGTGCCATGTTCATCGGTCAGGTGGCCTAGGCACAGCTCAGCCACCTAGAAGTGAGTGGGACTGAGCATGATACCAAGCAGAGCCGCTATACAATGTACAGAATGTGCTTAGTAAGCTGTGAGAAAGCCACTGTACTCACAAGAACGTTTGTGCCTTCTCAAACAGCTGAACTGTGGGGGTCCCCCAACAGTCAGATACCGATGACCTATCCTGAGAACAGATCATCAGTATCAAATACTCAGAAAACGCTTTTAATTCTCTGAAAGTAAAATATAAAAGGGGTATTACTGTGTCTCATTACCTAGTTATAGCTCCCTCTTTCCCCTCCATGTGTGCTGTTTGCTGATAGGGGATGCAGTCACTGCTACAATCTAGCAGACTTAGCCACGCTAGCACGGCACTTCAACTCTTCTTCTGACTGTGGTTACAAGGATTGCAGAAGTGCGCATATTCACATTTGCACTGCAGCTCCCAGCCCGGCCACCACTCTGTAGCACACGCAGTTCCCATTCTACTAATGAAAAACTCTACAGTATTAGCAGCATCGGGAATGTGCACACACAGTGGTATAAGACCAATGCCATCATCATAGTGCCACTTGCTTGCAATCTCAATCAAAATGAAAGTATCAACCAAAGTGCCAGGAAGTGGTGAGTCCCAGTGCAGGTGAAAAGCTGAACAAAGAAGATGTGACAACCCCATTAAGGTTTGTGAATAACTGCAAGAGGAGACATTGAAAAATGTTGATGCCATGCCATCCCTATAACAATAGAATACTGTTTCTGATCATGTACTTTAGGTAATTTTGATTGTCAAACAATTGCCAGGTTCTCTACCTAATTCACTAAAGTACAGTCTCTTTCAACTTGCTGTATTCACTTCAATGGATTCACTACTTGTAATTACACTAAGCCATTGTTACAAGGGAGACAACTCACAATGTAATGAAGAAGAAGAATAGAACTCCTGCCGTTCAGATATCGATGACCTATCCTGAGGTAAGGTTGCTCAGTGTAAGAGTGAAGATACTGTGGAGGATGGGGTTGCTCAGTGTATGAGAGGAGATACTGTGTGTGGTGTTTATTGCATGAGGGGCAGATACTGTGTATATACTGCTCTTAGTTTAGCACTGTGTGCTGGCACCAGTACTGCACTACATGCAGGCATCGCAGAGCTCCAGGATCTATTGTATGTAGGAGCAAACTATGACCTGGCACTGTTCGATGTCAGGATATAGTACTGGCGCCAGGACACAGTGCCAAAGCAAAAGCAGTGGTGCCCAGAGGAAGAGCAGAGAGGTGAGTATATATTTTTTTTCTGGTCTGAGGTCTACATTTAGTGGGCAGAGGAGTGAGGTTGGAGCTATAGGGGGCAACAGAGGTTTGATTTGGAATATGTATACATTTTGGGCAGATCTGTATAAATTTGAGGGATGATTTGGCATCTGTATAAACTTGGAGTCAGTACAAATGTGTGGGCTGATCTGTATAAATGTGGGATCTGATCTGGGGGCCTGTATACATTTGGAGACTGTATAAAATTAGTGGCTGATCAGTATAAATTTAAGGGATGATTTAGAGGTCTGCATAAATTTGGGGGCCGATTTAGGGTCTGAATGAACTTGGCACTGACATGATCTGTGTAAATTTAGGGGCTTATTTGGGATCTGGATTAATTTTAGGGTCTCGTCTGAAGGTATGTATTAACTGTGGAGTTTGTCTAAAGGTCTGTAATAATTTAGTGGTTTGTCTTGAGCTTTGTTTTCATTTTAGAGTCTGGTCTGGAGGTCCGTATTAATTTGGGGTCTGGTGTGGGAGTCTATAAATTTGGGGTCTTATCTGGGCTCTGTGTTAAGAAGTTCCAGCCATGTTAAATTTATTTTTGGAAAACTCATTATAATGTGATAAAAGTAGTGATACATTTCTGGTCCCTGACGCTCTCCTTCCACTACACTCCTGTGTCCTCACTGGTCTCTATACTTCTAAGTCCCCCTACATTCGGACATATAACTACTGCGGCCAGTTATTGGGAAGCTAGTGGTGGGATCAGTAAAATTTCACTACTTTTATTATTTTATAACATTCCAAGCAGTTTAAAAGAAACCTAATTTTGCACATGGGGCAGCAGCAGGCACAGTATTGATGGAAGCTACAGGATGGTGGTGCCAAAAGGCAGCTCAATGGGTGGGTTCTTTGCTATAGAGGGGGGGGGGGGGGGGGTGGACTGCAGAAGCAATCAGCCAAAGTAAGAGATGTAACTTAATCTCCTGGGCTCTAAAGTAAATTCTGTAACGGATCCCCACCTACTCTGTGCCATTTATTAATACTGGTGTATTTTTATGTGGCAGAGGGGACTGCACATAAGTATCTGGACCAAATGGAAAAAGAAAGTGAACAACTGAAATCCATGGAGACCTCATCTGTAAGTCACTGCTTCTTTTAAAATGTGTTTTAATTTTTTTATTACAAAGTAAAGTCACTGTAAATTGATTTGGAGGTGTGTGTGTGGGGGGGGGGGTGGGAGGGGAGCAATTGCCATGCTCTGCCTAGGGCACCAAAATACCTTGTCCCAGCCATGTTGGCAACATCTGCCATACATGTACATGGGAGTTTAAAAATGGTGGCATAGCTGGCAGGTGACAACTATGTTATACAGCTGACACCTGGGGCAGGTGTACATGAGTGTACATCAGAAATAATGTAAATTCTGGACTAAGTTGTTGTGGCAGTAGAAGGAGGCTCCCTATGACACCCTGGGGTGTGAAGGGTGATGAATGGTTGTCATAGCAGCACGCGAGGCCTGTAAAGGCCCCTAGGGTTGCCACTGTAATCTTTATGTCAAGGCCTTTATGTGGCAGGCTTAAATGGGTTATCCCATGGCTAATGTAAAAAAATTAAAATAAGATATCATATAGTCCTGAAATACTGTGACGGATCGCCCCGACTGGGTGCCTCCGCCAATCGATGCTTCCTAGTTCTCACCGAGTACTTCCAAGCACTCCACCGGACACCATCAGCACCAGCCACTTCCAGCGTTACAGCTTGGCTGGTCTCACTGTCCTTCACCGACCCTTGGCCCAAGACCAGGATCCAGCTTCCAGTGGGTAAAACTGTGTTGTAATCCAAGGGAGTATAATACATATAGCAATCCCCAAAGTAAATATAGCTGTTCCCCTCACACATGAGATGAGACTCTATGTTGAGGGTGAATAAAATCCTACTCTTTAACCACCTTAGCCCCCCTAGCTTAAACACCCTTAATGACCAGGCCACTTTTTACAATTCTGCACTACACTACTTTCACTGTTTATTGCTCCATCATGCAACTTACCACCCAAATAAATTTTACCTCCTTTTCTTCTCACTAATAGAGCTTTCATTTGGTGGTATTTCATTGTTGCTGACATTTTTACTTTTTTTGATATTTTGCTTTTTTTGACAAACTTTTTGCAAAAAAATGACATTTTTCATTTTTGTTGGAAAATTTGTCAAATAAAACTACATTTCTCTATAAATTTTTCTCTAAATTTATTGTTCTACTTGTCCTTGATAAAAAAAAAATGCAATAAGTGTATATTTAATGGTTTGGGTAAAAGTTATAGTGTTTACAAACTATGGTGCAAAAAAGTAAATTTCCGCACTTTGACTTTCTGAGCACCTGTCCTGTTTCCTGACGTGCTACAATGCCCAGACAGTAGAAACACCCCATAAATGACCCCATTTCGGAAAGTAGACACTCTAAGGTATTCACTGAGGGGCATAGTGAGTTCATGGAAGTTTTTATTTTTTGTCACAAGTTAGCGGAAATTGATTTTTATTTTTTTTCCAAAAATTTCATTTTCCGCTAACTTGTGACAAAAAATAAAAACTTCCATGAACTCACTATGCCCATCAGCGAATACCTTAGGGTGTCTACTTTCCGGAATGGGGTCGCCTGTGGGGTATTTTTACTGCCCTGGCATTTTAGGGGCCCCTAAAGCGTGAGAATCCAAATGCGTAAAAATGCCCTGTGAAATCCTAAAGGTACTCATTGGATTTAGGGCCCCTTTGCGCATCTTGGCTGCATAAAAGTGGCACACATGTGGTATCGCCGTACTCAGGAGAAGTAGGGCAATGTGTTTTGGGGTGTATTTTTACATATACCCATGTTGGGTGAGAGAAATATCTCTGTAAATTGACAACTTTGTATAAAAAAAATTAAAAAGTTGTCGTTTACAGCGATATTTCTCACACAAAATATGGGTATATATAAAAATACACCCCAAAAGTCATTGCCCTACTTCTGCTGAGTACGGCGATACCACATGTGTGCCATTTTTTTGCAGTCAAGATGTGCAAAGGGGCCCTAAAACCAATGAGTACCTTTAGGATTTTTACAGGGCAATTTTACGCATTTGGATTCCAAACTACTTCTCACGCTTTAGGGGCCCCTAAAATGCCGGGACGGTAAAAATACCACACAAGTGACCCCATTCCGGAAAGTAGACACCTTAAGGTATTTGCTGATGGGCATAGTGAGTTCATGGAAGTTTTTATTTTTTGTCACAAGTTATCGGAAATGGAATTTTTTTTTTTTTCACAAAGTCTCATATTCCATTAATTTGTGACAAAAAATAAAATTTTACATGTACTCACCATACCCCTCACGGAATACCTTGGGGTGTCTACTTTCTAAAATGGGGTCACTTGTGGGGTATTTTTACTGCCCTGGCATTTTAGGGGCCCCTAAACGTGAGAAGTGGTTTGGAATCCAAATGCGTAAAAATGTCCTGTGAAATCTTAAAGGTACTCATTGGATTTAGGGCCCCTTTGCGCATCTTGGCTGCAAAAAAGTGGCACATATGTGGTATCGCTGTACTCAGGAGAAGTAGGGCAATTTGTTTTGGGGTGTATTTTTACATATACCCATACTGTGTGAAAAATATCTCTGTAAATGACAACTTTTTCCACTTTTTTATACAAAGTTGTCACTCACTAGTGGGGGAGGGAAACCCCACACCGACATAGAAGGGAAAGGGGAAAGGAAATAAGGCCTGAAAACTAGCGAAGGAAGATGGACACCTCCTAGTACAAAAAACCCTAATCAGCCCTGACTGACTACCAGTATGAACAGACCCCAGGGGTAGGTGAGTTCATACACAGAAATACCTAAAGTCTGATGTAACCCTAAAGGACCCTGGTACTAATGACAGGAATGAGACATCCTGTTTCTTCAAAAGGAAGGATGAACAGGAGTCTCCCTAAGGCCTAATACAAAACAACAAAGAAATGCAACACACAGAAAAGCCAAAATACAAAGAGAAAGGTACCACTTAACTTCCAAGAAACTATGAAGGCACCTGCTATCCAAAGGTCCAACTGAAGCTATAAACTGCACAGCATTGTGGGATAAACAACTATAAATAGGGAAAGTTAAATGACCACAATAGCAACACCTGGAGGTTAAGGGTGTGGCCAGTACCAGAAACAACACAGACGCCTATTGATCCACAAGGTAAACATGTCAAATTAAACCACTTGTTGCTAGTCTCAGACATCTTCGGCCACTCACTGTCGCTGGGACGTCTGTATGTCTCGGTATGTCCTTGACACCACCTGCTAATTGATTGACATGGCTGGACATCTTTCCCATCCTTCACAATCTCACTCTTGCGCTGCTGCTCCAAGTAGTGCGGAGTCACTTCAGTTGTGCCACTACTCAGAGCAGCTGTGTAGACGAGATGTCAAGCCCTGTGAATCAAGTGGCAGGTAGGCATTTCTTTACCTGTGGGGAAAGCCTTTCAGAGGTGAAGAACTTTTGCTGCTGAGATAATTAAATTCATTAGAATCAATTAACTCATCTCTTCAAAAGATGTTGGCAACTTGTACCTCCTGCCATCAAAAGATGGGGGCAGTTGTTAAGGAGTTAATCTATTATCTTGAGGAAAGCCCCAGCAGCAAGAAAGTTATATATGGTCTTTTATTTAGGCAAACTATAGTTTTTAAGTTGCATACACAAAAGCTAACATTTAATCTATGACATTAGCTAACATTTAATTTATTGTAAAGGGAGTCTACTTGTTGGTTCATGGCACCTAAGCCATAGGCAGCATGAAATATTGAAAGGCTCCCTCATACCAATTAAGTATTTCAGTCTTATAACACGCACACAGTTTATCATTGTGGCTCATGTAGGATGATAAAATTGATGCATGGATTTACACGTGTGTCTACATTCATACCACCTACTGTATGGCTTAATTTGCAACAAAATTTTACACCAGAATTATGCTGCAATTTTGGGACACAATTTTGCATCTTAGGCCACATGACCCTTTTCCCTCTAAGGCTACTTTCACATCTGTGCTTTCCCTTTCTGGTATTGAGATCCGTCATAGGATCTCAATACTGTTGGAAAACTCTTCAGTTTTGTTCCCATTCATTGTTAACCTTCCGTTCTGTTTGGTTGCGCTCCCATGCCAGACAGAAAAATGCTGCAAGCGCGTCATGGGATGCAGAGCAAGATGGATCTGGCATGAAACACAATGTAAGTCAATGGTGCCGGATCTGTTTTCTCAGACACAAAAGAAAATGGATCCATCCCCCACTGACTTACAATGGTTTTAGTGCCGGATTCGTTGTGGCTATTTTAAAGATAATACAACTGAACCCGTTCTTAATGGTTGAAGCTGGTTGTATTACCCTAATGATGGATCCAGCAAAAAACACAGATGTTAAAGTAGACTTAGTCACACCTTTGTTCAAATAAGCCACATCTCTTGGCAAGCCATGCACACAGGATGTCTTTAAAACTGGACTGTGCTAAAAACGTGTCACAATGTACCACACTGTGCCAAATTATGCCACAATTTATGACAATATGTAGCTGCACTCATATGAGCAAATGTAAGTATAGTTTTAAAAGGAACTGAACAGAAGAAGAATTGTCTGCTGGACAACTCTTCTCCGACTTCTCTGCCGGCTTAGCTTAATTGACAAATGTCTCTCTATAAGTAAAAAAATATATCTGCTGTACATATACAGTATGACAGTATGATATCAATAATACATATAACTTTACAAAAAACTCTACAACTTTACAAAAAACATATATATTATTTACAGTCATCCTAAGGGCTTATGCTCATGCATCCTGGTTGCATAGAACCATATGAAACACAGAAGTCTGTAGGGTTTTACTTTATCCCAGTTTACCTCTTATTTTTAATGTAAGTACAGAAAATTGTGTTCAGATGCTATAGTATGGAGCTATTCTCCCATAGAGTCTCTGGATGCCTTTATTTAGGATCGAACCAGTAAAATGTCCTCTGATCAGGTTATATTTATAGGGGTCTTTTAACAAAAATAGTTTTTCTAAAGTGGGCAACCCATTAAAAATGTAATTTTATAAATGTTTAGCCTTCAAAAGAGCCATTGCAGAACTTAAAAATGTATTACTCAATTCCGCCACATGAGGGAAGTATTGCTTAGTATTTTGCATTCCATTTTTTCCAAACAAAGTAAAAAGAGAGTTAATTAGATTTTTTATTCTGTTTATTCTGCCACATTTAGCAAACAAACTTTACAAAAAGGAAGAATGTAGCCTAAAGCCTGAACAGAATACCATTCCGTCAATGTGAAATGTCCAAGCATATTATAACTACAAGTAAAATGTGTTTTTGCATAAAATAAAATTAGCATAGTATATTTGTTTTTTACAGTAGTCTCTTTGCTCATTCTTGTTTTATGCCAATTTTTGCTCAAATATGTGAAATATCATAGCTGCAAACATTATCTAATTAAACAGATTTTCAGTTCTGCAGAGTTTTCAAGAAATGCAGCTGAAACCTTAATTTTCAGTCAATTTTAGCATAATTCACAATTCATCTTCCTTGCTGTTGTGTGTAGAGATCAGTATCCATTTTGCACTGACTCAGCTCAATCATGCTGTGTGCTGCAATATCAACCTAGGGTTCTATGTTACCTTAAAATTAAAAGGTATATGACTAATAGGTCATTAGTAACCAGTAGATACTTGTAGAATTAAGAATTTCCATTTTTTTTAAATATATTTTAACTAGTTTTTGAAATATGCTGTATGTCAGGATAGAAAAAAATAAAACAACAAAAACAGTATAATTTATTTTTTATTTGTATCTATTTATTTATTTTACTGATATAGTTTAACTCCTATTTTGGTAAAATCTGTGGAAATACTATTCAGTATACTAAACTTAGTTAAAAATAGGTAGAAAACTCAATTTAATGTACTTAACTATTTCAAATATTTGTATTAAGCACCTGATACAAATCTCTACCTATAAAACTAAAAATGCCGTATTCTTATATTAAGATGCACTAAGATAACAGAAGTTAGAATACCACTGCATGTTTGGATATTTTATTTGATTGGAAAAGCATCATTTTAGTTTATTACACCACCTGTATTTAAATTATCATGATTTGATAATACTTGTAAGAAAAACTTGTTTTACAAGTCATTAAAAGTAAATCTCAGGGGATTTGTATCACAGATGAAAACACAACATAGTGTTGTTTTCAGAACTGTGTAGTTTATTTCTTGCAACTACTTTTCTATTCAACTACTATTTACCATACAAAGTAACATACGTTTACTTTGAGATGGATTGTTGCTCCAGTCATTAAGATTTGTTTTTCACAAATATGAAGCAACTGGCAGCTACCTGTAACTGTTCTTTTCCTTTCCTCTGAATGAAAATAGCAAGATAGGGCACTGACATGCAAGTTTCACTTTTGTCTTGCTGTAGGCATTTTTTCTGTTTGCAAAATGACATTTAATGCATAAAAGATGTAGTTTTGTGCATCTTTTTTAATTTTGGGAGCTGATTTTAAATACACAACGTTTTTTGGAATCAAGCATAATTGTGAAAACTACCTCACAATGTTTTGATGTATTTAGCATTTTGTTATAGTGTGTGTTTAGGTAGAAAACAAGTAGTAATGAACCAGACTTGAAGGCTTAATTATGGTGTAAAAAAATGTGACCTGTCAAATTTTTCTGTCCTCACGTGTTTGCTTTATGGTATTGAATAATTAAAATGAACTTTTTAGTATACCAATAAATGTTTATTTAAAGTATGATTACACATCATATACAAATAAAAATAGCTGTATTTGAGACAAAGTGGGCCTTAGAAAGTATGTCTGTTTTCTCCTATGGAAATGGTTGATGAAAAAAGATAGTTAACCTCTGTTAATTATATATTATTCCTGTCCTATGTCAAATTAGTGACATTTTTATCACAATATATCCTGTCTCTGAAAAGATACAGCACTTTTACTGAGATATTTAATTAGTATAATATTATTTTTAATTCACTTGTTAAGGTTTTTACAAGCTTAGTACTACATTAACACTACCACAAGTAATATGTTGAAATTTACTTTGCTATGTTATTTTTATGGTGTGAGAGGTGGCAAGGCAACATCAAATTGTAAGTACGATATGTGAAGGAAGCAATTCTGATACAATACTTTAGGGAATTGCTCTAAATGTAACAATATAATTTATAGGAGCATTTTCATAATACATCAAGGATCTAAATATATGATGTACATGAAACTGTGCTTTATAATTCATTGCCTATTGATTGCATTTTAAAAATAATTGTAATATATGTTAGAAAAAAATGTCCAATATAGTTTCTTTATTTCTGACTTTATTTTCACTGCATTGTTTTATCACATTGTTCAGCAAATAATAGTTATTGAAACACAACTCCTAAAAAATAATGACAAATGTTAGCTATTGTATATTCTTCACTAGAAAAGATAGCTTTTCATAAGCACTTTCATGTAAGAATGGTGTAGTAGTTCTTATCTGCAGAGGTGGATTTTATTTAATTTGTTTTATCTAATTAATTGTATCTAGCATAAATACTTACTGTCATTAACCTTTTGAAAATCAGATGACTGAACAATTTGTCAAACTCGTAATCTTTTGTGAAACTGAAGTTCATTTCCTATTTTTTTACTCTGTTTATTGATGTTTAAGTCAGAATTTTGTAATAATATATTCTATAATATATTTTAAAAGGGGTTCTCAGAGACTGGGAGTCTAAAAAAAAGTCTTAAGCTTGAGACCGGTGGGAGATTTTTTTTAAAGATCTTGCACTCTCGGAGGCCATTTAATTATTTTGACAACTACATTTTTTTTTAAACTAAACTTAGACCAGTGGAAGATTTGCCAGATTTATCACAGAGGCTCAAACTGTGTGCTAGATTTGGTGAATCTTGCTAGAAATTAGGCACTTTCTCCTTTTGCCAACTCTTGGCTGGCAAACTTTAGGCCAATATTTTTGCAGCAAAATATTGGCATAATTTGTATATTTTAAGCCACATCATTTTCCAAAATCTCCTCTCTTTTTTATACATTTTTAAAATTGGCAGTTGAGGTACAAAAATGTGTTCAAATAAACCTGGCTCAAGGAATGTATAGTGCCTTGCAAAAGTATTCACCCTCCTTGACTTTTTTCTTGTTTTGCCTCACAACCTGGAATTAACATGGATTGTTTGAGGATTTGCATCATTTAATTTACAGAACGTGCCCACAACTTTGAAGATGTTTTATTTATTTTTTACTGTAAAGCAAACAACAAATAGGACAAAATAACAGAAAAAGTCAAAGTGCATAATTATTCACCCCCCTAAAGTCAATACTTTGTAGAGCCACCTTTTGTGGCAATCACAGCTCCAAGTCATTTTGGATAAGTCTCTATAAGCTTGCCACATCTTACCACTGGGATTTTTTTCCATTCCTCCTTGCAAAACTGCTCCAGCTCCTTCAAGTTGGATGGTTTGCGCTTGTGAACAGCAATCTTTAAGTCTGACCACAGATTATCTATTGGATAGAGCCACGAAAACTACTCCTAAAACTTAATAACTTTTAATTAAATCCTCTAAAACCACCCCCTAGGTCAGGAGGGACAACAAACTCCCCACTTTATCCAAAAGGGTTACAACAGCAGGGCACGAATAACGGCTACGGCACGCAGTGGCTGTCCCTGGAATAGTTACCCTATCTAAGGCTCAGCCTGAGGGCGCCCCCTGGTGGTGGGAGTCCCCCGTCCTCGTACCTGCCCTAGTTCACCCTGCAGCAGTCCCTCACAAAAACTGCGTGGTACCTAAACCCACTTGCACCTAACCGTGTCAGGGTATTATGCAGTTCCTATAGGGTTCGACCACCACTACCCGTGATAGTGTAATTTAGGACCATTTATCCATGGCCCCAGTCACGGGTAAGATAAATCGCTTACAACTAATGTAGCCCCGACGAGTTTCCCCCAAAACAAAAAAAGGTTGGGTTCATCAGGGGGCATAAACATACATGGTACACCTGTGCGACAAAATAAATAATACTAGGGTCCTCACGTGGGGATCCAGAGGCCATCGGATGAATGGTTATTTCATGGAACCTATGTGGTTAGAAAAAGTCAAGAGAAAGTACAATAAGATCCCTTAGCCATTCATGATGACTATACTAAGTTACTATCCTAAAAGAACAAAGGAGAGAAGGAGAGTTGACTTACCCACAAATGAGCCCTGTGTCTGACGGACAATGCCTGAGTCGCAGCCAGGGGTGAGGCGTCTGATATTGCACCTGCCCCGGTATGCATCGGCCCAGTTTAAATAATCAAAGATACGCCCCCATCGGTGAAAGCGTGCCAATTAGATACTTAGCCGTCATAAGGGGTGCGCGCATAATTTCCCTTAATTGGAACGCACATCTAGAGGTATGCGCATCACTTCCCATGCTTGGAACGCAGCCCTGACGTCAGTAGGCGGTGCCAATATACTTGGGACGCGCAACCTCACTCTGCGCAGGCGCACCAAACCGGCAAAGCGTCCAGCGCGTCTGGCGAAGATATCCGCCTCCACTACTGCACCGGCGCGCTAACCCGGGTAACCGTCCTCTCCAATCACTGACGGCAACCCGCACATATACCCCTCTTCCGGTCCCTAACAGCGACCACACCTCCATGGCCAGAGGGAGGGGGAAGTGTCACACTAATGTCCAATTAGGAGTCAGGGGCTGCCAGCCCAGTATCAAATATAGACATGTGCTATTCTCACAACGGATAATCTATATATATTGGCTCCCATAAGGGTCATATTCCGGACCCACAAAGGTAGATCACGCCCCACTCCTTCA
Organism: Bufotes viridis; assembly: GCA_033119425.1. Classification (NCBI taxonomy): domain Eukaryota; kingdom Metazoa; phylum Chordata; class Amphibia; order Anura; family Bufonidae; genus Bufotes; species Bufotes viridis. Next base: position 292,644,792 of record CM065593.1, on the reverse strand, counting down.
GATATTATATCGGGTGAGGGGACACGTATAAATTAGTAATAATTTCAGGTTTCAAAGACGTGTCCTTCTCCTCACATCATTAGGTGCTTTTTCATATTCCACATAGGTCCCCATAGTCATCCATAAATATTTTAGCCGCTGGTAAAACACAGAGCAAGTGTCATAACTATATTGATAGATATTGATAGATAAAGACAAAATAAAAAAGGGGGGGGGGAAACGAGACTGGTAAGGCTCATACATCCCCCTCGATGTCATGTAATGGAGTGGGACTAACCGGACTTATGGTATCCCTCGTATCATACATATATAATATCAGCCTGAAAATTTTAACTGAGAACGCATTCCACGGTCAAAGAAAACATTGATACTCGATACGCTTATTTAGGCCCAAAGGGGAATGAGATCTTAAGTTGAAAATCCAGGCTGCTTCTTTTTGTAGTATCCTGCGGTCCCAATCCCCTCCCCGAGGTGGTGGAGGGACCACCTCCAGGACGGAGAAGGACAAGCATAATGGATTGCCCTGGTGTACTTCTTTCACATGTTGAGCTATTGGTGTTGGTTTCCCTTTAATAACATCATTAACATGTTCACCAATCCTCACCCTCAGTTCCCTTTTTGCTTTGCCCATGTAGTCAAGGGGGCAAGGGCACTGACAAATGTACACTACCCCTCTCGTGCGACAGTTAATGAATTCCCTAATTTTAATTTTTAGTCCCGTTACTGATGTTAGAAATTCCTTGGAAGTCTTTATATATCTACAGGCTTTACACCTGCCGCACTTAAACATCCCTTGGGGTTGGCGATCAAGCCAACTGCCCATTTTTTTCGGGGGTGTATACATACTCCGTACCAGACGGTCCCTCAGACTCCTTCCTTTTCAGTAGGTAACACTGGGAAAATCCCTAATCGCCCTATTCAGATCTTGATCCAATCGTAGGATATCCCAGTATTTGTCTAAAATATGTCTAACCTCTTGGTGGCTGTCATCGAATGTAGAAATCAGCCTGATTTCCTGTAGCCTATCCCCCTTCCGTACCTTGGGTACCAGTAATTGTGACCGGTCCTGAGAAGCCGAATATTTATATGCCTCCCCCAGAATCTCTTGGGGGTACCCGCGGTTCCGCAGCCTCTTTTGTAACTTCCTCGCCTCCTTTTGGAACTCACTTGTGCTCGAGCAGTTGCGCCGAAAGCGCAAATATTGGCTTTTATGGATGCTCTTTTTTTGCGCATACGGGTGAAAGCTGTCCCAGGATAAAATCAAATTAGTTGCTGTTTCTTTTCTATGCAATGTGGTGCTAATTCTGTCACCTTGTTTGAACACCCTCACATCAAGAAAGGTGATCTGTTCCCTCTCCAGTTCATAGGTAAACCTCAAACCCACAACGTTCTCATTCAACTCTTTCACGAGTTGTATAAACTCCTCCCTCGTGCCACCCCAGATTTTACGAATACATCGTCGATGTATCTGGTCCAAAAGGAGATCTTATCACTACACCAGGTAACGCAATCGGGGAACACCACTGTATCCTCCCACCAGCCCAGGAGGAGATTAGCATACGATGGGGCACAAGGACTCCCCATCGCAGTCCCCCTGAGCTGGTGGTAGGGTTTGGAGTTCAAAGTGAAAACATTGTGGGTGAGTATGAACCGGAGAAGAGACAGCACAAAACCATTATGCGCAGAGAACTGGGTCCCCCGTGTGCTCAAAAAATAGGCCACCGCTGTTAGGCCTTTCTCGTGCAGGATATTACTGTAGAGTGACTCAACGTCAATGCTGACTAGCCAACATGATGGGTCAATAGTCAACGTATCTTTTTCTCAAAAAATCCATGGAGTCGCGGGTATGCGAGGGTAAAGATGTTACAAATCCACGCAGGATCTGGTCCACGTATATACCGCTGTTCTGTGTGAGGGAATCGACCCCCGATATAATTGGTCGTCCTCGCAGCGGAGATAACCCCTTGTGGATCTTTGGCAAAGCATAGAATGTTGCCATTATCGGGTACGGCGGAAGCATGAATTTGTACTCAACCAGGTTAATAACTACAGAAATAATTCTTTCTGTAGTCCCTCATCCAAGATAGCTTCCAGTTCCTTAGAGAACGTCGGGGTAGGATCCGTATCCAAACGGCCATACCATTCCCTATTGTCCAGGATGTCATGGCACATTTTTAAATATTGCCCATGATCCAACACCACAAGGTTACCACCCTTGTCAGAGGGTTTGATGATGATCGAGTCATAACTCTCCAAGGTCTTCAAAGCGATGTATTCATTTTGACTCATATTATGTCTAGGAGCATGAGCAATATTCAATTTTTCCAATTCCTTTGTTACCAATGTGAGGAAGATGTCGATATGTTCATAGTTATGAGGTGGGGGCATCCTCCTGCTTTTATAGCGGAGGTCAGTGAATGGACCTTCGCCCACACCTCTTGACCCCTCCTCCCACAGTCCCATTAATAATTCAAGATCAGGGATATCACTGTCCTCAATCCCCAATGCCTTTCTGTTATCCTCGTCCGTATTTCTCATATACTTGTACCATTTCAATTTCCTACAGAAGAGATTTATATCCTTAACCCAATTAAAAGGGGTAAAGCTCGTTCATGGTACAAAAGACAACCCCTTTTTTAAGACACTTAGTTCAATATCAGACAAAAACCTAGATGTTAAATTTATAACTTGTGTTTCATCTTCTGATGTTATTGATCCCCTGCCCTGTTTCTCAGGGGATAGGGAGGTTTGCCTTGTCCTAAAAAATGGGTGGGTGGAGGGTTGGTGGTATTGGGGGTCTTTACTGAGGAATGTGGTGGCCGGGAGGGCGAGGAGGAGGAGGGTAAAATAACACCCCCAGTCCTCCGTCCGCCCCGAAATTGTCCCCTGCCTCCCCGTTGCCATCTCCTTTGTCCGTGTCTCCTATTAACCCTCCCGTCCCCTTCCCTTCTTGGGGCCTCCTGATATTCCGACTCCGACAAGTCGGATGAGGAAATCTCGGAAGCAGATGGAACTCTGGTATTTATGTTGAAATGATATGCCTTATGTTCCCTGAACTCGTTCAGGTCCCGAATAAATTGCTTATGCTTCCGATCCTTAATTTGATGTTGCAATTTCTCAATCGATGTTTGTAACGAGGCCTCCCTTTTTGAAAGTCCGGATCTGCCTTGAATTTAAGTGCTGAATCTATATGAATCTGTAGGGTATCTGATGTCTTTGCAAAATGTTTTTTTCCTCTTCAAGGAGCAGGCGCATTAGACTAAGGGAGCTTCTAGTGAGCTCCTCTTCCCACTTAAGTAATAAGGGTGGTGTCCTCATGCGCTCTATTGGATAGAGATCTGGGCTTTGACTAGGCCATTCCAACAAATTTACATCCCTGTATTTAGCACCATGCATCTTTCGTTCAACTCTGCCCAGTTTCCCAGTCCCAGCTGCTAAAGAAAATCCCCACAGCATGATGCTGCCACCACCATGTTTCACTGTGGGGATGGTGTTCTTTGGGTGATGTGTAGAGTTGAGCGAACCTGAACTGTATAGATTTTCAAAAAAGTTCAGGTTCGGGTCCGTTGTTCGGCGATTTATTCCTGCTTTCTGAAGGGCTGTACAGCAACCAATCAGCGAGCATTTTACTTCTTGCCCTAAGAAGCCATCACAGCTATGCCTACTAATGGCATGGCTGTGATTGGCCATGTGCAGCATGTGACCCAGCCTCTATTTAGGCTGGAGTCACAAAGCGCCGCCCGTCACTCTGCTCTGATTAGTGTAGGGATAGGATGCAGATGTGAGGGCAAGATTAGGCAGGGAAGACTCAGCAAAAGCACCTAATGAAGTGATCGATCTACATCTGTGAATCATTCAAATTCTGTTAGTTCATTGCTCACTCGTTTTTAGACTGCCCAGAGCAATTTTCTGTCACTTTTTTCTGGGTGATCGGTGGCCCTTATGTGATCTTTTGTTGCACCAGCACATATTTTGAGCTGCCACCAAGTTCAACATACATTTTTGGGTTCAATAGTAGGCTTTTTTTTGCAATATCCTACATCAGGGGTTGTGCTTACTGTCACACCTTGAAACACAGGATAGAAATTGCTATATTTTACTGAGGTGTGAAATTCAATTGCCAAAATTCCAATCCCCTAAATATGGTGTTCCAGCTTTGGCTTGCTAAGTTTAATACTGTACGTCAAAGGATAGATTTTTTATGGGGTGAAATTCAAGTGCCAAAATACCAATCCCCTAAATCTGGTGTTCCAGCTTTGGTTGACTAAGTTTAATACTGTACGTCATAGGAATTTTTTTTTTTTCTGGGGTGAAATTAAAATACCAAAATAACAATCCCCAAAATCTGGAGTTCCAGCTGTGGCTGGCTAAGTATAAAACTGTACGTCTAAGGATAGTTTTTTTTCTGTGGTGAAATTTAATTGCCAAAATACCAATCCCCTAAATCTGGTGTTCCAGCTGTGGCTGGCTAAGTTTTATACTGTATGTCAAAGGATATTTTTTTTTTCTGGGGTGAAATTAAAATGCCAAAATAACAATCCCCTCAATCCGGGGATGCAGCTGTGGCTGGCTAAGTTTAATACTGTACGTTAAAGGATAGTTTTTTTTCTGGGGTAAAATTAAAATGCCAAAATAACAATCCCCTAAATCTGGTGTTGCAACTGTGGCTGGCTAAGTTTATTACTGTACGTCAAAGGATAGTTTTTTTTCTGGGGTGAAATTCAATTGCCAAAATACCAATCCCCTAAATCTGGTGTTCCAGCTGTGGCTGGCTACGTTTAATACTGTACGTCAAGGGATAGATTTTTTTCTGGGATGAAATTCAATTGCCACAATAACAATCCCCTCAATCTGGAGTTCCAGCTGTGGCTGGCTAAGTTTAATACCGTGCGTCAAACAATAGATTTTTTTCTGGTTTGAAATTCAATTGCCAAAATACCATCCCCTAAATCTGGTGTTCCAGCTGTGGCTGGCTAAGTTTAATACTGTCTGTGAAAGGATAGATTTTTTTGTGTGGAGAAAATAAATAGACAAAATAACAATCCCATAGATCTGGTGTTCCAGATGTGACTGGCTAAGTTTAATACTGTCCGTCAAAGGATAGATTTTTTTGGGGGGTTAAATTCAATTGCCAAAATAACAATCCCCTAAATCTGGTGTTCCAGCTGTGTCTGGCTAAGTTTAATACTGTACGTCAAAGGATAGTTTTTTTTCTGGGGTGAAATTCAATTGCCAAAATACCAATTCCATAAATCTGGTGTTCCAGCTGTGGCTGGCTACGTTTAATACTGTACGTCAAGGGATAGATTTTTTTCTGGGATGAAATTCAATTGCCAAAATACGAATTCCATAGATCTGGTGTTCCAGCTGTGGCTGGCTACGTTTAATACTGTACGTCAAGGGATAGATTTTTTTCTGGGCAGAAATTCAATTGCCAAAATAACAATCCCCTCAATACGGGGTTCCAGCTGTGGCTGGCTACATTTAATACTGTATGTCAAAGGATAGATTTTTTTCTGGGGTGAAATTCAATTGACAAAATAACAATCCCCTAAATCTGGGGTTCCAACTGTGGCAGGCTAAGTTTAATACTGTACGTCAAAGGATTTTTATTTTTCTGGGGTGAAATTCAATTGCCAAAATAACAATCCCCTCAATCCGGGGTTCCAGCTGTGACTGGCTAAGTTTAATACTGTGCGTCAAAAAATAGATTTTTTTTCTGGTTTGAAATTCAATTGCCGAAATACCAATCCCCTAAATCTGGTGTTCCAGCTGTGGCTGGCTAAGTTTAATACTGTACGTCAAAGGATAGAGTTTTTTATGGGGTTAAATTCAATTGCCAAAATACCAATCCCCTAAATCTAGTGTAACAGCTGTGGCTGTCTAAGTTTAATACTGTACTTCAAAGGATAGATTTTTTTCTGGTTTGAAATTCAATTGCAAAAACACCAATCCCCTAAATCTGGTGTTCCAGCTGTAGCTGGCTAAGTTTAATACTGTCTATCAAAGGATAGATTTTTTTGGGGGGTGAAATTCAATTGTCAAAATAACAATCCCCTAAATCTGGTGTTCCAGCTTTGGCTGGCTAAGTTTAATACTGTACGTCAAAGGATAGTGTTTTTTTCTGGGGTGAAATTAAAATGTCAAAACAGCAATCCCCTAAATCTGGTGTTCCAGCTGTGGCTGGCTAAGTTTAATACTGTAGGTCAAAGGATTGTTTTTTTCTGGGGTAAAATTCAATTGCCAAAATAACAATCCCCTCAATCTGGGGTTCCAGCTGTGGCTGGCTAAGTTTAACACTGTACGTCAAAAAATAGATTTTTTTCTGGGGTGAAATTCAATTGCCAAAATAACAATCCCCTAAATCTGGTGTAACAGCTGTGGCTGGCTAAGTTTAATACTGTCCGTCAAAGGATAGATTTTTTTGTGGGGAGAAATTAAATTGCCAAAATATAAATCCCCTAAATCTAGTGTAACAGCTGTGTGGCTAATTTTAATACTGTACGTCAAAGGATAGATTTTTTTCTGGGGTGAAATTCAATTGTCAAAATACCAATCCCCTAAATCTGGTGTTCCATCTGTGACTGGCTAATTTTAATACTGTCCGTCAAAGGATAGATTTTTTTTGGGCTGAAATTCAATTGCCAAAATAACAATCCCCTAAATCTGTTGTTCTAGCTGTGGCTGGCTAAGTTTAATACTGTACGTCAAAGGATAGATTTTTTTCTGGGGTGAAATTCAATTGCCAAAATAACAATCCCCTAAATCTGGAGTTCCAGCTGTGGCTGGACAAGTGTAATACTGTCCGTCAAAGGATATATTTTTTTCTGGGCAGAAATTCAATTGCCAAAATAACAATCCCCTAAATCTGGTGTTCTAGCTGTGGCTGGCTACATTTAATACTGTATGTCAAAGGATAGATTTTTTTCTGGGGTGAAATTCAATTGCCAAAATAACAATAACCTAAAACTGGGGTTCTAACTGTGGCTGGCTAAGTTTAATACTGTACGTCAAAGGATAGTTTTTTTTCTGGGGTGAAATTCAATTGCCAAAATAACAATCTGCTAAATCTGGGGTTCCAGCTGTAGCTGGTCAAGTAAAATACTGTCCGTCAAATGATAGATTTTTTTCTGGGTTTAAATTCAATTTGCCAAAATAACAATCCCCTAAATATGTTGTTCCAGCTGTGGCTGGCTAAGTTTAATACTGTACGTCAAAGGATAGTTTTTTTCTGGGGTGAAATTCAATTGCCAAAATACCAATCCCCTAAATCTGGTGTTCTAGCTGTGGCTGTCTAAGTTTAAGGCTACTTTCACACTGGCGTCTTGTGCGGATCCGTCATGTATCTGCACAGACGGATACGCACTGATAATGCATCCGCATGCATCCGTTCAGAACGGATCCATTTGTATTATCCTGAACATAGGCAAAACGGATCCGTCTTGAACACCATTGAAAGTCAATGGGGACGGATCCGTTTTCTGTTGTGTCATATTGTGTCATTGAAAACGGATCCGTCCAAATTGACATACATTGTATGTCAGGACGGATCCGTTTGGCTCAGTTCCATCAGACAGACACCAATACTCTGCAAGCAGCGTTTTGGTGTACGCCTCCAGAGCGGAATGGAAACTGAACGGAGCCAAACTGATGCATTCTGAATAGATCCTTATCCATTTAGAATACATTGGGGCAAAACTGATCCGTTTTGGACTGCTTGTGAGAGCCCTGAAACGGATCTCACAAGCGGACCCAAAAACGCCAGTATGAAGGTAGCCTAATACTGTACGTCAAGGGATAGTTTTTTTTGTGGTGAAATTCAATTGCTAAAACAACAATTTCCTCAATCTGGTGTTCCAGCTGTGGCTGGCTAAGTTTAATACTGTCCGTCAAAGGATAGATTTTTTTGTGGGGTGAAATTCAATTGTCAAAATTACAATCCCCTAAATCTAGGGGTCCAGCTGTGTGGCTAAGTTTAATACTGTACGTTAAAGGATAGATTTTTTTCTGGGGTAAATTTCAATTGCCAAAATACCAATTCCCTAAATCTGGTGTTCCAGCTGTGACTGGCTAAGTTTAATAATGTCCGTCAAAGGAAAGATTTTTTTCTGGGGTGAATTTCAATTGTCAAAATAACAATCCCCTAAATCTGGGGTTCCAGCTGTGGCTGGCTAAGTTTAATACTGTCCGTCAAAGGATAGATTTTTTTTGGGGGTGAAATTCAATTGTCAAAATAACAATCCCTAAAATCTGGGGTTCCAGCTGTGTGGCTAAGTTTAAAACTGTACGTTAAAGGATAGATTTTTTTCTGGGGTAAATTTCAATTGCCAAAATACCAATTCCCTAAATCTGGTGTTCCAGCTGTGACTGGCTAAGTTTAATACTGTCCGTCAAAGGATAGATTTTTTTGAGGGGTGAAATTCAATTGTCAAAATTACAATCCCCTAAATCTGGGGTTCCAGCTGTGTGGCTAAGTTTAATACTGTACGTTAAAGGATAGATTTTTTTCTGGGGTAAATTTCAATTGCCAAAATACCAATTCCCTAAATCTGGTGTTCCAGCTGTGACTGGCTAAGTTTAATAATGTCCGTCAAAGGAAAGATTTTTTTCTGGGGTGAATTTCAATTGTCAAAATAACAATCCCCTAAATCTGGGGTTCCAGCTGTGGCTGGCTAAGTTTAATACTGTCCGTCAAAGGATAGATTTTTTTTGGGGGTGAAATTCAATTGTCAAAATAACAATCCCCAAAATCTGGGGTTCCAGCTGTGTGGCTAAGTTTAATACTGTACGTTAAAGGATAGATTTTTTTCGGGGGTAAATTTCAATTGCCAAAATACCAATCCCATGAATCTGGTGTTCCAGCTGTGACTGGCTAAGTTTAATACTGTCCGTCAAGAGAAAGATTTTTTTCTGGGGTGAAATTCAATTGTCAAAATAACAATCCCCTAAATCTGGGGTTACAGCTGTGGCTGGCCAAGTGTAATACTGTCTATCATTCGATACATTTTTTTGTGGGGTTAAATTCAACTGCCAAAATACCAATCCCCTAAATCTAGTGTAACAGCTGTGGCTGTATAAGTATAATACTGTACGTCAAATGATAGATTTTTTTCTGGGGTGAAATTCAATTGCCAAAATAACAATCCCCTAAATTTGGTGCTCTAGCTGTGGCTGGCTAAGTTTAATACTATACGTCAAAGGATAGATTTTTCTCTGGGGTGAAATTCAATTACCAAAATAATAATCCCCTAAATATGGTGTTCCAGCTGTGGCTGGCCAAGTGTAATACTGTCCGTCAAAGGATAGATTTTTTTCTGGGTTGAAATTCAATTGCCAAAATACCAATCCCTTAAATCTGGTGTTCAAGCTGTGGCTGGCTAAGTTTAATACTGTATGTCGAAGGATAGATTTATTTCTGGTGTAAAATTCAATTGCCAAAATAACAATCCCCTAAATCTGGGGTTCCAGCTGTGGCTGGACAAGTGTAATACTGTCCGTCAAAGGATATATTTTTTTCTGGGCTGAAATTCAATTGCCAAAATAACAATCCCCTAAATCTGGTGTTCTAGCTGTGGCTGGCTACATTTAATACTGTATGTCAAAGGATAGATTTTTTTCTGGGGTTAAATTCAATTGCCAAAATAACAATAACCTAAATCTGGGGTTCTAACTGTGGCTGGCTAAGTTTAATACTGTACGTCAAAGGATAGTTTTTATCTGGGGTGAAATTCAATTGCCAAAATGACAATCCTCTAAATCTGGGGTTCCAGCTGTAGCTGGCCAAGTAAAATACTGTCCGTCAAATGATAGATTTTATTCTGGGTTTAAAGTCAATTGCCAAAATAACAATCCCCTAAGTATGGTGTTCCAGCTGTGGCTGGCTAAGTTTAATACTGTACGTCAAAAAATAGATTTTTTTCTGGGGTGAAATTCAATTGCCAAAATAACAATCCCCTAAATCTGGTGTTCCAGCTGTGGCTGGCTAAGTTTAATACTGTCCGTCAAAGTATAGATTTTTTTGTGGGGAGAAGTTAAATTGCCAAAATATAAATCCCCTAAATCTGGGGTTCCAGCTGTGTGGCTAATTTTAATACTGTACGTCAAAGGATAGATTTTTTTTGGGCTGAAATTCAATTGCCAAAAAAACAATCCCCTAAATCTGTTGTTCTAGCTGTGGCTGGCTAAGTTTAATACTGTACGTCAAAGTATAGATTTTTTTCTGGGGTGAAATTCAATTGCCAAAATAACAATCCCCTAAATCTGGAGTTCCAGCTGTGGCTGGACAAGTGTAATACTGTCCGTCAAAGGATATATTTTTTTCTGGGCAGAAATTCAATTGCCAAAACAACAATCCCTTAAATCTGGTGTTCTAGCTGTGGCTGGCTACATTTAAAACTGTATGTCAAAGGATAGATTTTTTTCTGGGGTGAAATTCAATTGCCAAAATAACAATAACCTAAATCTGGGGTTCTAACTGTGGCTGGCTAAGTTTAATACTGTACGTCAAAGGATAGTTTTTATCTGGGGTGAAATTCAATTGCCAAAATAACAATCCTCTAAATCTGGGGTTCCAGCTGTAGCTGGCCAAGTAAAATACTGTCCGTCAAATGATAGATTTTTTTCTGGGTTTAAATTCAATTGCCAAAATAACAATCCCCTAAATATGTTGTTCCAGCTGTGGCTGGCTAAGTTTAATACTGTACGTCAAAGGATAGTTTTTTTCTGGGGTGAAATTCAATTGCCAAAATACCAATCCCCTAAATCTGGTGTTCTAGCTGTGGCTGTCTACGTTTAAGGCTACTTTCACACTGGCGTCTTGTGCGGATCCGTCATGTATCTGCTCAGACGGATCCGCACTGATAATGCAACCGTTCAGAACGGATCCGTTTGTATTATCATGAACATAGGCAAAACGGATCCGTCTTGAACACCATTGAAAGTCAATTGGGACGGATCCGTTTTCTGTTGTGTCATATTGTGTCATTGAAAACGGATCCGTCCAAATTGACTTACATTGTATGTCAGGACGGATCCGTTTGGCTCAGTTCCATCAGACAGACACCAATACTCTGCATGCAGCGTTTTGGTGTCCGCCTCCAGAGCGGAATGGAGACTGAACGGAGCCAAACTGATGCATTCTGAACGGATTCTTATCCATTCAGAATGCATTGGGGCAAAACTGATCCATTTTGGACTGCTTGTGAGAGCCCTGAAACGGATCTCACAAGCGGACCCAAAAACGCCAGTATAAAGGTAGCCTAATACTGTACGTCAAGGGATAGTTTTTTGGGGTGAAATTCAATTGCTAAAACAACAATCTCCTGAATCTGGTGTTCCAGCTGTGGCTGGCTAAGTTTAATACTGTCCGTCAAAGGATAGATTTTTTTGTGGGGTGAAATTCAATTGTCAAAATAACAATCCCCTAAATCTGGGGTTCCAGCTGTGTGGCTAAGTTTAATACTGTACGTTAAAGGATAGATTTTTTTCTAGGGTAAATTTCAATTGCCAAAATACCAATTCCCTAAATCTGGGGTTCCAGCTGTGGCTGGCTAAGTTTAATATTGTCCGTCAAAGGATAGATTTTTTTCTGGGGTGAAATTCAATTGTCAAAATTACAATCCCCTAAATCTGGGGTTCCAGCTGTGGCTGGCTAAGTTTAATACTGTCCGTCAAAGGATAGATTTTTTTGGGGGGTGAAATTCAATTGTCAAAATAACAATCCCCAAAATCTGGGGTTCTAGCTGTGTGGCTAAGTTTAATACTGTACGTTAAAGGATAGATTTTTTTCTGGGGTAAATTTCAATTGCCAAAATACCAATCCCATAAATCTGGTGTTCCAGCTGTGACTGGCTAAGTTTAATAATGTCCGTCAAGGGAAAGATTTTTTTCTGGGGTGAAATTCAATTGTCAAAATAACAATCCCCTAAATCTGGGGTTCCAGCTGTGGCTGGCCAAGTGTAATACTGTCTATCATTCGATACATTTTTTTGTGGGGTTAAATTCAACTGCCAAAATACCAATCCCCTAAATCTAGTGTAACAGCTGTGGCTGTCTAAGTATAATACTGTATGTCAAATGATAGATTTTTTTCTGGGGTGAAATTCAATTGCCAAAATAACAATCCCCTAAATCTGGTGTTCTAGCTGTGGCTGGCTAAGTTTAATACTATACGTCAAAGGATAGATTTTTCTCTGGGGTGAAATTCAATTGCCAAAATAACAATCCCCTAAATATGGGGTTCCAGCTGTGGCTGGCCAAGTGTAATACTGTCCGTCAAAGGATAGATTTTTTTCTGGGTTGAAATTCAATTGCCAAAATACCAATCCCTTAAATCTTGTGTTCAAGCTGTGGCTGGCTAAGTTTAATACTGTATGTCGAAGGATAGATTTATTTCTGGGGTGAAATTCAATTGCCAAAATAACAATCCCCTAAATCTGGGGTTCCAGCTGTGGCTGGACAAGTGTAATACTGTCCGTCAAAGGATATATTTTTTTCTGGGCAGAAATTCAATTGCCAAAATAACAATCCCCTAAATCTGGTGTTCTAGCTGTGGCTGGCTACATTTAATACTGTATGTCAAAGGATAGATTTTTTTCTGGGGCTAAATTCAATTGCCAAAATAACAATAACCTAAATATGTTGTTCCAGCTGTGGCTGGCTAAGTTTAATACTGTACCTCAAAGGATAGTTTTTTTCTGGGGTGAAATTAAATTGCCAAAATACCAATCCCCTAAATCTGGTGTTCTAACTGTGGCTGGCTAAGTTTAATACTGTACATCAAAGGATATTTTTTTTCTGGGGTGAAATTCAATTGGCAAAATAACAATCCTCTAAATCTGGGGTTCCAGCTGTAGCTGGCTAAGTAAAATACTGTCCGTCAAATGATAGATTTTTTTCTGGGTTTAAATTCAATTGCCAAAATAACAATCCCCTAAGTATGGTGTTCCAGCTGTGGCTGGCTAAATTTAATACTGTACGTCAAAAAATAGATTTTTTTCTGGGGTGAAATTCAATTGCCAAAATAACAATCCCCTAAATCTGGTGTTCCAGCTGTGGCTGGCTAAGTTTAATACTGTCCGTCAAAGGATAGATTTTTTTGTGGGGAGAAGTTAAATTGCCAAAATATAAATCCCCTAAATCTGGGGTTCCAGCTGTGTGGCTAATTTTAATACTGTACGTCAAAGGATAGATTTTTTTCTGGGGTGAAATTCAATTGTCAAAATACCAATCCCCTAAATCTGGTGTTCCATCTGTGACTGGCTAATTTTAATACTGTCCGTCAAAGGATAGATTTTTTTTGGGCTGAAATTCAATTGCCAAAAAAACAATCCCCTAAATCTGTTGTTCTAGCTGTGGCTGGCTAAGTTTAATACTGTACGTCAAAGTATAGATTTTTTTCTGGGGTGAAATTCAATTGCCAAAATAACAATCCCCTAAATCTGGAGTTCCAGCTGTGGCTGTACAAATGTAATACTGTCCGTCAAAAGATATTTTTTTTTCTGGGCAGAAATTCAATTGCCAAAATAACAATCCCCTAAATCTGGTGTTCTAGCTGTGGCTGGCTACATTTAATACTGTATGTCAAAGGATAGATTTTTTTCTGGGGTGAAATTCAATTGCCAAAATAACAATAACCTAAAACTGGGGTTCTAACTGTGGCTGGCTAAGTTTAATACTGTCCGTCAAAGGATAGATTTTTTTCTGGGGTGAAATTCAATTGTCAAAATTACAATCCCCTAAATCTGGGGTTCTAGCTGTGGCTGTCTACGTTTAAGGCTACTTTCACACTGGCGTCTTGTGCGGATCCGTCATGTATCTGCACAGACGGATCCGCACTGATAATGCAACCGTTCAGAACGGATCCGTTTGTATTATCATGAACATAGGCAAAACGGATCCGTCTTGAACACCATTGAAAGTCAATGGGGACGGATCCGTTTTCTGTTGTGTCATATTGTGTCATTGAAAACGGATCCGTCCAAATTGACTTACATTGTATGTCAGGACGGATCCGTTTGGCTCAGTTCCATCAGACAGACACCAATACTCTGCAAGCAGCGTTTTGGTGTCCGCCTCCAGAGCCGAATGGAGACTGAATGGAGCCAAACTGATGCATTCTGAACGGATCCTTATCCATTCAGAATGCATTGGGGCAAAACTGATCCGTTTTGGACTGCTTGTGAGAGCCCTGAAACGGATCTCACAAGCGGACCCAAAACGCCAGTATGAAGGTAACCTAATACTGTAAGTCAAGGGATAGTTTTTTGCGGTGAAATTCAATTGCTAAAACAACAATCTCCTCAATCTGGTGTTCCAGCTGTGGCTGGCTAAGTTTAATACTGTCCGTCAAAGGATAGATTTTTTTGTGGGGTGAAATTCAATTGCCAAAATACCAATCCCCTAAATCTGGGGTTCCAGCTGTGTGGCTAAGTTTAATACTGTACGTTAAAGGATAGATTTTTTTCTGGGGTAAATTTCAATTGCCAAAATATCAATCCCCTAAATCTGGTGTTCCAGCTGTGACTGGCTAAGTTTAATACTGTCCGTCAAAGGATAGATTTTTTCTGGGGTGAAATTCAATTGTCAAAATAACAATCCCCTAAATCTGGGGTTCCAGCTGTGGCTGGCTAAGTTTAATACTGTCCGTCAAAGGATAGATTTTTTTGGGGGTGAAATTCAATTGTCAAAATAACAATCCCCTAAATCTGGGGTTCCAGCTGTGTGGCTAAGTTTAATACTGTACGTTAAAGGATAGATTTTTTTCTGGGGTAAATTTAAATTGCCAAAATACCAATTCCCTAAATCTGGTGTTCCAGCTGTGACTGGCTATGTTTAATACTGTCCGTCAAAGGAAAGATTTTTTTCTGGGGTGAAATTCAATTGTCAAAATAACAATCCCCTGAATCTGGGGTTCCAGCTGTGGCTGGCCAAGTGTAATACTGTCTGTCATACGATACATTTTTTTGTGGGGTTAAATTCAATTGCCAAAATACCAATCCCCTAAATCTAGTGTTAACAGCTGTGGCTGTCTAAGTTTAATACTGTACGTCAAAGGATAGATTTTTTTTTCGTGTAAAATTCAATTGCCAAAATACCAATCCCCTAAATCTGTTGTTCTAGCTGTGGCTGGCTAAGTTTAATACTGTCCGTCAAAGGATAGATTTTTTTTCTGGTTTGAAATTCAATTGCCAAAATACCAATCCCCTAAATCTGGTGTTCCAGCTGTGGCTGCCTAAGTTTAATACTGTCCGTCAATGGATAGATTTTTTTGGGGTGAAATTCAATTGTCAAAATAACAATCCCCTAAATCTGGGGTTCCAGCTGTGTGGCTAAGTTTAATACTGTACGTTAAAGGATAGATTTTTTCTGGGGTAAATTTCAATTGCCAAAATACCAATCCCCTAAATCTGGTGTTCCAGCTGTGACTGGCTAAGTTTAATACTGTCCGTCAAAGGATAGATTTCTTTCTGGGGTGAAATTCAATTGTCAAAATAACAATCCCTAAATCTGGGGTTCCAGCTGTGGCTGGCTAAGTTTAATACTGTCCGTCAAAGGATAGATTTTTCTGGGGTGAAATTCAATTGTCAAAATAACAATCCCCTAAATCTGGGGTTCCAGCTGTGTGGCTAAGTTTAATACTGTACGTTAAAGGATAGATTTTTTCTGGGGTAAATTCAAATTGCCAAAATACCAATTCCCTAAATCTGGTTGTTCCAGCTGTGACTGGCTAAGTTTAATACTGTCCGTCAAAGGAAAGATTTTTTTCTGGGGTGAAATTCAATTGTCAAAATAACAATCCCCTGAATCTGGGGTTCCAGCTGTGGCTGGCCAAGTGTAATACTGTCTGTCATACGATACATTTTTTGTGGGGTTAAATTCAATTGCCAAAATACCAATCCCCTAAATCTAGTGTAACAGCTGTGGCTGTCTAAGTTTAATACTGTACGTCAAAGGATAGATTTTTTCTCGGGTAAAATTCAATTGCCAAAATACCAATCCCCTAAATCTGTTGTTCTAGCTGTGGCTGGCTAAGTTTAATACTGTCCGTCAAAGGATAGATTTTTTCTGGTTTGAAATTCAATTGCCAAAATACCAATCCCCTAAATCTGGTGTTCCAGCTGTGGCTGCCTAAGTTTAATGCTGTCCGTCAATGGATAGATTTTTTTGGGGTGAAATTCAATTGTCAAAATAACAATCCCCTAAATCTGGGGTTCCAGCTGTGTGGCTAAGTTTAATACTGTACGTTAAAGGATAGATTTTTTCTGGGGTAAATTTCAATTGCCAAAATACCAATCCACTAAATCTGGTGTTCCAGCTGTGACTGGCTAAGTTTAATACTGTCTGTCAAAGGAAAGATTTCTTTCTGGGGTGAAATTCAATTGTCAAAATAACAATCCCCTAAATCTGGGGTTCCAGCTGTGGCTGGCTAAGTTTAATACTGTCCGTCAAAGGATAGATTTTTTTGGGGGGTGAAATTCAATTGTCAAAATAACAATCCCCTAAATCTGGGGTTCCAGCTGTGTGGCTAAGTTTAATACTGTACGTTAAAGGATAGATTTTTTTCTGGGGTAAATTTAAATTGCCAAAATACCAATTCCCTAAATCTGGTTTTCCAGCTGTGACTGGCTAAGTTTAATACTGTCCGTCAAAGGAAAGATTTTTTTCTGGGGTGAAATTCAATTGTCAAAATAACAATCCCCTGAATCTGGGGTTCCAGCTGTTGCTGGCCAAGTGAAATACTGTCTGTCATACGATACATTTTTTGTGGGGTTAAATTCAATTGCCAAAATACCAATCCCCTAAATCTAGTGTAACAGCTGTGGCTGTCTAAGTTTAATACTGTACGTCAAAGGATAGATTTTTTTTTCGTGTAAAATTCAATTGCCAAAATACCAATCCCCTAAATCTGTTGTTCTAGCTGTGGCTGGCTAAGTTTAATACTGTCCGTCAAAGGATAGATTTTTTTTCTGGTTTGAAATTCAATTGCCAAAATACCAATCCCCTAAATCTGGTGTTCCAGCTGTGGCTGCCTAAGTTTAATGCTGTCCGTCAATGGATAGATTTTTTTTTGGGGTGAAATTCAATTGTCAAAATAACAATCCCCTAAATCTGGGGTTCCAGCTGTGTGGCTAAGTTTAATACTGTACGTTAAAGGATAGATTTTTTTCTGGGGTAAATTTCAATTGCCAAAATACCAATCCACTAAATCTGGTGTTCCAGCTGTGACTGGCTAAGTTTAATACTGTCCGTCAATGGATAGATTTTTTTTGGGGTGAAATTCAATTGTCAAAATAACAATCCCCTAAATCTGGGGTTCCAGCTGTGGCTGGCCAAGTGTAATACTGTCTGTCATACAATACATTTTTTTGTGGGGTTAAATTCAACTGCCAAAATACCAATCCCCTAAATCTAGTGTAACAGCTGTGGCTGTCTAAGTTTAATACTGTACGTCAAATTATAAATTTTTATCTGGGGTGAAATTCAATTGCCAAAATAACAATCCCCTAAATCTGGTGTTCTAGCTGTGGCTGGCTAAGTTTAATACTATATGTCAAAGGATAGATTTTTCTCTTGGGTGAAATTCAATTGCCAAAATAACAATCCCCTAAATATGGGGTTCCAGCTGTGGCTGGCCAAGTGTAATACTGTCCGTCAAAGGATAGATTTTTTTCTGGGTTGAAATTCAATTGCCAAAATACCAATCCCTTAAATCTGGTGTTCTAGCTGTGGCTGGATAAGTTTAATACTGTATGTCGAAGGATAGATTTTTTTTTGGGGTGAAATTCAATTGCCAAAATACCAATCCCTTAAATCTGGTGTTCCAGCTGTGGCTGGCTAAGTTTAATATGGTACGTCAAAGGATAGATTTTTTTATGTCGTGAAATTCAATTGCCAAACTAACAATCCCCTAAATCTGATGTTCCAGCTTTGGCTGGCCAAGTGTAATACTGTCCGTCAAAGGATAGATTTTTGTCTGGGTTGAAATTCAATTGCCAAAATACCAATCCCCTAAATCTGGTGTTCCAGCTGTGGCTGGCTAAGTTTAATACTGTACGTCAAAGGATAGATTTTTTCTGGGGTGAAATTCAATTGCCAAAATACCAATCCCCTAAATCTGGTGTTCCAGCTGTGGCTGGCTAAGTTTAATACTGTCCGTCAAAGGATAGATTTTTTCTGGGTTGAAATTCAATTGCCAAAATACCAATCCCCTAAATCTGGTGTTCCAGCTGTGGCTGGCTAAGTTTAATACTGTCCGTCAATGGATAGATTTTTTTCTGGGGTGAAATTCAATTGCCAAAATAACAATCCCTAAATCTGGGGTTCCAGCTGTGGCTGGCTAAGTTTAATACTGTACGTCAAAGGATAGATTTTTTTCTGGGGTGAAATTCAATTGCCAAAATACCAATCCCCTAAATCTGGTGTTCCAGCTGTGACTGGCTAAGTTTAATACTGTCCGTCAAAGGATAGATTTTTTCTGGGGTGAAATTCAATTGTCAAAATAACAATCCCTAAATCTGGGGTTCCAGCTGTGGCTGGCCAAGTGTAATACTGTCCGTCAAAGGATAGATTTTTTCTGGGGTGAAATTCAATTGCCAAAATAACAATCCCTAAATCTGGTGTTCCAGCTGTGGCTGGCTAAGTTTAATACTGTACGTCAAAGGATAGATTTTTTCTGGGGTGAAATTCAATTGCCAAAATAACAATCCCCTAAATCTGGGGTTCCAGCTGTGGCTGGCCAAGTGTAATACTGTCCGTCAAAGGATAGATTTTTTTCTGGGTTGAAATTCAATTGCCAAAATACCAATCCCTTAAATCTGGTGTTCTAGCTGTGGCTGGATAAGTTTAATACTGTATGTCGAAGGATAGATTTTTTTTTGGGGTGAAATTCAATTGCCAAAATACCAATCCCTTAAATCTGGTGTTCCAGCTGTGGCTGGCTAAGTTTAATATGGTACGTCAAAGGATAGATTTTTTTATGTCGTGAAATTCAATTGCCAAACTAACAATCCCCTAAATCTGATGTTCCAGCTTTGGCTGGCCAAGTGTAATACTGTCCGTCAAAGGATAGATTTTTTTCTGGGTTAAAATTCAATTGCCAAACTAACAAACCCCTAAATCTGGTGTTCCAGCTGTGGCTGGCCAAGTGTGATACTGTACGCCAAAGGATAGATTTTTTCTGGAGTCAAATTCAATTGCCAAAATACCAATCCCCTAAATCTGGTGTTCCAGCTGTGGCTGGCTAAGTTTAATACTGTATGTCAAAGGATAGTTTTTTTTCTGGGGTGAAATTAAATTGCCAAAATACCAATCCTCTAAATGTGGGTTTCCAGCTGTGGCTGTCCATGTGTAATACTGTCTGTCAAAGGATAGCTTTTTTTCTGTGGTTAAATAAAATCCCTGAAATAGAAATCCTAAATAGTGTTGAGCGAACAGTTCGAGCATAGTTCGGGTCCGTACCGAATTTTGGGGTGTTCGTGACACGGACCCGAACCCGAACTTTTTCGTAAAAGTTCGGGTTCGGGTTCGTCGTTCGGCATGTATTTTGGCGCATTTTGAAAGGCTGCAAAGCAGCCAATCAACATGCATCATACTACTTGCCCTAAGATGCCATCGCAGCCATGCCTACTATTGGCAAGGCTGTGATTGGCCAAGTGCAGCATGTGACTCAGCCTCTTTATAAGCTTGTGCGCACGTCGGGACGTGCTCACTCCCGATGTGAATAGAACAGGGATAGACGCAGCTGATGCTAGGGCGAGAATAGGCAGGGATAATTGAATAACTGGAAGCAAATTTCTCTCCTCCACCTGTGATTCATCTGAACAACTGCAGCTGAGCTGCTTTTTTGATAGGGATTGGCTATTTTTAGAGTGGCCAGAGTGATTTTTCCATCCACATGTACCTGGGCTGACCGCCGGCCGCCATTTTGCGACTTGTAGTGCTGCAGCAGAAGCTGCCACAGTGTGCATTCCAAAGCTCCAAACAAGTCAGACATCTACACCTGGGATTCAGACCAATAGCGATTTAGCAGCACAGTCCAAGGCTATTTTTTTAAAGGTTGTGCAGACCATTTTGTGGCACATGTTACTGGGCTGATAGGCGGCGGCCATCTTGGGACTAGTGCTGCAGCACAATCTCTCCCAACGTCCATTAATCACTTGTAATAGTGGTCTGTGCCATAGAAATCCTACATCAGGGACTTGGGTGTGCTTGTGTCACCCCTACTAATACCAGTCCACCTGTAATCCATACAGTGAAAAGCCATAAAGTATTCCAGTGAGGGAATTTTTTTTTATTTAAAAAGGCCAAGTTAGTTTATCTGACGTTCAATATACTAGATACAGTTAGGCCTATGTTTCATACATCTGGAATTAGCAAACTAATGTGCTGGGGTTGGGAAAACATATATGTACCCATACTAGAATCTGTCAAAGAAAGCGGTACTCACATATAACAGTCATTCCATCTGTAATCCATACAGTCAAAAGACTGAAAGTATTCCAGTGAGGGAATTTTTTTTATTTAAAAGGCCAAGTTAGTTTATCTGGCGTTCAATATACTAGATACAGTTAGGCCTGCGTTTCATACATCTGGAATTAGCAAACTAATGTGCTGGGGTTGGGAAAACATATATGTACCCATACTAGAATCTGTCAAAGAAAGCGGTACTCACATATAACAGTCATTCCATCTGTAATCCATACAGTCAAAAGACTGAAAGTATTCCAGTGAGGGAATTTTTTTATTTAAAAAGGCCAAGTTAGTTTATCTGGCGTTCAATATACTAGATACAGTTAGGCTCATGCGTTCATACATCTGGAATTAGCAAACTAATGTGCTGGGGTTGGGAAAACATATATGTACCCATACTAGAATCTGTCAAAGAAAGCGGTACTCACATATAACAGTCATTCCATCTGTAATCCATACAGTCAAAAGACTGAAAGTATTCCAGTGAGGGATTTTGCTTATAAAAATAATATATTTCATTGTGGTGCGAGTTGAATCGCAACAATGAAGAAAAATACTATTAAGGGATGAGGACGCGGTCGTGGTGGTGTCCGTGCAGCCTCTGTTGCTGGTAGAGGACGTGGCCGCTCGGCCCCAGGCGCACACAGTAGGGAACGAACTCCCTCAACTAGCCGGCAGAATGTACCGCAATATCTCGTGGGCCCAATGCCGCTCTTAGGATGGTAAGGCCTGAGCAGGTACAGGCATTAATCGATTGAGTGGCCGACAGTGCTTTCCAGCACGTCTTCACCACATGGTCAGCAATGAACTCCGACAAAGGACAGATTTTTTGGGGGTGAAATTCCAATTGTCAAAATAACAATCCCTAAATCTGGGGTTCCAGCTGTGTGGCTAAGTTTAACTGCATGTTAAAGGATAGATTTTTTCTAAAATTTAAATTGCCAAAATACCAATTCCTAAATCTGGCTTTTCCAGCTGTGACTGATAAGCTTAATACTGTCCGTCAAAGGAAAGATTTTTTCTGGGGTGAAATTCAATTGTCAAAATAATAATCCCTGAATCTCAGGTTCCAGCTGTTGCTGGCCAAGTGAAATACTGTTCCGTCTGTACGATGACATTTTTTTGTGGGTTAAATTCAATTCCAAAATACTCAATCCCTCAATCTATGTAACTAGCCGCTATGGCTGTCTAAGTTTAATACTGTACGTCAACGGATAGATTTTTTCGGTAAAATTCACTGCAAAATACCAACCCTAAATCTGTTGTTCTAGCTATGCTGGCTAAGTTTAATACTGTCCGTCAAGGATAGATTTTTTTTCTGGTTTGAAATTCAATTGCCAAAATACCAATCCCCAACCCGGTGTTCCAGCTGTGGCTGCCTGTTTAATGCTGTCTGTCAATGGATAGATTTTTTTGGGGTGAAATTCACGTGTCACAATAACAACCTAAATCTGGGGTTCCAGCTGTGTGGCTAAGTTTAATACTGTACGTTAAAGGATAGATTTTTTTCTGGGGTAAATTTCAATTGCCAAAATACCAACCCTAAATCTGGTGTTCCAGCTGTGATCACTAAGTTTAATACTGTCCACAATGGATAGATTTTTGGGGGTGAAATTCAATTGCCAAAATAACAACTCTAAATCTGGGGTTCCAGCTGGCTGGCCAAGTGTAATACTGTCCGTCATACAATACATTTTTTGTGGGGTTAAATTCAACTGCCAAAATACCAATCCCCTAAATCTAGTGTAACAGCTGGGCTGTCTAAGTTTAATACTGTACGCCAAATTATAAATTTTTATCTGGGGTGAAATTCAATCTGCCAAATAACAATCCCCTAAATCTGGTGTTCTAGCTGTGGCTGGCTAAGTTTAATACTATATGTCAAAGGATAGATTTTCTCTTGGGTGAAATTCAATTGCCAAAATAACAATCCCCTAATATGGGGTTCCAGCTGTGGCTGGCCAAGTGTAATACTGTCCACAAGATAGATTTCTTTCTGGGTTGAAATTCAACTGCAAAATACCAATCCTTAAATCTGTGTTCTAGCTGTGGCTGGATAAGTTTAATACTGTATGTCGAAGGATAGATTTTTTTGGGGTGAAATTCCAATTGCAAAATACCAATCCCTTAAATCTGTGTTCCAGCTGTACTTACAAGCCTGAATATGGTAGCCAAAGGATAGATTTTTTTATGTCGTGAAATCAATGCACAAACTAACAATCCCTTAAATCTGATGTTCCAGCTTTGGCTGGCCAAGTGAACACTGTCCGTCAAAGGATAGATTTTTTCTAAGTTAAAATTCAATCACAAACCACAAACCCTAATCTATGTTCAGCTGTGGCTGGCTATGTGGATACTGTACGCTCAAAGGATAGATTTTTTCTGAGTCAAATTCACCACCAAAATACCAATCCCTAAATCTGGTGTTCCAGCTAAGGCTAAGTTTAATACCGTGTGTCAAAGGATAGTTTTTTTCTGGGGTGAAGTTCAATTGCCAAAATACCAATCCTCTCTAAATGTGGGTTTCCAGCTGGGCTGTCCATGTGTAATACTGTCTGTCAAAGGATAGCTTTTTCTGTGGTTAACAAAATCCCTGGAATAGAAATCCTAAACAGTGTTGAGCGAACAGTTCGAGCATAGTTCCGGTCCGCACCAATTTTGGGTAAACAGATCGATCCAACCCGAACTTTTCGTAAAGTTCGGAACTGGGCTCTCTGCTCGCATGTATTTTGGCGATTTTGAAAGGCTGCAAAGCAGCCAATCAACATGCATCATACTACCTCTGTTCCTAAGATGCCATCGCTGAGCCATGCCTTACTATTGGCAAGGCTGTGATTGGCCAAGCGCAGCAGTGACTCAGCCTCTTTATAAGCTTACGCGACGGCCATCTCCTCCTATGTGAATAGAATAGGATAGACGCAGCTGATGCTAGGGCTAGAATAGGCAGGGATAACTGAACAACTGAAGCAAATTCTCTCCTCCACCTGTGATTCATCTGAACAACTGCAGCTGAGCTGCTTTTTTGATAGGGATTGGCTATTTTTAGAGTGGCCAGAGTGATTTTTCCATCCATATGCACCTGGCTGACCGCCGGCCATTTTGCGACTTTGTAGTGCTGCAGCAGAAGCTGTCACAGTGGCATTCCAAAGCTCCAAACAAGTCGCATCTACACCTGGGATCCAGACCAATAGCGACTGAAGCAGCACAGTCCAAGGCTATATTTGTAAAGGCTGTGCAGAGCTATCTTGTGGCATACGTTATTGGGCTGATAGGCGGCGCCATCTTGGGACTAGTGCGGCAGCACAATCCTCCCAACGTCCATTAATCACTTGTAATAGTGGTCCATGCCATAGAAATCCTACATCAGGGACTTGGGTGTGCTTGTGTCACCCTACTAATACCAGTCCACCTGTAATCCATACAGTGAAAAGCCATAAAGTATTCCAGTGAGGGAATTTTTTTATTTAAAAGGCCAGTTAGTTTATCTGCGTTCAATATACTAGATACAGTTAGGCCTATGTTTCATACATCTGGAATTAGCAAACTAATGTGCTGGGGTTGGGAAAACATATATGTACCTCATACTAGAATCTGTCAAAGAAAGCGGTACTCACATATAACAAAGTCATTCCATCTGTAATCCATACAGTCAAAAGACTGAAAGTATTCCAGTGAGGGAATTTTTTTATTTAAAAAGGCCAAGTTAGTTTATCTGACGTTCAATATACTAGATACAGTTAGGCTCATGCTTTCATACATCTGGAATTAGCAAACTAATGTGCTGGGGTTGGGAAAACATATATGTACCCATACTAGAATCTGTCAAAGAAAGCGGTACTCACATATAACAGTCATTCCATCTGTAATCCATACAGTCAAAAGACTGAAAGTATTCCAGTGAGGGAATTTTTTTATTTAAAAAGGCCAAGTTAGTTTATCTGGCGCTCAATATACTAGATACAGTTAGGCCTGTGCTTTCATACATCTGGAATTAGCAAACTAATGTGCTGGGGTTGGGAAAACATATATGTACCCATACTAGAATCTGTCAAAGAAAGCGTACTCACATATAACAGTCATTCCATCTGTAATCCATACAGTCAAAAGACTGAAAGTATTCCAGTGAGGGGATTTTGCTTATAAAAATAATATATTTCATTGTGGTGCGAGTTGAATCGCAACAATGAAGAAAAAATACTATTAAGGGATCGAGGACGCGGTCGTGGTGGTGTCCGTGGAGCCTCTGTTGCTGGTAGAGGACGGGCTGCTCGGCCCCAGGCGCACACAGTAGGGAACGAACTCCTCAACTAGCCGGCAGAATGTACCGCAATATCTCGTGGGGCCCAATGCCGCTCTTAGGATGGTAAGGCCTGAGCAGGTACAGGCATTAATCGATTGGTGGCCGACAGTGCTTCCAGCACGCTCACCACATGGTCTTCCACCCAGTCTTCTGCGGAAAGCGCACAGGTGGCACCTGAAAACCAAGCCCATCAGTCTGTCACATCACCCCCAAGCATATCAGGGAAACGGTCTGAGCCACAAGTTATGCAGCAGTCTCTTCTTCTGTTTGAAGACTCTGCTTCCAGGGTTTCCTAGGGCGTCCACCTAGCCCTTCCCCAGTGGAGGAAGACATACCATGCACTGACGCACAACCACTTATGTCTCCAGATGAAGAGGACATGGGAATACCACCACAGCAGAGTCACCGACTCTGATGATGACGAAACACAGGTGCCCACTGCCGCGTCTTTTGCAGTGTGCAGACTGAACAGGAGGAGGTCAGGAGGGAGACTGGGTGAAGACGATGCAGAGGACGATGAGGTCTTAGGACCCTACATGGACTGAAGGTCGTGGCGATGACTTTCACAGTTCAGAGGAAGAGGTAGTGGTGAGACCGAGACAACAGCAAGCCAAAGAGGGAGCAGGGGGCCAAAGCACGAGCCGCCGCCCCAGAGTTCGCCTGCTACTGGACATCGCCAACAGGGACCCAGCCCCACAAAGGCAGCTTCAAAGAGTTCCCTGGCATGGCACTTCTTAAACAATGTCCTACCGACAAGACCCGAGTGACTTGCACGCTCTGCCATCAGGAGCCTGAGGCGAGGCATTAACGTTCTGAACCTCAGCACAACCTGCATGACCAGGCATCTACATGCAAAGCATGAACTGCAGTGGGCACACACCTTAAAACCAGGCACTCGCTGAGGCTCCCCTGCTCCTCTATCACTGCTGCCTCGGCTTCCGCCTCGAGAGGAATGTTGCCACCTGCCGAGCAGCAAACAGAGGATGTGCCACCGACACCACCACCACCGCCACCGCCAACTAGCGCTCCACTATATCACACAGCAGCGCTCAGCTCTCAACATCTCAAACCTTAGAGAGGAAGCGCAAATTCCCTCGAGTCACCCTCGAGCCTCTTGGCCTGAACGCCAGCATTTCTAAACTGCTGGCCTTTGAAATGCTGTCATTCCGGCTGGTGGACACAGACAGCTTCAAACAGCTGATGGCCATGGCTGTCCTGCAGTATGTGGTTCCCAGCCGCCACTACTTCTCCAAGACAGCCGTGCCTTCCCTGCACATGCAAGTGTCCGATAAAATCAAGTGTGCACTGCGCAACGCCTATTTGTGGCAAGGTCCACCTAACCACAGATACGTGGACCAGTAAGCACGGCCAGGGACGCTATATCTCACTAACTGCACACTGGATGAATGTAGTGGCGGCTGGGCCCCGGCGGACAGTTCCTTGGCGCACGCCCTTCCGCCCCTAGGATCGCAGGGCATCATTCTCTGCCTCCTGTAGCCTCCTCCTCCTACTCGGCTTCCTCCTCCACTGCTTCCACCAGCTCATCCGGTCAGCCACACACCTTCACCGCCAACTTCAGCACAGCCCGGGGTAAACGTCAGCAGGCCATTCTGAAACTCATATGTTTGGGGGACAGGCCCCACAGCGAAAAGGAGTTGTGGCGGGGTATTGAACAACAGACCGACGAGTGGTTTCTGCCGATGGGCCTCAAGCCAGGCCTGGTGGTATGCGATAATGGGCGAAATCTCGTGGCAGCTCTGGGACTAGCCGGTTTGACGCACATCCCTTGCCTGGCGCATGTGCTGAACTTGGTGGTGCAGAGGTTCATTCACCACTACCCCAACATGTCAGAGCTGCTGCATAAAGTGCGGGCCGTCTGTGCGCGCTCCGCCGCTCACATCCTGCCGCTGCTCGCCTGTCTGCGCTACAGCGGAACTTCGGCCTTCCCGCCACCGCCTCATATGCGACGTGCCCACCCGGTGGAACTCCACCTTGCACATGCTGGAGAGACTGTGCGAGCAGCAGCAGGCCATAGTGGAGTTTCAGCTGCAGCACGCCGCGTCAGTCGTACTGCCGAACAGCACCACTTCACCACCAATGATTGGGCCTCCATGCGAGACCTGTGTGCCCTGCTGCGCTGTTTCGAGTACTCCACCAACATGGCCAGTGGCGATGACACTGTTATCAGCGCTACAATACCACTTCTATGTCTCCTTGAGAAAACACTTAGGCAATGATGTTAGAGGAGGTGGCCCAGGTGGAGGAGGAGGAGGAGGATGAGGGCCTGCTTCTAACACTTTCGGGCCAGTCTGTTCGAATTGGCTCAGAGGGAGGTTTGTTTAAGCAGCAGAGGACAGGTTCACAAGTCGCCAGCCAAGGCACTGTACTGGAGGACGAGGAGGATGAGGAGGAGGAGGTGAGGGGGACGAGGATGACGCAAGTTCACAGCGGGTGGCAGCCCAGGCCCATCACTGGTGCGTGGCTGGGGGATACGGTGGATCGATGACGATACGCCTCCCACAGAGGACAGCTTGTCCTACCCATGGGTAGCCTGGCCCACATGAGCGAATATATGCTCCAATGCCTGCGCAACGACTAGCAGAGTTGCCCACGCTTTAACGTGTGCAGACTACTGGGTGGCCACCCTGCTGGATCCCCGGCATAAAGACAATGTGCCCACTTTAATTCCTGAACTGGAGCGCGACCGCAAGATGCACGAGTACAAGCGCACGCTGATAGAGGCGCTCTTGAGAGCATTCCCACATGTCACAGGGGAACAGGTGGAAGGTGAAGGCAGAGGAGTGGCAAGAGGTCGCCAACGCAGCTGTGTCACGGCCAGCTCATCTGAGGGCAGGGTTAGCATGGCAGAAATGTGGAAAAGTTTTGTCTCCACGCCACAGCTATCTGCACCGACACCTGATACGGAACGTGTTAGCAGGAGGCAGCATTTCACTAACATGGCTGAACAGTATGTCTGCACACTCTCCACATCCTGACGGATGGTTCGGCCCTATTCAACTACTGGGTTTCGAAATTGTCCACGTGGCCAGAGTTAGCATGTTATGCCTTGAGGTGCTTTCCTGCCCGGCGGCCAGCGCTTTATCTGAACGCGTATTCAGCACGGCAGGGGCGCCATTACTGACAAGCGCAGCCGCCTGTCCACAGCCAACGTGGACAAGCTGACCTTCATAAAGATGAACCAGGCATGGATCCCACAGGACCTGTCCTCCCTTGTGCAGAGTAGTCCTTATTAACTGCCTAAAACATGTCTTGTTGTGCTACAGGCCACTTCTTTATTTGATACAAATTTTATGAAACCCACAGTTGAATGAAACTCTTCTCTGTCTGGGCGCCGGGCCTAACCAGATGAAAGTGGCCGAGTTAAACTAACGGGTGACATGTAGCCATAACCTCTGCCATGCTACCTCTGTCTTCTGTCTGGGTGCTGAGGCCTAAGTCAAATAAAGCGGTCTTCTGCTGTGCTGGGGATATGAAGCTAATCTCTGACCTCTCTCCTCTGTCTGGGTCCAAAGGCCCAAATCACTGAAAGAGGCCTTCTCCTGTGGTGTGTGATATGATGCCAGAATATGTGCTGTGGGGCCTCTCTCCTCTTCCTGGGTGCAGGGTCAAATAAACTAAATTGTGGCCTACTCCTGTGGTGGTTGATATGATGCCTGATTCTTTGATGTGGAACCTCTCTCCTGTTTGGGTGAAGGGTCAAAGTAACTAAATGGTGGCTTCTCCTGTGGTGGCTGATATGATGCCAGAATATGTGCTGTGGGGCCTCTCTCCTCTTCCTGGGTGCAGGGGTCAAAGTAACTCAATGGTGGCTTCTCCTGTGGTGGCTGATATGATGCCAGAATATGTGCTGTGGTGCCTCTCTCCTCTTCCTGGGTGCAGGGTCAAAGTAACTCAATGGTGGCTTCTCCTGTGGTGGCTGATATGATGCCAGAATATGTGCTGTGGTGCCTCTCTCCTCTTCCTGGGTGCAGGGGTCAAAGTAACTCAATGGTGGCTTCTCCTGTGGTGGCTGATATGATGCCAGAATATGTGCTGTGGTGCCTCTCTCCTCTTCCTGGGTGCAGGGGTCAAAGCAACTCAATGGTGGCTTCTCCTGTGGTGGCTGATATGATGCCAGAATATGTGCTGTGGGCCTCTCTCCTCTTCCTGGGTGCAGGGTCAAAGTAACTCAATGGTGGCTTCTCCTGTGGTGGCTGAGTATGATGCCAGAATATGTGCTGTGGTGCCTCTCTCCTCTTCCTGGGTGCAGGGTCAAAGTAACTCAATGGTGGCTTCTCCTGTGGTGGCTGATATGATGCCAGAATATGTGCTGTGGTGCCTCTCTCCTCTTCCTGGGTGCGGGGTCAAAGTAACTCAATGGTGGCTTCTCCTGTGGTGGCTAGATATGATGCCAGAATATGTGCTGTGGGGCCTCTCCTCTTCCTGGGTGCAGGGGTCAAAGTAACTCAATGGTGGCTTCTCCTGTGGTGGTTGATATGATGCCAGAATATGTGCTGTGGTGCCTCTCTCCTCTTCCTGGGTGCAGGGGTCAAAGTAACTCAATGGTGGCTTCTCCTGTGGTGGCTGATATGATGCCAGAATATGTGCTGTGGTGCCTCTCTCCTCTTCCTGGGTGCGGGGTCAAAGTAACTCAATGGTGGCTTCTCCTGTGGTGGTTAGTATGATGCCAGAATATGTGCTGTGGGGCCTCTCTCCTCTTCCTGGGTGCAGGGGTCAAAGTAACTCAATGGTGGCTTCTCCTGTGGTGGCTGATATGATGCCAGAATATGTGCTGTGGTGCCTCTCTCCTCTTCCTTGGTGCAGGGGTCAAAGTAACTAAATGGTGGCTTCTCCTGTGGTGGTTGATATGATGCCTGATTCTCTGCTGTGAAACCTCTCTCCTCCATCTGGGTGTAGGGGTCAAAGTCTTTCAAAGTCGCCTTCTCCTGTGCTGATTGATATAAAGCTGATGGTTGTGCCATCTGACATGGCTGCCGGGTCCCATTAAATTGGGGCCTACTCCTGTGGTGGGTGATCTAAATGCCTGATTCTCTGCTTTGAAACCTCTCTCCTCCGTCCGGGTGTAGGGGTCAAAGTCTGTCAAAGTCGCCTTCTCCTGTGCTGATTGATATAAAGCTTATGCTTGTGCCATCTGACATGGTTGCCGGGGTCTGATTCAATGGTGGCCTACTCCTGTGGTGGGTGATCTAAATGCCTGATTCTCTGCTGTGTAACCTCTCTCCTCCGTCTGGGTGTAGGGGTCAAAGTAACTAAATGGTGGCCTACTCCTGTGGTGGGTGATATGATGCCTGGTTCTCTGCTGTGGGACCTCTCTCCTTTGTCTGGGTGCTGTGGTCAAAATAATAGTAAGTGACCTTCTCCATTGGTGGGTGACTTGAAGCCTGATTCTGTGCTATGGGACCTCACTCCAATTAATATTGTTTAATTTTTATTTATTTTATGTTAACTCATCATTTCCCTATCTACATTTGTTTGCAGGGGATTTAACTACATTTTGCTGCCTTTTGCAGCCCTCTAGCCCTTTCCGGGTGTGTTTTACAGCCTTTTTAGTGCCCAAAAGTTCGGGTCCCCATTGACTTCTATGGGGTTCGGGTTCGGGATGAAGATCGGGTCGAGTTCGGATCCCGAACCCGAACATTTTTCGAAAGTTCGGCCGAACTCGTCGAACCCGAACATCCAGGTGTTCGCTCAACTCTAATCCTAAACATCTGTGCTTTCCGCTTTTCCTCTCCAAGTGCAATTCTTTCTGCAATAGGGTGTATTACATTCAGCATGTCATCGTCTAAATTCAAGGCCTAAAAAAGAAATCCTCTATATTTGCACATGCTACTGTGCATCTCCAAGTGTATTTCTGTCCGTAAATGGGTATATTACACTCAAGGTCTATATACAAGTCCTGAAAGAGTAATCCTCTACATTTACACATGCTATTGTGCATCTCCAAGTGTATTTCTGTCCGTAAAAGGGTATATTACACTCAAGGTCTAAATACAAGTGCTGAAAGCGTAATCCTCTTTATTTGCACATGCTATTGTGCATCTCGAAGTGTAATTCTCACCGAAAAACGATACCTTTCAGCCAGGGTCTAAATACTAGTCCTAAAATTGATATTCCTGTAAATCTGTGGTTTCTGTTGTGCCTGTATTAGTGTAATACAGTACATAAATAGATAACTAGATAGTGTTAGGTGCCTATAAATAAAGGTCTTAATTTGAACTCTTTACATTGGGCCAAATAAGTTTTTCCTTATTGTGGTGAACGGTAACAATGAGGAATACATCTAAAAAGGGACGCGGACATGGTCGTGGTGGTGTTAGTGGACTCTCTGGTGCTGGGAGAGGACGTTGCCGTTCTGCCACAGCCACATGTCCTAGTGAATCAACTACCCTAGGTCCAAGTAGCCACCAGAATCTACAGCGATATTTGGTAGGGCCTAATGCCGTTCTAAGGATGGTAAGGCCTGAGCAAGTACTGGCGCTAGTCGATTGGGTGGCCGACAGTGGATCCAGCAGGTTCACATTATCTTCCACCCATTCTTCTGCAGAAAGCGCACAGGTGGCGCCTGAAAAAAGCCCATCAGTCTGTCACATCACCCCCATGCATATCAGGGAACCTGTCTGAGCCTCAAGTTATGCAGCAGTCTCTTATTCTGTTTGAATTATCTGCTGGCAGGGTTTTGCAGGGGCATCCACCTAGCCCTTTCCCAGCGGTGGAAGACATAGAATGCACTGACGCACAACCACTTATGTTTCCTGATGAGGACATGGGAATACCACCTCATCAGAGTCAGCACATCTCTGATGATGAGGAAACACAGGTGCCTACTGCTGTGTCTTTCTGCAGTGTGCAGACCGAACAGGAGGTCAGGGAGGAAGACTGTGTGGAAGACGATGCAGGGGACGATGAGGTCCTAGACCCCACATGGAATGAAGGTCGTGCCACTGACTTTCATAGTTCAGAGGAAGAGGCAGTGGTGAGACTGAGCCAACAGCGTAGCAAAAGAGGGAGCAGGGTGCAAAAGCAGAACAGCCATCGCCAATAGAGTTTGTCTGCTACTGGCCACCGCCACCATGGACCGAGCACACCAAAGGCAGCTTCAAGGAGTTCCCTGTCATGGCACTTCTTCACACAATGTGCTGACAACAAGACCCGGGTGGTTTGCACACTGTGCCATCACAGCCTGAAGCGAGGCATTAACGTACTGAACGTTAGCATAATCTGCATGACCAGGCATCTACATGCGAGACACGCGCTGCAGTGGAGCAAGCACCTTCAAAACCAATAATGAGCTCCTCCTGCTCCCTCTTCTGCTGCTGCCTCGGCCACTTCCACTGCCTATGGAGGAACAGTGGCACCTGTGGCCCAGTAAACAGAGGATGTGCCATGTAACACGGCAGCGTTAAGCTCTCCATCTCTCAAACCTTGTAGAGAAAGCGTAATTTCCCACCTAGCCACCCTCGATCTGTGGCCTTGAATGCCAGCATTTCTAAACTACTGGCCTTTGAAATGCTGTCATTCAGGCTGGTGGACACGGACAGCTTCAAACAGCTGATGGCGGTTGCTGTCCCACAGTACGTCCTTCCCAGCCGCCACTACTTGTCCAAGAGAGCCGTTCCCTGCACAATCAAGTATCGGATAAAATCAAGTGTGCACTGCGCAACGCCATCTGTGGCAAGGTCCACCTAAGCACAGATACGTGGACCAGTAAGCACAACCAGGGACGCTATATCTCCCTATCTTTACACTGGGTAAATGTAGTGGCGGCTGGGCCCCAGGCGGACTGCTGTTTGGCGCACGTCCTTCTGCCGCCATGGATCGCAGGGCATCAATCTTTGCC
Source organism: Bufotes viridis (assembly GCA_033119425.1). Lineage (NCBI taxonomy): Eukaryota > Metazoa > Chordata > Amphibia > Anura > Bufonidae > Bufotes > Bufotes viridis. The sequence continues at coordinate 292,612,165 of CM065593.1, read as the reverse complement.
TCCTGTAGCCTCCTCCTCCTACTCGGCTTCCTCCTCCTCTGCTTTCACCTGCTCATACGGTCAGCCACAGACCTTCACCACCAACTTCAGCACAGCCCGGGGTAAACGTCAGCAGGCCATTCTGAAACTCATATGTTTGGGGGACAGGCCCCACACCGCGCAGGAGTTCTGGCCAGGTATTGAACAACAGACAGACGAATGGTTTCTGCCGGTGGGCCTCAAGCCCGGCCTGGTGGTGTGCGATAATAGGCGAAATCTCGTTGCAGCTCTGGGACTAGCCGGTTTGACGCACATCCCTTGCCTGGCGCATGTACTGAATTTCGTGGTGCAGACATTCATTCACAACTACCCTGATATGTCAGAGCTGTTGCATAGAGTGTGGGCCGTATGTGCGCGCTTCTGGCATTCTCATCCTGTCGCTGCTCGCCTGTCTGCGCTACAGCATAAATTTGGCCTTTCCGCTCACCGCCTCATTTGCGACGTGCCCACCTTGCACATGCTGGAGAGACTGTGCGAGCAGCAGCAGGCCATAGTGGAGTTTCAGCTACAGCACGCACGGGTGAGTCGCACTGCGGAACAGCACCACTTCACCACCAATGGTTGAGCCTCCATGTGAGACCTTTGTGCCCTATTGTGCTGTTTCGAGTACTCCACAAACATGGCCAGTGACGATGACGCCATTATCAGCGTTACAATACCACTTCTATGTCTCCTTGAGAAAACACTTAGGGCGATGATGGAAGAGGATGTTGCCCAGGAGGAGGACGAAGAGGAAGAGGGGTAATTTCTAACACTTTCAGTCCAGTCTTTTGGAAGTGGCTCAAAGGGAGTTCTTTTGCAACAGCAGAGGCCAGGTACAAATTTAGCCAGCCAGGGCCCACTACTGGAGTATAAGAGGACGAGGATGAGGAGGAGGTGTAGGAGGATGAGGATGAAGCATGTTCACAGCGGGGTGGCATCCAACGCAGCTCCGGTCCATCACTGGTGCGTGGCTGGGGGGAAACGGAGGATGATAGCGATACGCCTCCCATAGAGGACAGCTTGTCCTTACCTCTGGGCAGCCTGGCACACATGGGTGACTACAAGCTGCAGTGCCTGCGCAACGAAAGCAGAGTTGCCAACATTTTAACGTGTGCTGACTACTGGGTGGCCACCCTGCTGGATCCCTGATACAAAGACAACAAGCCCACCTCAATTACCGCACTGGAGTGTGATAGGAAAATGCGCGAGTACAAGGGGACACTGGTAGATGCGCTCCTGAGACCATTCCCAACTGACACGGGGTGGACAAGTGGAAGCACAAGGCGAAGGCAGCGGAGGAGCAAGAGGTCGCTAACGCAGCTGTGTCATGGCCAGCTCCTCTGAAGGCAGGGTTAGCATGGCCTATATGTGGAAAAGTTTTGTCACAGTGCCACAGCTAACTGCACCACCAGCTGATAGGGAACGTGTTAGCAGGAGGCAGCATTTCAACAACATGGTGGAACAGTACGTGTGCACACGCCTCCACGTATTGACTGATGGTTTGGCCCCATTCAACTTCTGGGTCTCCAAATTGTCCATATGGCCAGAGCTAGCCTTTTTTGCCTTGGAGGTGCTGGCCTGCCCTGCGGCCAGTGTATTGTCTGAACGTGTATTTAGCACGGCAGGGGGCGTCATTACAGACAAACACAGCCGCCTGTCCACAGCCAACGTAGACAAGCTGACGTTTTTAAAAATGAACCAGGCATGGATCCCACAGGACCTGTCCATCCCTTGTGCAGAATAGACATTTTAAACTGCCTCACCCTCAACCATACATTCTTCTACTCCAGGGCACTTCTTTATTGAATCCTCTTTTTTTAATTGTACCATTATTTTGGGGGCAACACCAAGTTAAATGAACCTATCCTCTGTCTGGGTGCCAGGGGCCTATATTTCACCTAATCGCCTGAAAGTGGCCTGTTTCATTGGTAGGTAGAGATGTCACAAACATAAAATTTCCCGTTCGCGAAACGCGAATGCGAACTTCCGCAAATGTTCGCAAATGGGCGAACCGGTCGAACCGCCATAGACTAAAATAGGCAGGCGAATTTTAAAACCCACAGGGACCCTTTCTGGCCACAAAAGTGATGGAAAAGTTTCAAGTGGACTAACACCTGGACTGTGGCATGCCGGAGGGGGATCCATGGCAAAACTCCCATGGAAAATTATGTAGTTGACGTGGGTTTTAATCCATAAAGGGCAAAAATCACCTAACATTCCTAAATTATTTGGAATAACGTGCTTAACGTGCAGCCTAAGGCTGCATTCACACGAGCGTGATTTCCGCGCGGGTGCAATGCGTGATGTGAACGCATTGCACCTGCACTGAATCCTGACCCATTCATTTCTATGGGGCTGTGTACATGAGCGTTTTTTTTTCACGCATCACTTCTGCAACGCGTGTAAATCGCAGCATGCTCTATCTTATGCGTTATAAACGCATCCGCAGCCCCATAGAAATGAATGGGGCTGCGTTAAAAACGCATTGCATCCACAAGCAAGTGCGGGTGCGTTGCGTTTTTCACTGATGGTTGCTAGGAGATGTTGTTTGTAAACCTTCAGTTTTTTATCACGCGCGTGAAAAACGCATCAAAACGCATTGCACCCGCGGAAAAAACTGAACAACTGAACGCAATCGCAGGCAAAACTGAATGGCTTTGCCTGTGAAATCGCACAGTTTTCACTGAACGCATCCGCAACGCATCCGGACCTAAATCCATCACGCTGCGTGTGAACCCAGCCTAAGGCCCCTTTCACACGGGCGAGATTTCAGCAGCGGGTGCAATGCGTGAGGAGGACGCATTGCACCCGCACTGAATCCTGACCCATTCAGTTCTATGGGGCTGTGCACATGAGCGGTGATTTTCACGCATCACTTTTGCGTTGCGTGAAAATCGCAGCATGTTCTATATTCTGCGATTTTCACACAACGCAGGCCCCATAGAAGTGAATGGGGATGCGGGAAAATCGCAAGCATCCGCAATCATGTGCGGATGCGTTGCGATTTTCCCGCATGGTTGCTAGGATACGATCGGGATGGGGACCCGATCGTTATTATTTTCCTTTATAACATAGTTATAAGAGAAAATAATCGCATTCTAATTACAGAATGCAATGTTCCCCGGGCTTGAAAGGGTTAAAAATAATAAAGAGTTAACTTACCTTCTCCCATTGTACGCGCAGAGCCCCAGAACGTCGTCTCTCTTGATAGTTTGGCTGCTTGAGGACCTGTGGTGACGTCACAGGGTCACATGGTCCAATCATAGAAGCATTTGAGTGGACCATGTGACCCATGTGATCCCTGTGACATCACGGCAGGTCCTTCATCGAACATCTGTTGTTCGATGAAGGACCTGCCGTGATGTCACAGGATCACATGGGTCACATGGTCCACTCAAATGCTTCTATGATTGGACCATGTGACCTGTGACGTCACGCAGTCTCAAGCCAAGCTATCAAGAAGACGACGTCTGGCTCTGCAAATGAAGTGCTGTTTACTATTCTAACCCTTTCAAGCCGAGAGCATGCATTCTGTAATTAGAATGCGTTATTTTCCCTTATAACTATGTTATAAAGGAAAATAATTACACACACAGAATACTCATCCCGAAACCAGACTTCAGTGATGAAGTCTGACTTCGGGTCTGGGTACCAAGCATGCGGATTTTTTCACGCGCGTGCTCAACGCACTACAAACGTTAGCACACGCGCGGAAAAATCGCGGCGATTCCCGCAACGCACCCGCATCTTATCCGGGCGTCAAACATGACGCCCGTGTGCAAGAGGCCTAAGATGGATTCTGTCCTTGCTTTTTTATAGGAGGTGGAAGGGTCTGGGAGGGAGAGTATGCTGATTGGCTGGAATGTGTCTGATGACTCTGTGGTACAGGGTTAAAGTTTGCTCAATGATAAAGTATAGGGGGCGAATCCATCATCGCATATGTTCGCCAGCCGCGGCGAACGCGAACATGCGATGTTTGCAAGGAACTGTTCGCCAGCGAATAGTTCGGGACATCTCTATTGGTGGGTAAAATGATGCCTGTTTTGCTGCTATGGGACCTCTCTCCTCTGTCTGTGTGCTTGGGCCTAAATAACTGAATGTGGCCTGTTCCATTGGTGGGTAACATGATGCCTGTTTTGCTGCTATGGGACCTCTCTCCTCTGTCTGGGTGCTGGGGCTTAAATTACTGAAAGTGGCATGTTCCAATGTTAGGTAACATGATGCCTCTTTTGCTGCTATGGGACCTTTCTCCTCTGTCTGGGTGCCAGGGGCCTACATTTCAGATAATCGCCTGTTGCTTTGGTGGGTGACATTATCGTCTTTTTGATGTTGAATGACCTCTACTCAGTCTGGGTGTCAGGGGCCTATATGTCGTTTAATCATTTGTCGTCTTGGTGGGAGATATTAAACTCTTTATACTGTCAAATGACCTCTACATTGTGTAGGTGTCAGGGGCCAATATTTCGTTTAATTGCTTGCTGTCTTGGTGGGAGACAGTAAACTCTTTTTACTGTCAAATGACTTCTCCTCTGTCTGGCTGTCAGGGGCCTACATAAATGGTAATGGCCTGTTCCATTGCAGGTTGACCTAAGGCCTGTGTTGCTGTTACAGGACCGCTCTCCTCTTTGTGAGTGCCATGGTCCTCCTGAATTAGTAAATGAGGCCTGTGGCACTGCTGGGTGAAATCAATACTGATTCGGCATGATTGTAACTCTCCTCTTTGTGAGTGCCATGGGTCTGAATCTGTGAATGAGGCCTGTGGCCGTGCAGGCAGACATGATTCCTTCTTGGCTGTGATGACAACTTCAACTCCCATGTATGGTTGCCATTGGCCTGAGTCTGTGAGTGAGGCCTGTTACACTGCTGGCAGACATGAATCCATCTTGGCTGTGATGTGAACTTCAACTCCTATGTATGGTTGCCATGGCCCTGAGTCTGTGAATGACGCCTGTGGCACTGCAGGCAGACATGAATCCTTTTTGCCTGTGATGAGAACTTCAACACCCATAGCATTCCCACCTGACGCCACCCCAATCTCCTATTCCACCTCCTCCTCGAAGTTGCCAATTGATATTGGTTAATTTTTATTTATTTTATTTTATTTTAAATCATTTCTCTATCCACATTTGTTTGCAGGGGATTTATCCACATTTTGATGCCTTTCCAGGGCTATTTTACAGCCTTTTTAGTGCCCAACAGTTCGTGTCCCCATTGACTTCAATGGGGTTCAGGTTCGGGGTCAAGTTCGGGTCGAGTTCGGATCCCGAACCTGAACATTTTTGTGAAGTTCGGCCGAACTTCTCAAACCCGAACATCCAGGTATCCGCTCAACTCTAGTGAAGTGATGTGTTGGGTTTGCGCCAGACATAGCGTTTCATTTGATGGCCAAAAAGTTCAATTTTAGTCTCATCAGACCAGAGCACCTTCCTCCATACATTTTGGGAGTCTCCCACATGCATTTTCGTAAACTCATAACGTGACGTTTTGTTTTTTGCTGAAAGTAATGGCTTTCTTCTGGCCACTCTGCCTTAAAGCCCAACTGTTGTCCCATGTACAGATAACTCCAGTCTCTGCTGTGGAACTCTGCAGCTCCTCCATGGTTACCTTAAGTCTCTGTTCTGCCTCTTTGATTAATGCCCTCCTTGCCCGGTCCGTGAGTTTTGGTGGGCGGCCATCTCTTGGCAGGTTTTGTGTTGTGCCATGTTCTTTCCATTTGGTTATGATAGATTAGATGGTGCTCCTCAGGATCATCAAAGATTTGGATATTTTTTAATAAACTAACCCTAACTTATACTTCTCAACAACATTATCCCTTAATTGTTTGGAGAGTTCCTTGGTCTTCATGACAGTGTTTGGTTAGTCATACCTCTTGCTTAGGTATCTGGGGCCTTTCAAAAAAGGAGTGTATATGTAATGACTAGAGTTGAGCGAACACCTGGATGTTAGGGTTCAAGAAGATCGGCCGAACTTCCCAAAAATGTTCGGGTTTGCGATCCGAACTCGACCCGAACTTCATCCCGAACCCGAACCCCATTAAAGTCAATGGGGACCCAAACTTTTGGGCACTAAAAAGGCTGTAAAATAGTCCAGGAAAGGGCTAGAGGGCTGCAAACGGCAGCAAATTGTAGGTAAATGTCCTGCAAACAAATGTGGATAGCGAAATAAATTAAATAAAATAAAATAAATAAAAATTAACCAATATCAATTGAAGAGAGGTCACATAGGAGACAATCATGCATCATATCACCCACCACTGGAGAAGGCTACGTTCAGTTATTTAGGCCCCAGCACCCAGACAGAGGAGAGAGGTCCCACAGCAAGGAATCATGCGTCATATCACCCACCAGTGGAGAAGGCCACTTTCAGTTATTTAGGCCCCAGCACCCAGACAGAGGAGAGAGGTCCCACATCAAGAAATAAGGCGTCATATCACCCACCACTGGAGAAGGCCACTTTCATTTATTTAGGCCCCAGCACCCAGACAGAGGAGAGAGGTCCCACAGCAAGGAATAAGGCGTCATATCACCCACCACTGGAGAAGGCCACTTTCAGTTATTTAGGCCCCAGCACCCAGACAGAGGAGAGAGGTCCCACAGCAAGGAATCATGCGTCATATCACGCACCACTGGAGAAGGCCACTTTCAGTTATTTAGGCCCCAGCACCCAGACAGACAAGAGAGGTCCCATAGCAGAGAATCATGCGTCATATCACCCACCACTGGAGAAGGCCACTTTCAGTTATTTAGGCCCCAGCACCCAGACAGAGGAGGGAGGTCCCACAGCAAGGAATCATGCGTCATATCACCCACCACTGGAGAAGGCCACTTTCAGTTATTTAGGCCCCAGCACCCAGACAGAGGAGAGAGGTCCCATAGCAGAGAATCATGCGTCATATCACCCACCACTGGAGAAGGCCACTTTCAGTTATTTAGGCCCCAGCACCCAGACAGAGGAGAGAGGTCCCACAGCAAGGAATCATGCGTCATATCACCCACCACTGGAGAAGGCCATTTTCAGTTATTTAGGCTCTCGCACCCAGACAAAGGAAAGAGGTCCCACAGCAAGAATCAAGCGTCATGTCACCCACCACTGGAGAAGGCCACGTTCAGTTATTTAGGCTCCAGCACCCAGACAGAGGTCCCACAGCAAGGAATAAGACGTCATATCACACACTATTGTAACAGGCCACTTTCAGTTATTTAGGCCCCGGCGCCCAGATTGAGGAGAGGTTCATTGAACTTTGGTTTGCACTGCAAGATCATGGTAAAGTTAAAAAAAATGAGGATTCAATAAAGAAGTGCCCCGGAGTACAAGAATACATGGTTGAGGGGGAGGCAGTTATAAATGTCTTTTCTGCACAATGGAGGGACAGGTCCTGTGGGATCCATGCTTGGTTCATTTTTATGAACGTCAGCTTGTCCACGTTGGCTGTGGACAGCCGGCTGCGTCTGTCAGTAATGATGCCCCTTGCCGTGCTGAATACACGTTCAGACAAAACGCTGGCTGCTGGGCAGGCCAGGACCACCAAGGCATAAAAGGCTAGCTCTGGCCACGTGGACAATTTGGAGACCCAGAAGTTGAATGGGGCCGAACCATCATCATGTTAGTGAAATGCTGCCTCCTGCTAACACGTTCCGTATCAGGTGGTGGTGCAGTTAGCTGTGGTGTGGAGACAAAAATCTTCCACATTTCTGCCATGCTAACCCTGCCCTCAGAGGAGCTGGCCGTGACACAGCTGCGTTGTCAGCCTCTTGCTCCTCCTCTGCCTTCACCTTATGCTTCTACTTGTTCCCCTGTGACATTTGGGAATGCTCTCAGTAGCACTTCTACCAACGTGCGCTTGTACTCACGCATCTTCCTATCACGCTCCAGTGCAGGAAGTAAGGTGGGCACATTGTCTTTGTACCGGGATCCAGCAGGGTGGCAACCCAGTAGTCCGCACACGTTAAAATGTGGGCAACTCTGCTGTCGTTGCGCAGGAACTGCAGCATGTAGTCGCTCATGTGTGCCAGGCTCCCCAGAGGTAAAGACAAGCTGTCCTCTGTGGGAGGTGTATCGTCATCATCCTCCGTATCCCCCCAGCCACGCACCAGTGATTGGCCTGAGCTGTGTCGGGTGCCACCCCGCTGTGAACCTGCTTCATCCTCATCCTCCTCCTCATCCTCCTCGTCCTCCAGTAGTGGGCCCTGGCTGGCCATATTTGTACCTGGCCTCTGCTGTTGCAGAAAACCTCCCTCTGAGGCACTTTTAACAGATTGGCCTGAAAGTGCTAAAAGTGAGCCCTCATCCTCCTCCTCCTCCTGGGCCACCTCCTCTTCCATCATCGACCTAAGTGTTTTCTCAAGGAGACATAGAAGTGGTATTGTAACGGTGATAACGGAGTCATCGCCACTGGCCATCTTGGTGGAGTACTCGAAACAGCGCTACAGGGCACACAGGTCTCGCATGGAGGCCCAGTCATTGGTGGTGAAGTGGTGCTGTTCCGCAGTGCGACTGACCCGTGCGTGCTGCAGTTGAAACTCCACTATGGCCTGCCCCTGCTTCTCACACCGTCTCTCCAGCATGTACAAGGTGGAGTTCCACCTGGTGGGTACGTTGCATATGCGGCAGTGAGCGGGAAGGCCGAAGTTACGCTGTAGCGCAGACAGGCGAGCAGCAGCAGGATGTGAATGCCGGAAGCGCGCACTGACGGCCCGCACTTTATGCAGCAGCTCTGACATGTCGGAGTAGTTGTGAATGAACTTCTGCACCACCAAATTCACCACATGCGCCAGGCAAGGGATGTGCGTCAAATCGGCTAGTACCAGAGCTGCGACGAGATTTCGCCTATTATCGCACACCACCAGGCCGGGCTTGAGGCCCACCGGCAGAAACCACTCGTCTGTCTGTTGTTCAATACCCGGCCACAACTCCTGCGCGGTGTGGGGCCTGTCCCCCTAACATATGAGTTTCAGAATGGCCTGCTGACGTTTACCCCGGCTGTGCTGAAGTTGGTGGTGAAGGTGTGTGGCTGACTGGCTAAGCTGGTGGAAGCAGAGGAGGAGGAAGCCGAGTAGGAGGAGGAGGCTACAAGAGGCAAAGATTGATGCCCTGCGATCCTTGGCGGCGGAAGGACGTGCGCCAAGGAACTCTCTGCCTGGGGCCCAGCTGCCACTACATTTACCCAGTGTGCAGTTAGGGAGTTATAGCGACCCTGACCGTGCTTACTGGTCCACGTATCTGTGGTTAGGTGGACCTTGCCACAGATGGCGTTGCGCAGTGCACACTTGATTTTATCGGATACTTGGTTATGCAGGGAAGGCACGGCTGTCTTGGAGAAGTAGTGGCGGCTGGGACAACATACTGTGGGACAGCCATGGACATCAGCTGTTTGAAGCTGTCTGTGTCCACCAGCCTGAATGGCAGCATTTCAAAGGCCAGGAGTCTAGAAATGCTGGCATTCAGGCCCAGGGCTCGAGGGTGGCTAGGTGGGAATTTACGCTTTCTCTCCAAGGTTTGTGAGATGGAGAGCTGAACGCTGCCGTGTGACATGGTGGAGATGCTTGGTGATGCAGGTGGTGTTGTCGGTGGCACATCCTCTGTTTGGTGGGCGACAGTTGGCAACATTCCTCCAGAGGTGGAGGAAGAGGCCGAGGCAGCAGCAGAAGAGGGAGCAGGGGGAGCCTGAGTGAGTTCCTTGCTTTTAAGGTGTTTACTCCACTGCAGTTCATGCTTTGCATGTAGATGCCTGGTCATGCAGTTTGTGCTAAGGTTCAGAACGTTAATGCCTCGCTTCATGCTCTGATGGCACAGCGTGCAAACCACTCGGGTCTTGTCGTCAGCACATTGTTTAAAGAAGTGCCATGCCAGGGAACTCCTTGAAGCTGCCTTTGGGGTGCTCGGTCCCTGGTGGCGGTGGCCAGTAGCAGGTGAACTCTCTTGGCGGCGGCTGTTCTGCTTTTGCCCCCTGCTCCCTCTTGTGCTACACTGTTGGCTCAGTCTCACTACTGCCTCTTCCTCTGAACTATGATAGTCAGTGGCACGACCATGTGGGGTCTAGGACCTCATCGTCCCCTGCATCGTCTTCCACACAGTCTTCCTCCCTGACCACCTGTTCGGTTTGCACACTGCAAAAAGACACAGCAGTTGGCACCTGTGTTTCGTCATCATCAGAGACGTGCGGACTCCGATGAGGTGGTAGTCCCATGTCCTCATCATCAGGAAACATAAGTAGTTGTGCATCAGAGCATTCTATGTCTTCCACCACTGGGGAAGGGCTAGGTGGATTCCCTTGGGAAACCCTGTCAGCAGAGTCTTCAAACAGCATAAGAGACTGCTGCATAACTTGAGGCTCAGACAGTTTCCCTGATATGCATGGGGGTGATGTGACAGACTGATGGGCTTGGTTTTTAGGCGCCACCTGTGTGCTTTCTGCAGAAGACTGGGTGGGAGATAATGGGTTGAACGTGCTGGATCCACTGTCGGCCACCCAATTGACTAGCGCCTGTACTTGCTCAGGCCTTACCATTCTTAGAACGGCATTGGGCCCCACCATATATCGCTGTAAATTCTGGCGGGTACTGGAACTTGAGGTAGTTGGTTCACTAGGACGTGTGGCTGTGGCAGAACGGCCACGTCCTCTCCCAGCACCAGATGGTCCACTAACAACACCACGACCATGTCCGCGTCCCTTACTAGATGTTTTCCTCATTGTTACCGTTCACCACAATAAGAAAAATATATCCTTTGCCGAACACTATTGAACTTGGCCAGCTACAGCTGAAACCACTGATTTATGGAATTGCTATTTTGGCAATTGAATTTCACCCCAGAACAAAATATATCCTTTGCGGACACTATTAAACTTGTCCAGCCACAGCTGGAACACCAGATTTACGGTATTGCTATTTTGGCAATTGAATTTCACCCCAGAAAAAAAAATATCTTTTGCCGGACACTATTGAACTTGGCCAGCTACAGCTGAAACCACTGATTTATGGAATTGCAATTTTGGCATTCGAATTTCACCCCAGAAAAAAATATATCCTTTGCCGGATACTATTAAACTTGGCCAGCCACAGCTGAATCCACTGATTTATGGTATTGCTATTTTGGCAATTGAATTTCACCCCAGAAAAAAATATATCTTTTGCCAGAAACTATTAACCTTGTCCAGCCACAGCTGGAACACCAGATTTACGGTATTTCTATTTTTGCAACTTAATTTCATCCCAGAAAGTAATAAATCCTTTGCCGGACACTATTAAACTTGGCCAGCCACTGCTGGGACACCGGATTTACGGTATTGCTATTTTGGCAATTGAATTTATCCCCAGAACAAAATATATCCTTTGCAGGACACTATTAAACTTGTCCAGTCACAGCTGAAACACCAGATTTACGGTATTTCTGTTTTTGCAACTGTATTTCACCGCAGAAAATAATAAATCCTTTGCCGAACACTATTAAACTTGGCCAGCCACTGCTGGGACACCCGATTTCCGGTATTGCTGTTTTGGCAATTGAATTTGAACCGAGAAAAAAATATATCCTTTGCCGGACTCTATTAAACTTGGCGAGCCACAGCTGAAACCACTGATTTATGTTATTGCTATTTTGGCAATTGAATTTCACCCCAGACCAAAATATATCCTTTGCCGGACACTATTAAACTTGTCCAGCCACTGCTGGGACACTAGATTTACGGTATTGCTATTTTGCCAATTGAATTTCACCCCAGAAAAAAATATATCCTTTGACATACAGTATTAAACTTAGCCAGCCACAGCTAGAACACCAGATTTAAGGGATTGGTATTTTGGCAATTGAATTTCACCCCAGAACAAAATATATCCTTTGCCGGACACTATTAAACTTGACCAGCCACAGCTGGAACACCAGATTTACGGTATTTATATTTTTGCAACTGAATTTCACCCCAGAAAATAATATACCCTTTGACGGACACTATTAAACTTGACCAGCCACAGCTGGAACACTAGATTTACGGTATTTATATTTTTGCAACTGAATTTCACCCCAGAAAATAATATATCCTTTGACGGACACTATTAAACTTTGCCAGCCACAGCTGAAACCACTGATTTATTGTATTGCTATTTTGGCAATTGAATTTCACCCCCGAAAAAAATATATCCTTTGCCGGACACTATTAAACTTGTCCAGTCACAGCTGGAACACCAGATTAAATGTATTTCTATTTTTGCAACTGAATTTCACCGCAGAAGATAATAAATCCTTTGACGGACACTATTAAACTTGGCCAGCCACTCCGGGGACACGAGATTTACGGTATTGCTATTTTGGCAATTGAATTTCACCCCTGAAAAAAAAAAATATCCTTTGCCGGACACTATTAAACTTGTCCAACCACAGCTGGAACACCAGATTTACGGTATTTCTATTTTTGCAACTGAATTTCACCCCAGAAAATAATATATGCGTTGACGGACACCAATAAACTTGGCCAGCCACTGCTGGGACACTAGTTTAACGGTATTGCTATTTTGACAATTGAATTTCCCCCCAGAAAAAAATGCATCCTTTGCTGGACACTATTAAACTTGGCCAGCCACAGCTGAAACCACTGATTTACAGTATGGTATTGCTATTGGGGCAATTGAATTTCACCCCAGAAAAAAAATATATCCTTTGCCGGACACTATTAAACTTGTCCAGTCACAGCTGGAACACCAGATTTATGGTATTTCTATTTTTGCAACTGAATTTCGCCGCAGTAAATAATATATCCTATGACGGACACTATGAAACTTGTCCAGTCACAGTTGGAACACCAGATTTACGATATTGCTATTTTGGCAATTGAATTTCACCCCAGAAAAAAATATATCCTTTGCCGGACACTATTAAACTTTGCCAGCCACTGCTGGGACACCAGATTTTGGGGATTGCTATTTTGGCAATTGAATTTCACCACAGAAAAAAATCTATCCTTTGCCAAACAGCAGACAGTATTACACTTGGCTAACCACAGCTGGAACACCAGATTTAGAGGATGGCTATTTTGGCAATCGAATTTAACCCCTAAATAAAATATAGAAATTTCTAATCTGAGTATATAGGGGTAACAATAAGCACAGCCTATCCCCTGATGTAGGATATAGCAAAAAAAAAACTAGTATTGATGGACTTGGTGGCAGCTTGTGCTGGTGCACCACTAGACACAAAATGGCCACCGATCACCCCAGAAAAAAGTGATAGAAAAACGCTCTGTGCAGCCTAAAAACCAGTGAGCAATTAACTAGCAGATGTTGAATGATTCACAGCTGTAGATCGATCACTTCATTAGTTGTTTTTGCTGAGTTTTCCCTGCCTAATCTGGCCCTCACTGCAGCTGCGTCCTATCCCTACACTAATCAGAGCAGAGTGACGTGCGGCGCTACGTGACTCCAGATTAAATAGAGGCTGGGTCACATGCTGCACTTGGCCAATCACAGCCATGCCATTAGTAGGCATGGCTGTGATGGCTTCTTAGGGCAAGAAGTAAAACGCTATCAAATTGGCAGCAGTGCAGCCCTTTAGAAAGCGGCAAAAAATCGCCGAACAACGAACCCGAACCCGAACTTTTTTGAAAATGTTCGGGTCCGGGTCCGTGTCCCGAACACCCCACTATATAGTTCAGGTTCACTCATCCCTAGTCAGAATACTTCTATACAAATCCTCTATTTGGAAAACTCCTGTATTAGGAGCCTACTGACTGTTTCCAATCAAACTGTGAACTCTTGTACAAATGACAAGCTATCAATAATCACTGAGCATATTGTATGTAACCCACTAGTAGGACCCCAAGAGAACTATGAGGTAACTGCAAGCTGACAAATATTGACTCTGTTAGGTGTCGTTCCCATTATGCAATACTTAAGATATGATGTTTATCAATATATATGCATCTGTACGCATATTCCTTATTCAAACATGCTTTTATATTTTATATACTCTCTATATTAATTATCTCATTCCCTAATATTATTTATTTTGATATCTCCTATTTTTTATATATGACCTTTCACATATATATATTTCAAGACCACTTGAGTTATTTTGCCACTATTCCTTCATTGATAAACCCATTTCATTCAAGAGACCCGGAGCACACCTACTAATCCAGCTGTACCCGATGAGCAACAATTAACCTTTAATTAACCTTGAATTAGAAAGGCGTGGATAAAAAGGGCGCTAAAATCAGGATGGCGGATTACCATTGAGGAAGGGGTGAGGACATACCCAGAAACGTGTCTGTTGATTTAATACTATCCACCCGTCCAGATTATTAAGGACAAACCATTTGGAAGCGCTTCTAGTAAAGAACTTTTGCCCACACATCCATGGCAACCTTTTCGGGACACACAGCTGGCACATACTTGTCGCACAGGACACCAAGTCATCATACCACGTGACACGCCAAGCCTCCATAACACATGGGACTTTGAGCCTCCACATCGTGAGGAACACTACACACCATGTGGGACGCCAAACCAGCCGCCACCACTGAAGGCAGACATCGGGCAACTACACACTAACAAGTGTGAGAGGACGTGCACGAAGACATCTAGAAAGGTAACCATTGACAGCTTGTTTTACTTCTGTGGGACGCCACAGGAGGATAACAAACAGCACCTGTCTGCCCTATCACCTGGATCTTACATAGCAGCATCAGTGAGTTCATTCACAATTGTTATAGCCATACTGCTATTCAAGTTAAACAACCACAAGTTACAATAGCCAAATTACCTATCCTTGGGTAGTAAATATATCTAGAATATTGAAACATCTGGCTGAGAATTATCCAGCAGAACTAGGCTACTATTTTACAATAGATTTGACCACTGAACCTCAGAGTGTTTTTTTACCTTTTTAATTTTAATTTTAATTTTTGTAATTTTTTCACTTTTATATATTTTTTAAGCAACTATTGATTATATCTTCCTCCAATTGTCCCCCAACAAGAACATACTATGTGTTTTAAATACCCCATCTTTATTAAGACAAACAAATAAACTACCTATTTTAATATTTATTATTGTCTTTCTACTTGCGACCAGATACAGTGTGCCAATCTACCAGCAAACATTTTTAACCCTACACTCCAATTTTGAGCACCTGGCACGACAATTGACAGGTGAGCACCTATATAATTGCATTTGTCCAGAAGTTCAGTTTGTTCTCCCTCTGAGCTGGTGTAAATAGGGCCTCAATTTTGGACTGTTAGCGAGGGTCTAACATGGTGGAGAGGCAGTAGTCATCCCTCTGCTGAAGTGTGACAATTTGGCTGTCACTACGTAAGCAACTTTGCATGCATCGGGCCATTTGTGCAAGTGACTTGGAGGGACTCCCTGCCTTCATCTCCATTGCATACTGCCACGGTGTGTCTGGGTCCTCTGCCTCCTCTTTCTCATCTTCCTCTTGCTCCTCCGGCTGCTCCTGCTCTTCCTCTCCTGTCAACTGTGTAGGAAAAACACTACACATTGCATGTGCTCCAATGTCCTCCTCCTCCTCCTCCTCCTCCAGTTCAGCCCCCACAGGGCTTATGCAGCCTTGAAATGTAGGCGCCACATCTACAGTCCACTGGTCAGCCAGATTTACCAGCATCATTTCCAGGACATGAATCAGTGGAATGTCGTTGTTCATCCCGTAGTCCTGACGACTGACAAATAAAGTGGCCTCCTCAAAGGGCACGAGCAAACTTCAGCTGTCACACATGAGCTGCCACTGGCTAACATCAAAATTATACCGGGGAGTACCACCATCCACCTGTATCATCGAGAAATCGTATATGGCCTTTCTCTGTTCATATAGTCGGTCCAACATATGGAGGGTGGAATTCCAATGGGTGGAAATGTAGCATATCAGCCTATGTTGTGGGATGCCGTTCTTCCACTGCAGCTCAAGGAGGGTGTGCTTTGTGGTGTACGAGTGGTTGAAGTGCATGCAAATTTTACTGGCCATTTTTAGGATATCTTGAAGATGGGTGGAAGACTTCAAAAAACGCTTGACAATGAGATTGAACACGTGTGCTATGCAGGGCACATGGCTCATCCCTCCTTGACGCAGCGCCGTCAAACTAGGTGCAGAACAGCATGACACCATCGTGCCCTGCACATGTGGTATGCTGGTGGGGCACTATGAATTGTCCCTAAAGTGGAGGCTGAGGACACGGTGGAGAATGAGGAGGCAGAGGCGGACTTTGTCGCCGGATCAATGGCGTGAGAACGTGGAGGCAGAAGCAGCATCACATTGCCAAGTTGCTGGTTTGGCTGGGCAGGAACCACATTTACCCAGTGGGCTGTAAAGGACATATATTGTCCTTGACTGTAGTTACAGCTCCACATGTCGGCGCTGACATGCACTTTGGCAGACACCGACAGGCTCAAGGACTATCCTACCTTCTGTTCTACATATTTGTGCAGGGCCGGTACAGCCTTTTTGGCAAAGAAATGACGGTTTGGGACTCTCCACCTCAACTTAGCACAAGCCCTCAGTTCTCTGAAAGGTGCAGAGTCCACCACTTGAAATGGGAAGGACTGCAGCACCAGCAACTTGACCAGGAGCACGTTAAGCTTCAGCTCCGTTGGATGAGTGCACGAATACTGTTGTCTCTTGGACATCGCTTCAGTGATTGCTGACGGAATGACAGACGAGGAGTATTAGGGCGAGGAGCAGGAGCATCAGGACCGGTAGATGATGGGAAGGATAGAAAGCTCCCTTCGGCTGAGGTGGTGGAGCCTTGACTGCCTGAAATCGGGTGTATGCCACTTGGTGATGCTGAGGTTGCTGCAGCAGGCTGGACCACCACATTGGAGCCTCGGTTCTCCCAGGCCACTTTATGGTCACACTGCATATGTTTAAGCAGGGCCGTGGTGCCAATATTGGCACCCTGGCCACACTTTACCTTCCGCCCACAGATTCGGCAAATGGCCATGTTTACCTCCTCCGGCGGCTCAGCAAAAAACTGCCAGACCACCGAGTACGTGATTTTACCCTTAACACTACGCACTGACTGACTGCTACCGCCGCTGCCTACGTGAAACCCTGCACCACTACTTTCTGGGTAGGTAGGCTCCTCGAAGCAGGTGGTCTACCCAGGGCACATTTCGCTCCCAACCTCCCACTGCTGCCACCTTGCTGACTCCTGGCCACACTACCGACTTGCTGTCTCCGCTGCTGCCTTATGCACAAGCTGCCACCCTCTTCTCCCGATGATGATAAAGCCCCTTCGTCATCCGGCTCACAAGTGCGATCAGCTAAATCATCATCATCGAGTACTGTCTGCATGCCACTGATGTCCTCATCAACCGTCTTTGGGTCAGGAGCCTGACTGCTCGCAACACCAGCTCCTGTGCCACTCTGCTTATCACTACTTGCCCGCCTAGTGGAGTTAGTGGCGGATGTCTCCTCCACATCTTGGCTTGCCAGTATAGAAAGAAGACCGGCACTTCACTGCAGATACTTTTTCCAAATGCTCCTTTATTTGTCACATAATACACAATAGGGTATTATGTGACAAATAAAGGAGCATTTAGAAAAAGTATCTGCAGCGAAGTGCTGGTCTTCATTCTATGATTGTTTCGGGGATGCAGACCCATTGACACGTGCACAGCGACTCAGACTGCAGCCGTGCTGACCAGTTCAACATTTGGCTTGCCAATAGTTGCTGACTGTCTTCTAGTAGCTCGTCCTCACTGTATAGTGGAGCTGAGCCCACAGTACACAATACTTCTCTGGCTAAGGAAACAGAAAAGGACAGAGGCAGGTTGAGGACAAACAATGGCAGAGGTCCTGCTCCTGGGCCATGCCAACTAAGGGTTGTGTCTGACAAACTCCCCGACTCTTGGCTGGGGGTTGTCTGTTGTCACTTTGGATGAAGTTGATGACCATGTCAACCATTCAAGACCCGCTGGGTTGCTGGTCGAGACACGACCGCTAGATGACACCAGGAGCTCAGGACTCTCAAAGTGACGGCAAATAAGCTCATTTTTTTCCCAACTAATACACACCAAAAAAGGCTTTAGAACATATAACTGCACCACTGAATGGCTAATAAGCCCTTTTTTTCCACTAATACACCCCAAAAAAGGCTTTAGAACATATAACTGCACCGCTGAACAGCAAACAAGCTCTATTTTTTTCCCCCACTAATACACCCCAAAAAAGGCTTTAGAACATATAACTGTACCACTGAATGGCTAATAAGCCCTTTTTTCCCACTAATACACCGCAAAAAAGGCTTTAGAAAATATAACTGCACCGCTGAACGGCTAATAAGCCCTTTTTTTCTCCATTAATACACTCAAAAAAAGGCTTAAGAACATATAACTGCACCACTAAACTGCAAATAAGCTCTTTTTTTCACTAATACACCCCAAAAAAGGCTTTAGAACATATAACTGCACCACTGAACAGCTAATAAACCCTTTTTTTTCCACTAATACATCCGGAAAATTTAGAACATATAACTGCACCACTGAATGGCAAATAAGCCCTTATTTTTTTCCATTAATACACCCCAAAAAAGGCAGTAATTTTCTCACTTCACCACAAAACGGCAAATAAGCGCCTTTTTTCCCCATCTAATACACCCCCAAAAAATGCTTTAGAACATATAACTGCACCTCTGATCGGCTAATATGCCCTTTTTTTTCACTAATACACCCCAAAAAAAGCTTCAGAACGTATAACTGCACTGCTGGATGGCAAATAAGCTCATTTTTCCCACTAATACACGCCAAAAAAGGCTTTAGAACATATAACTGCACCACTGAATGGCTAATAAGCCCTTTTTTTTCCACTAATACACCCCAAAAAAGGCTTTAGAACATATAACTGCACCGCTGAACAGCAAATAAGCTCTATTTTTTCCCCCACTAATACACCCCAAAAAAGGCTTTAGAACAGGCATGTCCAAACTCTGGCCCTCCATATGTTGCAAAACTACAACTCCCACCATTCCTGGACAACCTACAGCTATCAACCTACAGAAGGGCATGATGGGAGTTGTAGTTCTGCAACACCTGGAGGGCCAGAGTTTGGACATGCCTGCTTTAGAACATATAACTGTACCACTGAACGGCTAATAAGCCCTTTTTTTTCTCCATTAATACACCCAAAAAAAGGCTTTAGAACATATAACTGCACCACTAAACGGCAAATAAGCTTTTTTTTTTCACTAATAAACCCCAAAAAAGGCTTTAGAACATATAACTGCACCGCTGAATGGCTAATAAACCCTTTTTTTTCCACTAATACACCCGAAAAATTTAGAACATATAACTGCACCACTGAATGGTAAATAAGCCCTTATTTTTTTCCATTAATACACCCCAAAAAAGGCAGTCATTTTCTCACTTCACCACACAACGGCAAATAAGCGCCTTTTTTCCCCACTAATACTCCCCCAAAAAGCTTTAGAACATATAACTGCACACCTGAACGTCAAATAAGCCCTTTTTTTTCCAGTTATCCACGCCAATAAAGGCTTTAGAACATATAACTGCACTGCTGAACTGCAAATAATACTTTTTGTGAGGACAGGCAATGGTGTTCATGGGCAGTGACCAACCGACAACATAGCAAGTCTCTGTAGTAGTCCATTTTTGCATCCCTCTCAGAAGGTCCAAAAAATAAACCCTTGAGGGTCTAACAATGTGGATAGCCAGTAGTCATCCCTCTGCCAAATCCTGACAATGCGGCTATCACTACACAAACAAGAAAGCATGCATCAGGCCATTTGCACAAGAGTCTTGGAGGGACTCCCTGCTTCCATCTCCACTGCATACTGCCATGGAGTAGGAGTAGGAGGAGAAAGAACATCAGGAGCTATAGACTATGTTGAAGTCAAAGGGAAGGAATTGCAGCTTTCTTCTGCTAACATTCCCAAGCCCTGACTGCTGGAGAGGTGGTGCGGGCTGGAGGGAGATGCAGTGGTTGCTGCATCAGGCTGTAACACAAAATAAAGTGGGATGGTATTCCGTGCCAAATCATGGTGATGTTCCATGTGTTGACTCAGGGTTGTCATGTCATCATTTGCACTTTGGCCATGCTTCACCTTCTGCCCACACATCCTGCGTACTGCCATGCTAACGCCTGCCAGAGACACAATGTCAAGTATAGCATTTTCCCTCCACCACTGCGTGATGCCTGCCTGCTTTTTTATGAACCCTTGCACTGCTAGTGGGTCTTTCAAAGGTAGTCTCTTGAGTAGCAGACAGTGTACCCCTCCAATGTTTGGCTGCAGATCTTTGGGACACTAAAATAACATAAAATACATAAAAATAAACATTCTAAACCTGAGCACAAGTGATTGACAGTGGCACCTGCCACCCTGCAAACAGAGGAATTGGCAGCAATGCCACCACATCTTTCAACGTCACCAAGCATCTCCACACTATCCCCTGGAAGCATTCAGCTGTCCATCTCCCAATTAGAAAAAGAAATGGAAAGAGTAAGTACCTACCCAGTCGCGATCCCTGGCCTTGAATGCCAGAATTTCAAAATTCCTGGTCCTTTGAAATGCTGTCATTCTATCTGGTGGAGATGGATGGAGACTTTTAAAAAACGTATGGTGCTGGCTGTCCCACAGTACGTGGTTCCCAGCCGCCACAACTTTTCCAGGCGAGCCATTTCTTCCCTGCACAACCAAGTGGCGGACAAAATCAGGTGTGCACTGTGCAACACCATCTGTGACAAGGTCCACATAACCACCAATACATGGACCGGTAAGCACGGGCAGGGAAGTTATATCTCCCTAACAGCACACTGGGTAAATGTAGTGACGGCTGGGCCAGAGGCGGATAGCAGTTTGGCACATGTCCTTCCACTCCCGAGGATTGCAGGGCATTTCTATTTGCCTCCTGTGGCCTCCTACTCCGCTTCCTCCTACTATACCATTTCCTCATCCTTTCAGCGTAACACCTTCACCACCAACATCAGCACAGCCAGGGGGAAACAACAGCAGGCTGTTCTGAAACTCATCTGTTTAAGGGACAAACCCCACACCGCGCAAGAGCTTTGGACGGGCATGGAACAACAGACCGATGAGTGGTTGGTGTCACTGAGCCTCAAGCCCGGCCTGGTGGTGTGTAATTATGGGCGAAATCTCGTAACAGCTCTGGGCCTAGCCGGTTTGACACACGTCCCTTGCCTGGTGCATGTGATGAATTTGGTGGTGCAGAAATTCCTAAACACCTGACAGTGAAAATCAATTCAGTTAATCCAGCTCTTAGATTCTGGTGGGACAAATTCACTTTTATTGGTGCTCAAGGACCCCTGCGGCCTGAGTCTCAGCTGTAACAGGCAAATAATTTTATTAAATTTGTCGTTTAGATGGTTGGGTAACATTTCCACGGTTATCAGGACTTTGTATTATAAATCGTAACAAATACTATACAAGGAACATTTTAAAGAGAAAA
The DNA here is from genome assembly GCA_033119425.1 of Bufotes viridis. NCBI lineage: Eukaryota > Metazoa > Chordata > Amphibia > Anura > Bufonidae > Bufotes > Bufotes viridis. The sequence continues at coordinate 292,590,719 of CM065593.1, read as the reverse complement.
TTAACCCGACCAGACTCCCACCCTACACCCCCACCCCTTTCACTCAAACCACTCATTAATGCCCATTCACAAACTATTTACAAATTTACTTATAAACATATTTAAATAACTATAAGTCAGATAAACTAAATAAACACACAAAACTTTGTACATGCCTTACCCTTAACTTATAAGGCCAGACATATACAATTGGCTCGGAGGGTGGGTTACTGCACCAACATAGGCCAGGTACACAATTGTCCAGCCAGGGAACAGTTCTGGAGGAGGAGGAGAAGAAACCATGTTCACAGCAGGGTGGCACCCAAAGCAGCTCACGACCATCACTTGAGCGTGGCTGGGGGGATACGGAGGACACTGATGATATATCCCACAGAGGACAGCTTGTCGTTGCCTCTGGGAAGCCTAATACAAAAAAACTAGAGACCCTATTAAGGGAGGGTTCCATAGCAACAAAAAAACTTTGCTCAATTGAGCTCAATTCACCACTTTTACCCTTAATATTTAAATCAGTAAAACTTCACTTTTATTAGTAGTTCTCTAAAAATGTTTGTGAGTTTTGACCACTTGTTAAAACTACTGCTCGAATTGCACTACTATCGCTAGGTTGCTAGTGGTAGCGGAGGGTGTGCACTACCCTCTAACCTTCCCACAAGTTTGCAATCAGTGTATGACTACCTGCTGACTAATCCTGCAGGTACTCGGTGCTGTGAACATACACCCTAAAGTAAATAACTGTTTCCTACTGTTTCCTACTCAGTGTTTAGCAACTCAGCAGAGCTAAAACCAACAGATTCTGTCCCAACATGTTTCACCAGATAAACTGGCGTCTTCAGGAAAGGACAGACTTTCCTGAAGACGCCAGTTTATCTGGTGAAACATGTTGGGGGACAGAATCTGTTGGTTTTAGCTCTGCTCGAGTTGCTAAACACTGAGTAGGAAACAGTAGGAAACAGTTATTTACTTTAGGGTGTATGTTCACAGCACCGAGTACCCTGCAGGATTAGTCAGGCAGGTAGTTATACACTGATTGCAAACTTGTGGGAAGGTTAGGAGGGTAGTGCACACCCTCCGTTACCACTAGCAACCTGTGCGATAGCAGTGTGCAAATTCGAGCAGTAGTTTTAACAAGTGTGTCAAAACTCACAAACATTTTTAGAGAACTACTAATAAAAGTGAAGTTTTACTGATTTAAATATTAAGGGTAAAAGTGGTGAATTGAGCTCAATTGAGCAAAGTTTTTTTGTTGCTCTGGGAAGCCTGGCACACATGAGCAACTACATGCTGCAATGACTGCTGAGTTGCTCACATTCTAACTTGTACAGATTAGTGGGTGGCCACCCTGCTGGATCCCTGTTACAAGAACAACGTGCCGTCCTTGAAGCGTGATCGGAAGAAGCCAACGTTGGTAGACGCGCTGCTGATGGCATTCACACCTGACACCGGAGGCTCAGTGGAAGCACAAGGCTAAAGCAGAGGAGGAGGAGGAAGAAGTCACCAACGCAGCTGGGTCACCGCCAGCACCTCAGAAGGCAGGGTTAGCATGGCCAAAATGTGGAAAAGCTTTGGTACATCTTAGCAAGAGGCAGCATTTCCGTAAAATGTTGGAATAGTATCTGTGCACACGCCTACACGTACTGACTGATGGGCTGCCCAGGGTCATAGCTACCGGGGAAGCAGGGAAAGCGGCTGCTTTGGGGCCCTGACCAAGGGCCCATCCAGGAGGAGGAGGACTAAAAGACTTTGTCATGGCCCCCTCAACAGTATTATATGATGAAATTATATACAGTGGTAGTATAGACAGTGTTGAAAAATGATGGAACAGCTGCCTGGTCTGAGAGAGCGATCTTTAGTAGCCACAGGAATGGGGGCAGCATGAAAGGAAGGGGTTACAAAAAAATTACTGGGGTAGGGGGGCCCAATTCAAAAATTTGCTGTTGGGCCCAGTCATTTCGAGCTACGCCACTGGGTCTGCCGCATTCAACTTCTGGGTCTCCAAATTGGGGACATGGATACCGGCCTCACCCAACCATTGTTATACTACAGCACACACTTTGTTTTCTTTTTTATATTTCCCAATGTTTTGGGGTCTACCCCAATTTATAAAAAAAAGAAAGAAAAGAAAACACATTGTTGTTGGCGACTACCTTTGGCTTCACAGCCAAAAAAGGCTTTATGTCAGGCAACAATGCAACCGCCAATTGTAATGAACTAAGTTCCCTGTCTGTTATACAGTGCAGGGGTACTTTGAAAGAAAAAAGGGGTACAGATCAGCCAACAATCTGAACGCCACCTAATTTACAGCATACAGTTGTGTTCAAAATTATTTAACCCCCACTGAAATTGAGTGTTTTGGCCAGTTTGACATTGATTTTGATCATTTCAGTCATCTTGTTTACAATTAAATCAAAGAGGCACTTGTAAGTCAGACAAATATAACATAACATTTTTAATGAAATAACCACAAATGTATTTTCTGTGCTCACATCATTATCAGTTTTGTTCAACCCCCAAGTGACATTTAATCTTAGTACTTAGTACAACATCCTTTTCCAGTTATAACAGCTTTTAAATGTGAAGCATAGCTTGACACAAGTGTCTTGCAGCGATCTACGGGTATCTTCGCCCATTCTTCATGGGCAAAAGCCTCCAGTTCAGTCACATTCTTAGGCTTGCGCGCTGCAACTGCTTTCTTTAAGTCCCACCAGAGGTTCTCAATCGGATTTAAGTCTGGTGACTGCGATGGCCACTTCAAAATGTTCCAGCCTTTAATCTGCAACCATGCTCTAGTAGACTTGGAGGTATGCTTGGGATCATTGTCCTGTTGAAAGCTCCAACGACTCCCAAGCCTCAGGTTTGTGACGGACTGCATCACATTTTCATTCAATATCTCCTGGTACTGAAGAGAATTCATGGTACCTTGAACACGCTGAAGCTTCCCTGTACCTGTAGAAGCAAAACAGCCCCAAAGCATGATTGACCCCCCGCCATGCTTCACAGTAGTCAAGGTGTTCTTTTCTTCATAGGCCTTGTTCTTCCTCCTCCAAACATAGCGTTGATCCATGGGCCCAAACAGTTCTAATTTTGTTTCATCAGTCCACAGAACACTATCCCAAAACTTTTGTGGTTTGTCCACATGACTTTTGGCATACTGCAGTCGACTCTTCTTATTCTTTGGAGACAGCAAGGGGGTGTGCCTGGGAGTTCTGGCATGGAGGCCTTCATTACGCAGTGTGCACCTTATTGTCTGAGCTGAAACTTCAGTACCCGCATCTGACAATTCTTTTTTCAGTTCCTCAGCAGTCACACGGGGACTTTTCTCCACTTTGCGCTTCAGGTAGCTCACAGCAGTCGAAGTCAGCATCTTCTTTCTGCCACGACCAGGTAGCGTTTCAACAGTGCCCTTTGCCTTGAATTTGCGAATGATGCTTCCTATGGTGTCTCTTGGTATGTTTAACATCTTTGCAATCTTCTTATAGCCATTGCCCTTCCTGTGAAGAGAAATCACCTCGTCTCTTGTCTTCCTGGACCATTCTCTTGACTTCACCATGTTTGTAAACACACCAGTAAATGTCTAGAAGGAGCTGAGTATCATAGTCATTTTAAATCTGCCTAATTGGTGCTTATTATGCTTGATTGCTGCTCCTTGACATCCACAGGTGTTTTCAATACCTGATCAAAAACACTTGAATGAACCTCTGTTCTAAAGAGTGGTAGGCTTTAAGGGGTTGAATAATTGTGCCAATGAAGAAATCACAAAAAAAACATTTAATACTGTATTACAAAAACAATTGATGTCATTTTAGGCCTCTTTCACACTAGCGTTGTTTCTTTCCGTCCTAGAGTTACGTCCTCGGGGCTCTAGGACGGAAAGAAACTGATCAGGATAATCCCAATGCATCATGAATGGAGAGAAATCCGTTCAGGATGCATCAGGATGTCTTCCGTTCAGTATGTGAACGTTTTTTGGATGTTGACAAAAGCGCAGCATGCTGCAGATTTGTCTCCGTCCAAAAAGCCGGAAGACATGCCGCAATGCCGGATCCGGAATTAATGCCCATTGAAGAGCATTATTCCGGATCCGGCATTAAGCTAAACGTTGATTCGGCGCATCGCCGGATCCGACGTTTAGCGCTGCGCATGCGCAGCAGCCGTTCCGATCGGCGCCCCAGTGTAAGCTGGGGCTCCGATCGGTTACCATGGCAGCCAGGACGCTACTGGAGTCCTGGCTGCCATGGTAAGTACAACGCAGCAGTGTACTTACCTGCACTGCGGCCGCCGGGCGCTCCATTATGATATCACAGGTCCAGGCGGCGTTTTGAACTATGCGCCGCCCGGACCTGTGACGTCATTAAGGAGCGCCCGCGCCGCAGCGCAGGTAAGTACACTGCTGCTGAGTACCATGGCAGCCAGGACTCCAGTAGCGTCCTGGCTGCCATGGTAACAGTGAAAGCATGTTGAAGACTGATCAGGAAACTGATCAGTCTTCAAATGCTGTCAGTCCACTTGCGTTCTGACGGATCCGGCGGGACGGAAGTGCCCGCCGGATCCTCAGAACGCAAGTGTGAAAGAGCCCTTAGTTGCATTTGGTTCTTTAAAAAGTCCTTGTAAGATTTCATTCTGAACACAATTACAAATGTACACTAAATTCCCTAAAACCCTTTACAGCATTGGGGGTTGAATAATTTTGAACATAACTGTATATTTCCCAGTCAGGTATGCAGGGCAGGGGTAGTTTGGAGCATCCCCGTCATCAGGCATCTGTTTGCCCCGCAAAAGGATTATTTTAAAAGTGTATAGAAGCCACAAGGGGCCCCCATGCTGCAGATTTATCATGGAGACATCATGGAGATTTTACAGCATATAACTACAGCACCCAACACTGTAAACACCACCAAATTTACAGAATATAATTCCCAGTCAGGTATGCAAAGCAGGGGTACTTTGAAAGAAAGGGGTACAGATCACCTAACAATTTGAAGACCACCTAATTTACTGAATATATTTCCAAGTCAGGTATGCAGTGCAGGGGTACTTTATGGCCCAAAAATGTTCAGCGTTGTATGCAAAAGTGCTCTGTGGCACAATAGTACAGGTTTATTCCCCCAACTACAGAAATGCACTATTTCACCTCAAAATTATAACATAGGTAATGTAGGGGGACTTGACCTGCCAGGAAAAAGGAATTTTTCCTCCACTGAGCTACCAAAAAATAATTTGACTGATGTCCCTGGCAGGCTGGCACACATGTAGTTCACATGCAGTCCCAAGGACACTGCAGTTGCTAAAATGGCCGCCGACCCCCACCTCAGTAACAGTTGGATTAAAAATTATTTTGCAGTAACACTGGGCTCAGGGATGGGTACAAATATGTAGCATAGCACCCGCAATAATTGCTGAAGTTTGAAGATTTAACACCACCAAGTTCAACAGATTTCTTCCCTAATCTTTCCCTGAGAGCACCAGCAGCAACCTGTCCCTACACTAAGAACAGCAGATTGACGTACGGCGCTACGTGACTCCAGCTTAAATAGAGGCTGGGTCACATGCTGCACTTAGCCAATCACAGCCATGCCAATAGTAGGCATGGCTGTGATGGCTTCTTAGGACAAAGTAGTGAAATGCTTGTTGATTGGCTGCCCTGCAGCCTTTCAAAAAGCGATAAGAAATCGCCAAACAACGAACCCGAACTTTTACGGAAATGTTCTGGTCCAGGTGCGGAAAACCGTAAAGTTCGGTACGAACCCGAACTATACAGTTCGGGTACGCTCAACTCTAATCAAGAACATACCAGAGCCCATGAACCCCGTCAAGGTCTCTCAGTGTGGCACGGGACCTAACGCTAACCTATCTATGCCGTATGGACAGTTTATGATAGGTGCATAAAGTCCGACACACAGCCAGCAGCTCCCAGTTACCTCCAGCCTGAAATCACACATACAATGCGAGAAGGGAGGAGGCTGTGAGTCCCACCTATAACAGGCTCATGTGACGCAGGCTGCCCAGTTGCACCTGAATGTTAACCATAGATCAAAATCAAGGCATATTTAAACCTGAGGTTGCCCGACCTCCCATTTTATTCTCAGATTTTGTTTGCATACATATACAAACAAAATCAGAGAATAAAATGGTCTAAATGGCAAGAGATGCTCAAAACCCCAATTGCTGTTGCTCATTTCTACCCGGGGGAACAAATCCTGCCCATGTGATCCATTGCTACCAAAAATCCACAGCAAAAATGCATACAATAGAGGATGACGGCAGCGGACCACACGTACCACAAAAACATCCTACACAGGTCTTAAAAGCAGAAAATGCTCAAAACCCCATATGTTGTTGCTGTTGCACAGTTCTTGATATAAGAATATATTGGCGAACTGTCTCATTTTAATATCAGCGTGTGGCTTTAGCCATATATTGTCAATTGCATTTACCATTGTAGTGCACCAATTTCAGTGACTCTGCCCTAGGTCCCCCCAATGCCTCTTCTTTAGGTGCACCCCTATAAGTTCCCCAGCTCCAGATGCCCCCACTCTAAATGCACCACTAATGTTACCTTTTCTCCAGTTACCCCTGCTCCAGAATCCCCACTATTACCCTGCCTCAGGTGACCTTAATGCCTCTGCTTCCGTTTGTGTCCTTTGCTCATGTTGCTCCTCTAGCAACTTTACTTGGGCTTTGTTAAAGATCATAACCTGCAAAGAGGGTTGGACTTATGCCCGAAAAATTCTGCACAGTGTATCATATTCTCCAGTATTGACACGTATGGTTTACATGGTGGCAGTGATGATATTCCATATTTACAGGCATCACTACTGCCAGATACTGGTGGGGGAGTAGTAAAGGATTTAAAGGGGTTGTCCAAGTTTTCAAGTTATCCTCTCCACACCATAAGGCATAACTATATGAATAGTGGGGTCCAATTCTGAAACCCCCAATGATCTCAGGAACGGGTCCTGTTCCCCCTTTTTATGGTGTGACAAGCTTCACATATGCAGTGCTGGTCCATTAATACTCTTTGGGACCACTGGAATTAGCCAGCGTTGTACTCCGCCATCTCTGTCGACTCTATAGAGAATGGATGGAGGCAAGGCATATGCTCGAACTGCCACTCAGTCAAGAAGGGGGATCAGTGGGGGCTCCAGCAGTCAGACCCCCAGCGTTCAGACCCCATCACTTAATTATCCCCAATCCTGTGGATAGATAATAACTAGAAAAGTGGACATAGGCCCTTTAACAGACAAGCATTTCGATTTTAGTTTGACACATATTTTGGGCCAGATTTTAAATTGGTATTTTTTTTTTACACCCAAAGAAAACCTTTAAGGATAGGGAATGTGAAAAGGTGAAACAGCTATGACACGACAGGTGATAAGTGTCTGATTGATGGGGGTCTGGCTGCTAGGACCCCCATGATCAGGGGAACGTGGTCTCAAAGGGGTTTTCTCACTTCAGTAAGTCGGATTTGTCATGTAGAGAGACCTTGACGTGGTGTCCGAGCTTAAGACATGTCCTCCTAGTAGGATGTGTCGAACTAACCTCTCAATTTTAACATCAGTGTGAGGGTTTAGTATTGCCGCAGAGTGCTCCTGCCTTTGCTATGGTTATGTTAGAGAAAGTTAATACAAGCCACTTACTAATATATTGTTACTATCCATATTGCCTCCTTTGCTGGCTGGATTTATTTTTCCATCACATTATACACTGCTCATTTCCATGGTTATGACCACCCTGCAATCCATCAGTGGTGGTCGTGCTTGCACACTATAGGATAAAGCACTAGCCTATGTGTGCTCCCATGGTTCCGGCCACTAGAGAGGCTGACGCTTTTGCCTATAGTGTGCAAGCATGACCACTACTGCTAGATTGCAGGGTGGTCTGTAGCCATGGAAATGAGCAGTGTATAATGTGATGGAAAAATGAATCCAGCCAGCAAAGGAAGCAATAAGGATAATAATATTAGCAAGTTGCTAGTATTAACTTTCTCTACATGATAAATGCCACTTACTGAAGTGAGACAACCCCTTTAAGACCCTTGTATACATAGATTGGCGGTAATGTAATTGAATGTCTCAGGACCCTTTTTTTCATGATCAGTGCGTGTTCCAGCAGTCAGACCGCAGCAATCTCATATTTATCACCTATCCTGTAGATAGCCGATAGGTCATTATGGTAGGACAACCCTTTTAAATACACTGTAGATTATATGCAATCTGAGGAGGTAAATTTGATAAATTTCATGACAGACATTCATGCTTAAAGGGGCTAAAGGGGCTGTCTCACTTCAGTAAATGGCATTCATCATGTAGAGAAAGTTAATACAAGGCACTTTCTAATATATTGTTATTATCCATATTGCCTCCTTTTTCCATCACATTATACACAGCACGTATCTGTGGTTAATACCACCCTGCAATCCACTATAGGGAAAGGCTGGAAGTGCGCATAGGCCAACAACTTTACCTATAGTGTGCAAGCACGGCCACCACTACTGGATTGCAGAGTGGTCAAAACCATGGATACGAGCAGTGTATAATGTGATGGAAAAGAGCCAGTATGGAGAATCAGAATACAATAGTAACTGCCTTGTATTAACTTTCTCTACATAATAAATGCCATTTGTTGAAGTGAGGCAGCCACTTTAAGTGTGCTACACCTAATAGGGTTAGGCAAAAAATGTCTTGATGAGTGCATTGCATTTGTGTGATAGGAACTGCATGTGACTTAAAGGGGTTGTCCAAGTCATATTCATTGATGACATATCCTTAGGATAGGTCATCAATATCAGATCGACAGGGGTCCGACAGCCGGCACCCCACACCATCAGGAGTTTGAAGAGAAGGCATGCGCCGTTCCAGCGCTGCCTCCTCTTCATTGTTTACCGGCTGGCCGTCGCATCTGCAGGGTTGAGCAGGTGTAATTACACCCAAGCCGTCCCATTGAAATTAATGGGATGGTTTAGGTGTAATAACACTGTTGTACCCCTGCCGATCTGATATTGATGACCTATCCTAAGGATAAGTCATTAATAAATATAACTTGGACAACCCCTTTAAGAGCAGGATATCCATATAGGATACTTTCACAATTGCGGTAGCAGGGTCCCGCAAGCTATACCAGTGGGGGAATAGCCTGCCAGATCCGAGCTCACTCTAGCCCACCGTGCCACCAGAGGTCCGCTCCGGCCCCATTCACTATAATGGGGGCGGGCCAGAGGTCCGGCCGCAGCACGGCAAACATGCCGAGAGGCGGCCGGACAAAAACTACAGTGGACTATCGGCGGCACGAGAACCATTTAATATAAGGAAGGGCTACGAGAACCATTCAGTATCATTACATTTTAACCCCTTAAGGACTCAGCCCTATTTCACCTAAAGGACTTGGCCATTTTTTGCAAATCTGACCACTGTCACTTTATGTGGTGATAACTTTAAAATGTTTTTTCTTATCCAGGCCATTCTGAGATTGTTTTTTCGTCACATATTGTACTTCATGACACTGGTAAAATTAAGTCGAAAAATTTCATTTTTATTTATAAAAAAATATCAAATTTACCAAAAATTTGGAAAAATTAGCAATTTTCCAAGTTTCAATTTCTCTACTTCTATAATACATAGTAATACCGCCCAAAAAAGTTATTGATTTACATTCCCCATATGTATACTTCATGTATCGATCATTTTGGGAATGCCATTTTATTTTTTGGGGACGTTACAAGGCTTAGAAGTTTAGAAGCAAAAACCCACTTTTTAGGGACCAGTTCAGGTCTGAAGTCACTTTGTGAGGCTTACATAATAGAAACCATCCAAAAATGACCCCATTCTAGAAACTACACCCCTCAAGGTATTCAAAACTGATTTTTACAAACGTCATTAACCCTTTAGGTTTTCCACAAGAGTTAATGGAAAATGGAGATAAAATTTCAGAATTTCGATTTTTTGGAAAATTTTCCGTTTGAATCCATTTTTTCCAGTAACAAAGCAAGGGTTAACAGCCAAACAAAACTCAATTTTTATTGCCCCGATTCTGTAGTTTTTAGAAACACCCCATATGTGGGCGTAAACTGCTGTATGGCCAAACAGCAGGGCGCAGAAGTAAGGGAATGCCATATGGTTTTTGGAAGGCGGATTTTGCTGGACTGGATTTTTGACACCATGTCCCATTTGAAGCCCCCAGATGCACCCGTAGAGTAGAATCTCCAAAAAAGTGACTCCATCTAAGAAACTACACCCCTCAAGGTATTCAAAACTGATTTTACAAACTTTGTTAACCCTTTAGGTGTTCCACAAGAGTTATTGGCAAATGGAGATGAAATTTCGGAATTTCTATTTTTTGTTACCTTGCCTCAAAAAAAGTGTAATATAGAGCAACCAAAAATCATATTTACCCTAAAATAATACAAACAAAACTGCCACCTTATCCCGTACTTTCCAAAATGGGGTCACTTTTTTGGAGTTTCTACTCTAGGGGTGTATCAGGGGGGCTTCAAATGGGATATGGTGTCAAATAACCAGTCCAGCAAAATCTGCCTTCCAAAAACCATATGGCGTTCCCTTCCTTCTACGCCCTGCCGTTTGGCCATACAGCAGTTTACGACCACATATGGGGTGTTTCTGCAAACTAGAGAATCGGGGCAATATATATTGAGTTTTGTTTGGCTGTTAACCCCTGTTTTTTTACTGGAAAAATTGATTAAAATGGAAAATTTGCAAAAAAATAGCTATTTTCGGACCGTTTTTATATTTTGTCATTTACATAGTTGAACTGACAGGTTAGATTGGGTGCTATTTCTATAGAGCAGGTTGCTACGGATGCGGCAATACCAAATATGGCTACTTTTTGGGGGGTTTTGTTTCAGTTTTACATAATACAGCATTTTTTGAAAAAAAAGATTTTTTTAGTGTCTTCACATTCTGAAAGCCATATTTTTTTTATTTTTGGGCGACTGTCTTATTTAGGGGCTCATTTTTTGCGGGATGAGATGGCGGTTTGATTGGAACTATCTTGGGGTGCATATGACATTTTGGTCGCCTGCTATTACACTTTTTGTGATGTAAGGTGACAAAAATGGCTCTTGACACCGTATTTTTATTTTTTTTGTTGTGTTCACCTGAGGGTTTTGGTCATGTGTTATTTTTATAGAGCAGGTTGCGACGGACACGCTCGATACCAAATATGTATACTTTTTATTTATTTATTTAAGTTTTACACAATATTATTATTTTTTAAAACAAAACAAATCATGTTTTAGTGTCTCCATAGTCTGAGAGCCCTATTTTTTTTTTTTGGGGGGTGATTGTCCTATGTGGGGTATCATTTTTTGCGGGATGAGATGACGGTTTGATTGGCACTATTTTTGGGTGCATATAACTTTTTGATCGCTTGCTATTACAGTTTGAGATGTGAGGTGACAAAAATGTTTTTTTTTACATTGTATTTATTTTATTTTTTTAACAGTATTTACCTAAGGGGTTAGATAATGTGATATTTTTATAGAGCAGGTTTTTACGGACGCGGCGATACATAATATGTATACGTTTTATTTATTTATTTTACTTTAACACAATAATAGCATTTTAGAAAAAAAAAATTATGTTTTAGTGTCTCCATAGTCTGAGAGCCATATTTTTTTGGGGAAAAAAATCGCGAACAATCGCGATTGTCCAATATAAGGACTCATTTTTTGCGGGATGAGATGGCGGTTTTATTGGTACTATTTTGGGAGGCATACGCCTTTTTGATCACTTGGTATTACACTTTTTGTGATGCAAGGTGACAAAAAATGGCTTTTACACCATTTTTGTGTTTTTTTACGGTATTTGCGTGAGGGTTAGGTCACGTGATATTTTTATAGAGGAGATTTTTACGGACGGCGATACCTAATATGTGTAGTTTATTTGTTTTTTGTTTTTATTCAGTGATATGTATTTTTCTTATTTTTACTTATTTTTCACTTTTTGACATTTTTTGACCCAGACCCACTTGGTTCTTGTAGATCCAGTGGATCTGGTGTCTATATAATACAGAACAGTACATTATATAGTGTACTGCACTGTATTTTTTTACTTTTCAATAGTTTAGCAGAAGTATGACCAGAGTTACTATACCATGGCAAGCAGGACGCTTCTGAAAGCGTCCTGCTGCCATGGTAACCATCACCCGCTGCCATTACAGAGCAGCGGGTGATGAGAAGAAGGTGAGCTCCCTCCCTCTACCATCCTATCCCGTCGGGGGCTGCAAGGTACGGCAGCCCCCGATGAGAGAGGAGGAGCTCCCTCCATGTTAACACCTTCTATACCGCGGTCCGTGCGGACCGCGGTATAGAAGGAGTTAAACTGCTGACATCTGCAGCACAGATGTCAGCAGTTTATAGCAGGGGGTCAGCAATGTGCTGACCCCCTGCTATACCCACTAGACACCAGGGAAATGGATTGAAAGGAGACGGGCGCCCACCCGCAGCACCGCCCGCAATCCCACCCCCTGCACCGCCCGGGGGACACTAAGATGCGGGGTGCAGGGGGTTAAAAATTACACTTCGGGGCAGATTTTAGTCTCTGATCCCGCGGTCACAGACCGCGAGGATCAGAGACTACAGATAGCGCAGCAAACCGCAGGTCTGAATTGACCTGCGGTGTGTTGCACGATCGCTGACACGGGGGGGTCACAGGACCCCCCACGGCATTGTCACAGGATGCCTGCTGAATGATTTCAGCAGGCATCCTGTTCCGATCACCACCCGCAGCGCTGCGGTGATCGGAACTTCTCAGGGCGTACATGTACGCCCTGAGTCCTTAAGTACCTGGACGCTAGGGCGTACATGTACGCCCTGCGTCCTTAAGAGGTCAAAGAACATCATAACAAAGACCACTCAGGCTTAAGATACGCCGCCTTAGAAAGAATCAAAAAACCCTGTCGAGGAGGAAACCACTTAGTCAGTATGTCCAGGGCAGAATCATGCAAGATATTTGAGTTTGAAACAATGATTCCAACCGGCCTAAATGCCGAATTGGAAATTTTTGGATTCCTGTAGGGTGGATGGTCTCTTGGGGACGATGGATCGAGTGTCTGGCTGTCTATCAGCACCTCGATCCCCCCTCCCCGTTAGACTATCTACCCCCCACTGACAATCAACACAAGTGAAAATAGATAGAATAAGAAACTTAACCCCTATAAACACAAATTTCTACTAAAACATGATGATCTCTCTCAGTACGACATGATATCCATACAACTAGTGACCCTATATATATATACTTTTATATATTTTTAGATATGTTTTATTTTTATTTTTATCAGATTTTTTACATATTTTTCATATTTTTTCATATATTTTCTTATATTACAGATATTCCTTACTTCATTCTTAATTTGTCATATATTTTCTCTTTTTTTATATTTTTTTATATATTAAACAATAAAATAATACGTTTTTAACAGTTTTTAATCTATTTATCTGCCTCATGGTAAAACCCCGGAAGAAGCCAGGTTGCTGGCGAAACGGCGTTGGGTTAGGAGGCGGCTAGGAGATCTACACACCATCCAGGGTATGATGATTTTTTCTTAACCACCAGGCTTTTTGCCTTTGCATTCACCTCTGCTGCATTCCTTGCCCAGGGTTTACTGCTTACAGGCGTCCTGGTTTTTTTCATTACTTTATTTTTCTTTCCCTGTTTTTTGGTGTGTGACCTCTTGGCCCCCTCCTGGGTCTTTTTCCTCATCCTTTGTTCCACCTTCGTGCTGCCTTTTTTTTTTCGTATATGTATTTATTATACCCTATCAATAAAGTTTTTTTTTCGATTTTCACTTTGTGAAGATTGTGGTTCAATTTTTGGATGATATTGGTGGCTCCACTTCTTGTGAGTCAATATCATTGTAATCTATTCCTCTCTGGTCATTATTGGGTGGCAGAACAGCCAACTATGTAAAGCAGTTACACAGGCGTGATGATGTTTTCACTGCCTGGCCCTGTCAATCAAAATAAAGAGGCTGCAGCAGTTGCAGAGAGAGCTGAGCCTCTAGGTATAACAGCAACACCCCTGTTACTCCTAGAGGCTTGTTACAAATCTGCTGACAGATCCCCCTTAAAACCAAGAAAAAAAATACTCGTCTTTTGACTGGTGTTCTGTTCCTTTCTTCTTCTGATCTCAGAGTGGACTGTAAATGATGATGTCCTTTTTCTGGTCACATTGACCACTGAAGCCATTCACAGGTCTCAGCGATGATGTGTACCAGAGAAATCACTTCCGGTTCACAAGAACAAGTGGAAATGGGAACCACAGTGCTGGAACCTAGTGGCTTTCAAAAGGTGAAAGGGTTTTTTCTTTGTTTTAAGCAGATTCCTGGTGCTGACTTTTTTGGGGGTCAATGACCCCTTTAACTCGCCGACATGCTAATGATAATAAGATTATTTTCCTCCACCTGTGTATACAGTAAAGCTGAAAAGTGAACTTCTAAGAACAGACCAGTGTGAAAACTGAAAAATTGTATCTACCACTTGCACCACAGGGCTTCTGAGGCTTTTTTACACATGACTCCTCTTTACCCTGCTTTGCACTAGGGTGTTTATGAACTGTCAGAGAATGTAAAACCCATACCAACTACTAGAAGTGTTCCAAACTCACAAGTTCCTCTGACAGATGCACTAAAGCAGAAACCTACTGTAGGTTGTATCTGTTTTCCCACCTCTGAGGAAGCACTGAGACCTTTAAGTTTCCTCTCTGTTTTCTGCTGGTAGAACATAATCAATTATTTGGCTAGTGCTACCAGTGGCCTAGATAATAACATTCCAAATTATACAACGGTAATTATTTTCTAACAAAACTATACAGTATATGAACCTTCTTCACAGCATGCTGTCTAGAGGTAGTACAGCATGTTAAACATGACAACATGTCCAATATGGGAGGTGTTATTTTAGATAATTTTACAGAGATTATATAACATAATAATATAATAAATTATATAAAATTGCTCTTACATCAGTAAAGAACCAATTTACAGTTATGCATGATTTAAATAGATTGAATTAGGTTGTAATACTAGCTGAAAAAGTCCATACATAGCTGATGCTGTTAGAGGTAACAAAGCCAATTAATCACTTACAAATACATCAGCCACTGTATTTTCATTCATTCATGAATGCTATTTGATGAGGTATTTAAAATTCCTGTAATGTTTCCACAGAAAATGTTATTATTTTACTGGGTTAAGTCCGCTGTTTCCTCATTTCCCTTTACCTTTTATATTCTCAACAAATACCACTTGAAACACAGAAGCAAACTATCCATTCAGGATTATTCAGCATTGTCTGCTATTTCTATCTTGATTACTATACTTTGTTGTAGTACAAAGCAACAAACAATTAAAAAATATAAATCCATTTGGATTATGCCTCACGTTAAACACTGTCGTCCTGTGACAAATTTCACAATAGCTGGAATTCGTACATTCGGAATATTGTAATTGAATTCTGTGATTTTCATTAAGAAGAGACGTCCTTTAACTCACTAACAACTGACACACCATGTCATAAACGGCAGTCAACATAGACAGACCATGTTAAACAGACTAAGTTTTGTTTTGCTAAACTAAGCAAAATTAGTCAAACGCCCTGACCATTGCTGCTGTAGTTTAGTATAAATTATTTTTTCGCTTGTTTTTGTGTCTATGCATAAATTAAAAATCTGCTGAAATTTATTATTCATCGGAGATGTAATTAATATGCAAAATTATGCAAATGAAGATGCAATTAGGCTTCAATTCTCTAGTGGAATTTTCCATTATAATTTAATACAAAGTAATAGAGTAATTGGTGTCACGTGTAATTATAGTTACTCAAGTGTACTTGCAGGCGTGCAAGTGATGTGGTATATGTTAGTTACCCTATGCAAATGTACTAGCCAGTCATTTAACACTGGGGGACAATGTAAACAAAGATTGCATAAAAACTAGTATGAGTAATAATGACCCCACTTTCCTTTCATTTTAAGAATTACATGAGTAATTTTAACTAATTTTCTGCATTTACTTACAAGATTTTAATTAGTTTTATACAGTGAGCTGTTTATTACCTTGAATTTATATGATGCAATTATTTTCTATTCAGACAGAGAAAAATACATTAAAATGGCTATAAAATACACAATCTTTTTCCTGCATAGATATATGGCAAATAACTATTTGCTCACTATAAAATAACAAATACCTAATGGGAGTTGCACTGGAATACTTGGAATATATTTGTTAATTTTGAGCGGCAACGCTATACATACACATGTCTAAATTGTGTGTGAGGGAATAATCAACATGGGTATTACATAAACACTGACTCGTTTTTTTAAACTGTGATGTGAGTTAACCCTGCAAGTTACTTAGAACAATTCCTTGGCGATTAGCACAAAGCCAGCAGTTTGTAACTAAATTGACACAGCTCAACTCTATTGATTATGAGATGCAGCCAAGTCGTCTAGCCCTTCCCACCATTCTTCTTTTGTTACCTCCTTCCAGTGTCTTCACTTGCAAACATAGAGATAGAATTCAAATTGATGTTCCTTCAAGCTCTCAGCCTCGCATTACCTCTTTCCATGCACAGCTTGCATTATTTCTGGTCTACTACCATTCTCTAGAATTCAATACCATCTGCATTTAGCTTTGTACCTACTTTGTCATGTTCAAACAGAACCCCAAACCAACTTCTTCAAAATAGCATATTAATCCCCATTTCTGTACACTTTAAGATAGATATTAACTACATCAGCCCTGTGCGGTTTTGCTTACTATTAGAGATGAGCGAAATTTTGAAAAATTCGATTCGGCAACTTCAATTTAGCAAAGAAATTAGATTCAGTCCGAATTAATTCTTCATCAATCATTATAAATCAGGTAAACCCAGGCCCCTCTGCCTTAGGGTATGGCCACACGAAACGGTCATGCTGCGGTAAAGAATTGTGCAGTCAATTAGCCCACAGCTGCCTTTCATCTAATAATTAAGACCGAACTTTATAGTCGGTCTTCATTGTTAATGACCGTGTGGCACCTTTAATGCACCTTTAAACAGGGGGTGTTGTTGGTATGGGGTTTGGCTGGTTAGGAGGGGGCACAATATGCATATTATTGATATTCTGGCCTGCTATCTCCTGCAGGTTATTTGACAGTAAACACTGAAAAGTAATCAGCTTTGGCATACCCAATTCTCCAACCCCAGTGTTTTCCTGCCTTATAGGTGGGAGCCCTTCTTCTGCCATCTGCTTTTCCTCCTTTTCCCCATCTAACATCAATGAGAATATGGCATCAGGAACATCCAGCTCCACCTCTCTCTGCATCTTGCTTACTTTTCTAGGACATGTAGACTTTGAAGGATGATTTGGAAAAAGTAAAGCCAGCAAAAGATGAGGATGGTCATAATCAAAACCTGGAACCCCTAAGGCCTCTTTCACACGGGCTGTTTGACGCCCGGATAAGAGGCGGGTGCGTTTCGGGAATATGCGCGATTTTTCCGTGCGGGTGCAAACGTTTGTAATGCGTTTTGCACGCGCGTGTGAAAAATCACCATGTTTGGTACCCAGAACCATGGGTACCATAACCATGTTATAAGGGAAAATAATAAAGATCTGGTCCCATTGCTAAGCAACCATGCGGGAAAATCGCACTGCATCCGCACTTGCTTTGGGATGCTTGCGATTTTCCCGCAGCCCCATTCACTTCTATGGGGCCTGCGTTGTGTGAAAAACGCACAATATAGAGCATGCTGCGATTTTCACGCAACGCAAAAGTGATGCGTGAAAATCACCGCTCATGTGCACAGCCCCATAGAAATGAATAGGTCCGGATTCAGTGCGGGTGCAATGCGTCCACCTCACTCATTGCACCCGCATGGAAAACTCGCCCGTGTGAAAGGGGCCTAAGGGGTGCAGACTGGATTTTATTGGTTGGCACGCTGGCAGTGGAATAATAAAGGCTTCCATGTTATTGGTATTAAATTAAATATCTTAGTTTACGGCTAAATGTAGGAATGAATAAATAAAACTGTTGCGGAATAAGTTGCCCTGCACTCTCCCTCTCCAATATTTTTCTATTAATTGTTTTCAGCAACACTGTCCCTACCGCATAAGCGCTTGCCACGTCTCTAAGCTTAGCTCAGCTTCTTGCTTTCTCTTTGTAACATTTGCAGCCACCATTTTAGGAAAAACTGATTTGTTACCATATAGCACGAGGAAATTCGGATTGATTACAGACTGAATTGTGCATTGAATGCTTTGCTTCGCTCAACACTACTCACTACCATTAGGACAACATTTGATTGAGTGTGGCCCAGTAAGACAAAATCTATTTCCCAATAGGCAGGGGTTTCAGTTTATCTTTAATATAGTGTTGGGACAGGGATGTTAAACATTTTGTAATGTACTTTATTAGCAAAAGATGTTTCATTGTACTAGAAAACAGGAGCATTGCTAAGGAGAGTCTGTTTTCAGTGTTCAGATTCCTGTGTGTAACATACAAAGGCTTCCAGACTGCCTCTTCTCACTACCTTAGGCCTCATGCACACAGACGTTTATTTTTTACGTTTACGTTCTGTTCTTTGCGTTCCGTATATGGAACCATTCATTTTAATGGATCCGCAAAAAAAAGGTACTCCGTATGCTTTCTGTTTCCGTATTTCCGTTTTTCCATTCCGTTTAAAGATAGAACATGTCCTGTTATTGTCTGCATAATGGACAAGGATAGTACTGTTGTATTAGAGGACAGCTATTCCATTCCGCAAAAAATGGAATGCACGCGATTGTTTTTTTTGAGTACCGCAAAATACTGAAAAAGCCATACGGTTGTGTGCAGTAGGCCTTAGTCTCTGACTATGGACATGCACCCTAGCTATCACTGCCCATCATCCTACCTACGGGACTTGTTACACAAAGGCATCTTCAGTGCTCAGTAGGACTGAAGGCTGAAGACAGACTTTCTTTAGCAACTCTCAGTTAGAGCTTTGCTAAGAAGATTCTTTACATCCTGTTTTCTATTACAAAAAAACACCATTCACTAATAGAGTACATTACAAAAATACCTAACATTCCTGTTCTTACACTACATTAAAAAGAAACTGAAACAATGATATCATGCCCTGTCACCTAGTAGTTTTCTGCCCCATCCTGGATATTTAAACATACATTGGTCATGCTACTGATTCAATACAATCTTTTTCCATCTAGTAAAAAACATATACATACCTGTAATTTTTTTTATGGGAGCCTATGGGTGATGGATGACCAATGGATGGCCAATAGATGGTATCTGTCTAAGCCTCCATCTGACTTACATTTTTTTATAGGTTTGTTTAACATTTAACACCATACAGGTCAGGATTTGTTGGTTTAGAGCTCATGTACACAATGATACTGTATGTTTCTTCAGTGTGGTATCTGCTTTTAAAACAGATAGCACACTGACCCTGTATACCCAATCAGCAAAATTCACACACAGGTCTTATTTTTGTTAATTTTTTAGGTGATAATAGCCCTTTCTATTGATGGGAGTGAGAAACAATGGAATGCACATGGAAGCTATCGACTTTTTAAGTTTATTGTCATCTGAAAATCGAATATGACCATATGCATGAGGACTTAGAGATAAGTTAAGGAAGGACATATATGTAGGTATCCTAGCTCTTTAATTCCCTTGCCAAAATAAACCCAAGCTCTGATCTACTATTTCAAGAACAAATGTCTTCAAGAAATTATAATAAAGTACAGAAATACTATGATTTCAAAAACTGATATGTAAATATCATAAAGTTCAAGACGGATATTTTAAGGTTTGTTTTTGGGGAAACTGCTTATTAATATTAGTATCGTTCAGTTTATACTGTATTGCATTTTATACCTAATGAATATTCACCCAAAATAATGTTTTAAATATTCAAGTATATCAGAGGCAAAAGTGGAATGAATCAAACAGGGACGACTCATTTAAGCTCATAAATTTTAATCATTGCGTTAAGCGCAGTATATTTTGAACTCTACTTGCTCTTGTTCCGTTGAATATTCCAACTCCACTAATGCAAAGACTTTTTAAGAAATCTCTTAAATATATTATTAGTCATTCATATCACACACTCTGAAATCTACTGATGAAACCTCCTGTCATGTGACTTCCACCTGTTCGCCCAGCTATATTGTACACATTTACCATCACTGCTAATTACTGTGTAATCAGCACTATTCATGTTTCTATCAGTCTCTACAAGTGACATTTATTATATACAATAAGCAAAATTATTAACCTAAACAACATCTATTATGGATTGGTTATGCTGCTGAAAGTTTCAAAATGCATACTTACCTTTCCAAAACGGTTGACAGAGTTGATAGGACTCAATACCGTCAATATCATATCTGTATTTTCTTAATTGATTAAGTGCTATCTAGACACGACTATAACTAGGACAATTTGTCTTGCAGGTCACCTTAAAGAATATATGAAATAATTGCAGAATTGAGGCACCAAATGATTTAGAATCAAAGAAATATGATTTTGCATGTAAATGCATACATTTAGGTCACTAAAACACCACAAACTGTTTTAATAAAAAATAATATAGGGTCATATTTGCTAGGACCAGCATTTTAGACGTCAGTCTTAATAAGCCCCTGCTCTGACAGTGGATCCACCACCGATTGTAAATGTAAGACAGCTTGTTTGCAGTCTTATATTTAGACCATTTTCTATGCCTAAACCAGGCATAGAAAATGACGAATTAGATGGGCCTATTGGCCCGCCCTCTTCTCGCTAAGCCACTCTTTTTGTTTTAGACCTGTCGTGAGTGGGAAAGAAGTCACAGATTCTTTCTCAACATGGCGTGCAACAGAATCTGCCCCAGATATATGCCACAAAAGTGGCTTATATCTGTTCGTAAATTACCCTCATAGTTTACGTCTATCTACCTACCGAATCTATCTATCATTCTATCTATCTATCTATCTATCTATCTATCTATCTATCTATCTATCACTACATAGCTTGTCTTCCTGGCCTTTTCTTATTGAAATGGATGAGGTAACAATGATTTTTTTTCTATTTTTACTGCCATTTCAAAGAAAATTGATCCAATTCCTGAAATTCAGATTGAAATCCACTTTGTTAATTTCGATTCTCTCAAAACTAATGACCATATTAGGAACTGGACACTATAACAGAAGGTAATTTTAAACCAAAATTGTTCCTCCCCTATTTTAGGGGTTACTACATGGCCTCTCAACTCAGTTTTTTTTATGACTGGGAAAATAGCCATCTTTGTAGAAAATTGGTAAAATACTTGGGTTTTTCGGATTTTTTCACAGTACTAGAGTCCGATTATTTAATTAATACACAGACTGGGTATAAACCTTTCTGCAGGATGGCTATTAAAGCTTGGTTGGTTATAAAAGGTTGGTTTAAAGTTGAGGCATTACTAATTTGTACCCCACTATGGCATAACAAAAACTTCTGAACTTAGATGACCCTAATTGCAGGCAATACTGGAGGATGAAAAATATTCAATATATACATCAAGTGGTTAGAAATGGTCAGATCCTGTCGCATATGGAGCTAAAACAAAAGTTAAACGTAGGTGAGGTGGCTTGGTATGCCTACTTCCAATTGAGGTCGGCACTTCTTAGCACTGCTGTTAGTCACTCATTTAATGTAGACACTCCTGAATTTTTGCACAATTTGATTAGTAAGAAAGGATGTATGAAAGATAAACTTTCACATTGTTATAGGCACTTGATGAAAAAAATTTTTATGGATTGTCTTTCTCCAGGACAGAGATCCTGGTCTGTTTTATTGTCTGAGGTGGGTTCCCCGGATTGGGAGAATATAGGTGATGGTTTAAGATTGGTTTCTCACAATTTCAACCACATTGTTGTTCAGTTCAATATTATACACAAAATATATTTTACACCTTTATGGCTCCATAGGAGAGGATTTAGAACTTCCTCCGACTGCCTTCGATGTGTGGACCCCGGGGCAGATCATCTTCATCTGTTCTGGGACTGTCCGATAGTGAACAAGTATTGGAGAATGGTTCAAATAGTTTTGGTTCAGAGGCTTAGTGTGGATATTCCTCTATCCCCAAAGATATGGGTCCTTGGTGATTTATCGGAAGTTAACTGTCAGCCCCCAAGCGCCAATTGTTGATGAAAGTGATGTTTTTGGCTAGGCTTCTCATAGCTAGAGAATGGTGCTCCCCTCTGCTCCAGAGTGCAACAATTGGCTATGCTTAGTCAAGAAGGTGAAAAGCTATGAGAAGGTGTTGTACAGACAAAGAGGCTCTTATACTAAGTGGAGTATTATTTGGAAGGATTGGGACGATTAAGAGGTTTTTTTTTTTTTCTTTTTCCCCTGCGGGGTTGGGGGGTGGGCATTGTGGGGTGTATAGGCATGATTTTGTATTGTTGTCCTTTTATGGATTGTATGTTCTATGATGCTCAAAATAAAAATTATATAATTTTAAAAAAAAAAAAATTAAACCAAAATTGTTTGAGAATTTTTTTTTTTTTATTGATGATACACTGAAATAATAAAAAAGAAACACAAACCCCTAATGACCAGACCTGGAAGGGCCTTAATGACCAGCTACATTTTTATCAGTTTTGCCTATCTGCATTTTATTTTTTTTAGCATGGCTGTATGAGGTCCTGTTTGGCTACAGTTTAAGGGTAGTCAAAGAGTTGATCTTGGTATCATGATGCAACAGTTTAGTGTGTGATTATGTTTTTATGTTCCTTTATCTGATGTCTTTTGTGAGTATTTAATAGACCAAGGCATAAAGACTACTTATGGGTACCAGCCACTACATGGGTCATACTTCCAGGGTCTACCTCCAGATCCAGTCAGGGATTACTTTGGAAGGCTGTGTCACGGTCCCTCCAGGTCAGAAGATCTAAGAGATTGGCTGCAAGTGATGTTATCTGACAGTCCCTTTGGTTTCACTTTGTTCAATGTTGTTGCTGGTCATGACCACACCTCTTGTCTCTGTTAGCTGTCAGAGCGCGGTTTAGGGACTTATCAGGTGGTGACCTTTTCCCTAGTTTCCAGGCCTAGTACCTTGGCCCCTTCCTCCTGTATTTGGTGTGGAGTGTATTCCCCACATGCACGTAACAAGCAGAAGAAAACTGTGTGTAGATTAAAATAATAATTTACTGTAGTTGGTAATCATGGTGGAGCCATTTGAGCAGTAAGACCATATTGAAATATCAACCATAATGCCATTGATACATTTACAATCATTATGAAACTTGAAAATTTTATAGAACTATCTATCCGGTCTTGGACTGGGCACAATGAAGCAGCTATTTAGCATGTGGCTATGTTTTTTATATATCTTTATTCAGATGTTTCTTGTGAGTATTTAATAAACAGTATATGTGGATTTGCATGTGACAAACGCTCAGCATAATCCAGTACCAGTAGAGATGAGCAAGCTTCTTAAAATTCGCTTTGTGTCCAATTCGGCACTTTTTTCAGTTTGATTCATACCCAAATTGATTCATCATGAATTGAAGTTGCTCCAATATAACGCCCTCTAGTCTCCTACGACTGTCTCTTTTTGCTACTTTCTTACAAATGTTTGACCTTTTGAACAAAATGACAGCAATAGCAAAGAGTGACACTAACATATATATAGCTATGATAAAATGGGTTTAACCGGCTCACCCTTCCAATAGACACGAAAAATTGGTGCTCACTCTACCCTGGACTACACCCTGGTCCAGATGTAATTCGTAAAACAGGAAAAGTATAAAAGTGTAGATGGCACTCAAATATCTGGGTCAAATTGAATAATATCCACTTCTATATTAGAAATAAATTTAATATATTCAGTTGCAAAAATAATAACAAAACAATGTGGATCCACACATCACACAAAAATAAAATAAAAGCAGTATTAAGAACAATATTAAAAACAATCTTAAAACCACCTGATCTGTGTAATTATAGCTATAGATACACGAGGTCCTCAAATCTCTATATAGTTCATATAATGTTTGGAGGTAGATTATTTCAGAGATGAATAAATAAATAAATAGATAAGTAAATAAATAATGAATTCATGTGCTGAGGGTCCGATATTTTCTGAGTCTCATATAGTCCATGCATTCAATATTAGTAGTAATATTGATCAAATACTACCCCAAATTATAGTCAATTCTCAGAGGGTCTCCGTTGTAGCCTGTGAGGGTAATTGTGAGCGTAATACACCGCCCTAGGATAACATCTATTGTTCCAATCAGATCTTAGTGAGCTCAATAGCATGTGCTTATAAGGTGTAAAAGTATATTACTGTTGCCGCTTCGGCTACTTTACCGATCTTCAATCCTGATAGTATCTTCGGCACTGTATGTGCCGCTGTGCGGGCTCTGCTACTTACAAGCTCCGACACGTATTCTCTCTGCGGTGATCGCTCTCGGCGTTCCACGTGGCGTCCCACGTGGAGTAGATAAGTAGTAAAGAAAATAAGAGAAAAAAAGAAAAAAAGAGAAAAAAAGAGAAAAAAGAAGGTACCACTCCTCAACACGTCACTGATGACGTAATCAATCAATTAAGTGATATAGTATAAAAGAAACTAGATATCCTGTACGCTGGCTACCACTGAGGAAGGGACAGTACAGTCCCGAAACGCGTTTGGGAAGGAGCCAGCGACATATTGGCATTATATTGGAGTTTCAGGACGATCGTCACACTTCAATACCGGAGCGCTCAGCACCTTATCTACTCCACGTGGGACGCCACGTGGAACGCCGAGAGCGATCACCGCAGAGAGAATACGTGTCGGAGCTTGTAAGTAGCAGAGCTCGCACAGCGGCACATACAGTGCCGAAGATACTATCAGGATTGAAGATCGGTAAAGTAGCCGAGCGGCAACAGTAATATACTTATACACCTTATAAGCACATGCTATTGAGCTCACTAAGATCTGATTGGAACAATAGATGTTATCCTAGGGCGGTGTATTACGCTCACAATTACCCTCACAGGCTACAACGGAGACCCTCTGAGAATTGACTATAATTTGGGGTAGTATCTGATCAATATTACTACTAATATTGAATGCATGGACTATATGAGACTCAGAAAATATCGGACCCTCAGCACATGAATTCATTATTTATTTACTTATCTATTTATTTATTTATTCATCTCTGAAATAATCTACCTCCAAACATTATATGAACTATATAGAGATTTGAGGACCTCGTGTATCTATAGCTATAATTACACAGATCAGGTGGTTTTAAGATTGTTCTTAATATTGTTCTTAATACTGCTTTTATTTTATTTTTGTGTGATGTGTGGATCCACATTGTTTTGTTATTATTTTTGCAACTGAATATATTAAATTTATTTCTAATATAGAAGTGGATATTATTCAATTTGACCCAGATATTTGAGTGCCATCTACACTTTTATACTTTTCCTATATATAGCTATGGGTAACTACATACTTGATGGTGGTACCAAACAGCACATTTAAAAACATACCGTGTCGTCTCATATGTTACGCTTTATCATATTAGAATCCTTTCAAAGATTGTCCATTATTTGGGGCAGATGATGTTTAAACACACACAGTCTTATGAGCAAAAAAACTGTGTTTGGCCAAAGCGTTAAAAAATGATGCCTCAATGGGTGGAGATCCCTGCCCCTGTTTGTACACAAATAATAATCAATATTAATTATCAGACGGAAAGAGTGGCTTGTTTTTAAAAAGAGCCAGGAAAGATTCTCCCTTTTATTTGGGAGTAGCAGCAGTACAGTGTATATGTGGAAAAGGTAGGGTAAATAGTGGCATGTGTCCACAATAGTAGTGACAGCAATAGCAGCACAGTATGGAACAGACAAGGCAGTAGATGTGTGTGCAGTTTTTTTAGGGGTAGTAGTTGTTGTGGCCGGTGTTAAGCGGTAATGGTAGTGGCAGTAGGGGTAATTAAAGTAATAGTAGGGGGATTAACAGCAGGAAGTAGCAGCGATGGTGGCAGCAGCAGCCATGTGGTATGGAACATGATGATAGGCAGGCAGACAGCAGCAGTGGAATGATGGTGGCAGCAGCAGCCATACAGTATGGAACATCATCGTAGCAGGTAGACAATGGCAGTGGCATAATGGTTGCACCAGCAGCCACGCAGTCTGGAATATAATAGTAGGTGGGCAGACAGTGGCATGATGGGGCACCGTCAGCAGGAGCAGATATAATCATGATCTTTATCCATAGTAGGTGTAAATCTTCACAGATCCATGCCTCATTCATTTTGACAAAAGTGATGTTTTGGACACTGGCTGAGAGACAAGTTTGTCCTTTTGGCGGTCACCACTCACCCTACCACACTGAAAACCCTTTATGGGATGACATCTGAGACAATATGTGGCCAGATTGGGCCACTGTGATCTGCCAGACCAGAAGTCTGTGGGGTCAAGGAACAAGATATTAACCGAAGAAAGGCCAGAGTCCAGGTAGGATATAGCTATCATTAAGCAAGCAAGCAAACAGCTTGACATTCTAGTCATCGTGCCCAAGGACTTAGTTCTTTCTGGCTCCCCCCTCCACTGAGATGAATAGGTGTTAGGATATTCATCATCATCAGCTAAATTCCTACTCTTTCTCCATGACTGAATCCTGCATCTCTCTTTCCTGCAGTAGTAGTTTCTCATTCACACAGGATTTGTACACACATATTTTTAAACAGTACTAGCAAAATTGCCAGTGTGTTTTCTGATATTAAAAGACAGAGGCACAATTAAATTTCCCTCCTCTTTTACAAACACACTGGAATTGGCAATTTACTTTGAGAAAAATGCAATGTTTGCAATTATCTATGAACTATGCATTTAATAGCACACTTGTTCAATTACATTTAGAGATGAGCGAATTTTTCTAAAATTCAATTCGCCGGTTTGCCGAATTTTCCGGGGAAAATTTGATTCGATCTAAATATATTTGCAGCGAAATACGTTAAACTGCTATTTCCTGATTGGTGAGAGCCTTTATAGTGGTAAACAACACTGTGCCTTGCAGTAACATGCATAGGGAGTCTGCTTGGGTAGTGAAATAATAGTATGAGTCCATATGACATGCAGATGACAGGTGTCGCTCTTAGAATCACTGCATAATTGACTTATTTGGGCAGTCACGGGGCTAAAACTGACCAAATAACTCAAGTATCAACTCAGCCTTACAGGTAGATGTTAGCGTCAAGAAGAAGCACACTTCTTTTACACCCTCGTCAGCTGATTCCACATAGATGTCTACAGAACCTGTTCTATTAAACGCTTATACAAGTAGAGCCCCCACTTACAGAGTGGAGAGGGTGTCAACAGTAAGTTTGTGTTGATTTCACTGATTATTTAGCTTTTCCTCTGATTCATCAGAAAGTGAACCCCCAAAAAACCGTTCCTGTCTGTGGAGCATCCGTCTTCACTTGGTCAGCATTTGGTCAGTAATCCATCAGTATTGCTAACGCCAAAAAAAAACAGGAGTGGATCCAAAACAGAGATGACACGTGAATGGAAGATTTGCATGTATTCTGTGTTTTCTACTCACCCCTGCTTTTGGCTACCAAATCATAAGTCATTTCTGATGGGACCATACAGGCCTATAGCTGCTACACAGACAGGATCCATTGTGCCTCACGTTTTTCCTCCCTTCTGACAGATCAGAAAAAGTGTCAAATAAATGATAAAGTCAGCAAGTCCAAAAGCCACAATAGTGGGCCAGTCATGAAGGGGGGAGGGAGGTAAGATCATGAGATGGCGACAGAGTGGTCCAATGACAGGGTATGGTGGTGGAAGCAGTATGAGGAGGCCACCGAGCGGCACAATGACAGAGTCTGAAGGTGGCGGCAGCAGCAGCATCAGAAGGAGGCCACAGAGTGGCACAATGACAGAGTGTGGAGGTGGCGGCAGCAGCAGCATCAGGAGAAGGCCACAGAGTGGCACAATGACAGAGTGTGGAGGTGTCAGCAGCAACAGCATCAGGAGGAGGCCACAGAGTGGCACAATGACAGAATGTGGAGGTGGCAGCAGCAGCATCAGGAGGAGGCCACAGAGTGGCACAATGACAGAGTCTGGAGATGGCAGCAGCATGATTGTGCCATAGAGTGGCACAATGACAGAGTGTGGAGGTGTCGGCAGCATCATCATGAGGAAGCCACAGAGTGGCACAGAGACAGAGTGTGGATGTGTCGGCAGCAGCAGCATCTGAAAGAGGCCACAGAATGGTACAATAACAGAGTCTGGAGTTGGCAGCAGCATGAGGAGACCACAGAGTGACACAATAACAGAGTATGGAGGTTGGCAACAGCAGCAGCATCAGGAAGAGACCACAGAGTGGCACAATTACAGAGTCTGGAGGTGGTGGCACCATGAGGAGACCACAGAGCGGCACAATGACAGAGTGTGGCGGTGGCAGCAGTGTGAGTAGGCCAGAGAGTGGCACAATGACAGATTCTGGAGGTGGCACCAGCATGAGTAGGCCACAGAGTGGCACAATGACAGAGCATGGAGTCGGCAGCAGCATAAGTAGGCCAGAGAGTTGCACAATGACAGAGCCTGGAGGTGGCAGCAGCAAGAGTAGGACACAGAGTGGCACAATGACCGAGTCTGGAGGTGGCAGCAGCATGAGGAGACCACAGAGTGGCTAGGTGACATAATGTGGAGATTGCAGTAGCAGCAGCAGAAGCATAAGAAGGATGCCACAGAGTGGCAAGGTGACATAGTTTGGAGATGGCAGCAGTAGCCATCAGGAGACCACAAAGTGACTCGGTAGCAGAGTAGGGCGGTGAGTGGCAATACCAGTACCCGCTGACGAAGGTGGTTGAAATAAGGAGCACTTGGCATCAGATGTGTGGCATCAGGCGGGTTGCAGCATCAAAGTAGTAGCTGAGGCAGGTAGTCTGAAGAAACCGGTCTCTTGTATCAAAGTGTTGGTGTGGCGCCATGGATGATCTAGTCTGACGCATCAGGAATTGGTGGTTGGAAATCCTGGATGATCCACGCCTGATTCATCTTGACAAAGGTCAGTCTCTCCACATTTTGGGTGGACAGGCGAGTTCTACTTGGGGTAACTATGGCCCCCGCCGCACTAAACACCCGCTCTGATGCTACACTACTGGCAGGCAGGACAGCTTTTCAAGGGCAAACTCTGCTAGTTGTGGCCATAAATAGAGTACAGAGGGCCCCCAGGTCAGACCTGCGAGAGGATGGATGATGGCGCCGATAGGCAACGGCCAACTAACTACATAGGATGTCTCTGTAGTAGTTCACTTTGTCCTCCCTCTCGGTGTGTGCAAATATGGCCCCCATTCTGGACCGTTAGGGAGGGTCCAAGAAAGTGGAGAGCCAGAAGTCATCCCTCTGCCAAAAGGTGACAATTCAGCTGTCAGTACACAAGCAAATGAGCATGCATCAGGCCATTTGTGTAAGTGATTTGGAGGTACTCCCTGCCTCCATCTCCATTGCATACTGCCACGGTGTGTCGGGGTCCTCTGTCTGGTCTTCCTCATCGCCCTGTAGCTCCTCTGGCTGCTCCTGCTTCTCCAGTCCTGTCAGCTGTGTAGAAAAAACACTCATTTGGCTACACATTGCCTGTGTTTCAATGTCCTCCTCCCCCTCCTCCTTCTCTTCCAGTTCAGCCCACACAGGGCTCATGTGGCCGTGAGATCGAGGCACCATGTCTCTTCTCTTCTGACCAGCCATTGTTACCACCATCTGTTCAAGAACATGAAGCAGTGGAATGACGTCGTTCATACCGTAGTCCTGGCTCCTGACATATAATGTGGCCTCCTCAAAGGGCCTGAGCAAACGGCAGTTGTCACGCATGAGCTGCCACTGGCTGACATCGAATTTACACAGGGGAGTACTCCTATCCGCTTGTATCATCAAGAAATCAAGTTATTGGCTTTTGTCTGATCGTATAGTTGGTCCAACATAGAGGGCGGTATTCCAACAGGTAGAAACGTTGCATATCAGCCTATGTTGGGGGATGCCGTTCTGATTATGGAGCTCAAAGAGGGTGTGCTTTGCGGTGTACGAGTGGCTGAAGTGTATGCAAAGTTTCCTGGTAATTTTTAGGATGTTTTGCAGATGGGTGGAAGACTTCAGGAACCGCTTGACAACCAGATTGAACACGTATGCCATGCAGGGAGCATGGCTCAGCCTTCCTTGACGTAGCCCTGACACCATGTTCTTCCCAGCATGGTTCCGATTGAGAAAGCCAGGATTCAATTTCTTAGTGCATCACACGGAGCAGTTCCTCCCCTGTGTGACTCAGTTTGCCAAGGCAAACCAGGTGCAGAAAAGCGTGACACCTTGCACATGTGGTATGCTGGAGGGGCACTGTGACTTTTCCCTACATTGGGGGCTGAGGACATGGTGGAGGATGAGGAGGCAGAGGCAGACATTGTCGCAGAACCAACGGCGTGACAACGTGGAGGCGGAAGGGGTGTGACCAATCCAAGGTGATGGTGTGGCTGTGCAGGAACTACACTCTACCTGAGGCTTGCAAGTGGCTGCTTTTATAATTGGAGTTTAAAGAAACCGGAGTTTAAGAAAAGGAGAAAGAAACAAAGATTCATTAGATCTTCCTTGTATATAGTTGGCTTGATTCTAGCTAGTCTTCCTACTACTGTAAGGGGACCACAGTAAGTAAGAATCTTATCACTGCTCTATATTGGATTTTTTTCTCTTTTCCTGCGTAATCCCAATTTAGTATGACTTCCATTATTGCCAACGCCGTCCAGTGAATATCTTGTTTGATGTATGTAGTCCTGGAACAGACGTTCGAGGGTGTACATGTTTGTTCAAAATGTGAGAAAATTACCCGTTTGGAATGGCACATCGAGTCTCTAAACAGACGAGTTGCAACACTGAAAGCCACTGACAATTTGGAAAAGAGTTTGCTGCTCACGGAGCAAGCACTCTATGGAGCAGATAAGGGGGATAGTGACAGTGAGGGGGCTGAGGAGAGTGAGGTAGTTAGCTGGGTAACAGTAAGAAAGCGGGATAGGTGAAAGAGTGCCAGGGAGGCTAGCCCTGATCTGACACACCCCAACAAGTTTGCACGGTTGGCAGATGAGCGGGATGTCACTTCAGGGATGGCACTGCTGCAGCCGGACCCTTCCTCTGCCAGTCAGGGGAATGTCAGCTCCAGTAAGCAGGGGACCAGGAGAGCAGGGCAGGCCAGAGAAGTGCTGGTAGTGGGAGACTCCATTATTAGGGAAACAGATAGGGCGATCTGTCACAAGGATCGTGATTGCCGAACAGTGTGCTGTCTTCCCGGCGCTAGAGTTCGACACATCGCGGATCGGGTTGACAGATTACTGCAAGGGGCTGGAGAAGATCCAGCGGTCATGGTCCATATCGGAACCAATGACAAAGTTAGAGGTAGGTGGAGAGTCCTTAAAATTGATTTCAGGGATTTAGGTCAAAAGCTTAGGGCAAGGACCTCAAAAGTAGTATATTTTGAAATACTGCCTATACCACGAGACACACAAGAAAGATTAGGGAGGCTAACAAGTGGCTCAAGAACTTGTGTAGGAAGGAGGGGTTCAGGTTCCTGGAGAACTGGGCTGACTTCTCTGTCGGCTACAGCCTCTATCGTAGGGATGGGCTGCACTTCAATGGGGAAAAAGGAACTGTGTTGGGGATAAAGATGGCTAGAAGGTTGGAGGAGTGTTTAAAGTAGGGACTGGGGAGAGGGTAATTACATTATAGGAGGGGAAGATAGTGCAGATAGAGACCGGGGGCGAGGTAGTGTGACTGGGGGAGGTATGGAAGGGGGGACTAGAACAGTTCAGATTAAAAGGTGTTTTGCCTTCCTCTGGATCAACTTGTAGGAAACAGGCCAAAATGGATAGACAAATGTCTTCTTTTGGTCTTATATACTATGTTACTATGGTACCCAGTGGGCCGTAAAGGACATGTATTGTCCCTGACCGTAGTTACAGCTCCACACATTGGCACTGCTGTGCACTTTGGCAGACACCGACAGGCTCAAGGACTGGCCCACCTTATATATATTTTTCTTTTTTTTACTGTAATAGACCCCTATACCCTTTCACCAGAAATAACTGCACAAGTGACCCGAGAATATATATTTCTTGTTGGACAGAAGGAAAAAGGCCATTATACGCTTTAACCAGAAAACAATTAAAGAGTGAAGTGCGTATATATTTTTCTTGTAGTACTGAAATATGACCCGATACGCTTACACCAGAAATAACTGCAACAGTGCAGTGCGTATATATTTTTCTTTTTTAAAAGAAATACGCCTATATACGCTTTCAACAGGAATCAACATTGCAGTGCTTATATATATATATATATATATATATATATTTTTTTTTTTTTTTTTTTTATAGGCCCCAATACCCTTTCACCATAAATATCTGCACAAGTGACCCAAGAATATATATTTCTTGTTGGATGGAAAAAGGCCACTATACGCTCTAACCAGAAAACAATTAAAGAGTGAAGTGCGTATATATTATTCTTGTAGTACTAAAATACGACCCTATACTCTTTCATCAGAAATAACTGCAACACTGCAGTGTGTATATATATATATATATATATATATATATATATATTGTAAGAGGGTGCAAGGTGTTGTAGTTGATAGCAGGTACGTGTCACCGAGGTTGCTGGCCTCGGTGAGGTAAGAGCCGGGGTTTTTGGTCTGCAGCAGCTAGTGCTGCTCTGTTAAATAGCATGGCTGCAAAGCCGATCCGGGCCGGCTCTTACTGGGAGCAGCTAAAGAGTAGGGTGGGTGGCTGCTCCCCACGGTCCAGTCCATGTTTTGGGCTGGGTATATAACGCAGCCAGCAGCTGTGTCTGGGGGTGTGATTATCCTGGAGCCTGCAAACAGGGTTGAGGAATTCTCTGTCCTGGAGGAAGGAGCTCAGCAAGGTGGTGTTTCCCTGCGACCTGAAGGTGGAATCGCCTGCGGCTGAGCCGACTGCTAGGTGTGAACCCGCACCTAAACCACCCAAGGTGACTGGACCCTGTGTTGGCCTGTTTTTGTTTTGCCACAGTATTTCCGTTGTGTGTGAACTGTCACCAAGAGACTGCTTTTCATTTGTGGCGTGCAAGTGTGAATAAAACACTGTTTGATGCACCATCTGGACTCCTTGTTTTGCCTCTAAACTGCACCCGCACCGCTGTCTACCAGAGCGACTCCCCACATTTGGTGGCGGATGCGGGCATGCGCAGTGAGGCTGGCGTGAACGCCGAACTTTGTTTTTGCTGGGCAAAAGTGAATGTCCTATATTAAGCCGGCAAAGTTGCAGCCTGTGATCCCCGACAAAATGGAGGCGGCTGTGAAAGCCCTCATAGAGGCTAACGTGCAGCAGCGGGAGACCAACCAGCTACTGCTACAGCACGTGATGGCGTTGCAAGCGGCAGGAGCGTCCCACCGCGTCCACGATGCCCGGAAAGCTGTCCGTACCGCGATCCCTAAGATGACCCCTCGGATGATGTTGAGACCTATCTGGCGGTGTTCGAGAAGGTGGCCGTGAGGGAGAAATTACCCGAGAACAGTGGGCAGAGGTCATCGCTCCGTTCCTGGCGTCTGGACCCCAGCAAGTATTTTTGACCTCCCAGGTGACCAAGCAGCTGACTACCCGACTGTGAAAGGTGAGATCCTGGCAAGACTGGGGGTGAATGTTTTGGTCCGGGCCCAGCGGGTGCATCAGTGGGAGTTTAACCCGGCTGAACCCGCCCGGCCACAATACTATGACTTGCTACAACGGTTGCAAAAATGGCTGCAGCCAGACATACTGACTCCCACTGCTATGCTCGACCGTCTGTTAGCCGATGTCTTCTGGAGGGCTTTGCCTTACCCTCTCCAGCACTGGATCGGCCAGGTATCGCCCACCAATGCCCTGGAGATGGTCGACCTGGTGGAGCGGTACGAGGCCACCAGAAACCTGCAGGGAGTCTTGCTGGGAAGGGGTCAGTTAAACCCCGGAGGCCTCTGCCCCAGTTCCAACGTCCGGCGACAGAGCGGCCTGCACGGAATATACCCCCTGCGAGCCCGCCTCCCGTGGTATGCTGGAGGTGTCAGGAGCCAGGCCACATCAGGGCCGACTGTCCGCGTCGGGATGAGCTGATGGAGGTGAACTACGGGGTCGCCACTCCTTGTATGCACGGAAGCTGTGCGCAACTGGCACCCGTGAGGTACAAGACCATAACCACCTGTGTCAGGTAGAGGTGGGAGATTCGCTGGCGGTGGCTCTGCTGGACTCCGGGAGTTTAGTCTCCCTGGTAAGGGCTGCCCTGGTACGGCCTGCGGAGTATACTGGCCGTAAAGTCGGGGTCCTGTGCATCCACGGAGACCTGAAAGACTATCCCACTGCACTAGTGACTTTGTCCACAGCGGCTGGTAGGTGGACCCACGAGGTGGCTGTCGCTACTACACTCCCACACGAACTAATACTTGGGAGGGACTTCCCGGTTTTCCGGCGCTGTGGCCGGCAATAAAGGTATCTGAGGGACCCGAGACAGGGGTGACCCTAGCAGAGTGGCCTGATACCGCTGGAAGGCCAGAACCCTGGGAGCCCGAGTCTGAAGGGCCAGCGGTAGGGGTGACCACTGCTGCAGCGGTAGTGGGGAGACAACCCCACTGAGTGTAATGGTGGGAGACACGGAGGACTTGCCACCGGGCCTGAGTTGGCAGACCTCAATGTCTCCGGGGAAAATTTTGGGACCGCACAACACCGGGACCAAACCCTAACCAGGGCCTGGGAGAATGTGCTGGAAATTGATGGTAAACCCCAGAAACCAGGGGCTGAATTAATGTTCCCACGATTTATTGTTCTGCAGGATATGTTGTATCGGGTGAACCAAATCCGAGGTGAACCTGTTGAACAGTTGGTGGTGCCCACAGCGTATCGCAAGCTTGTCATGGAGCTTGCCCACCAACATGTTCTTGGGGACACCTGGGGTGGCAGAAAACCCAGGACCGCATACTGCAGCGGTTTTATTGGCCCAGTGTGTTCAAGGAGGTAGAGAATTATTGTAAGTCCTGTCCGACCTGTCAGATAACTAGCCCCCAGCCACATTTCCGTAGTCCTCTGGTACCTCTGCCAATTATTGAAGTACCGTTCGAGCGAATCGCTATGGATTTAATTGGGCCTGTACCAAAGTCTGCCAGGGGCCACCAACACATTCTGGTAGTTCTCGACTATGCCACTCGGTATCCCGAGGCGGTGCCTCTGCGACATACCTCAGCTAAGCTCATTGCCAAAGAGTTAATGGAGATGTTTTCCCGTGTGGGCCTGCCAAAAGAGGTTCTGACAGACCAAGGGACCCCTTTTATGTCCAAAGTAATGAGGGAACTGTGTAAATTGTTGCGTATAAAGCAGTTACGGACGTCCGTTTACCATCCGCAAACAGACGGTCTTGTTGAGAGGTTTAACCAAACTCTAAAAAATATGTTAAAGAGGGTGGTGTCTAGAGATGGGAAGGACTGGGACCTGCTTCTGCCCTATCTCATGTTCGCAGTGCGAGAGGTACCCCAGGCCTCTACTGGGTTCTCGCCCTTCGAACTGCTTTATGGCAGACACCCTCGGGGCCTGTTGGATATCGCCAAGGAAGCATGGGAACAACAGCCTGTCCCCCACAAAAGTGTCATTGAGTATGTCACCCAGATGCAGGAACGGATAGAAAGGGTGTTGCCGCTGGTCCGGGAGCATATGGAGGCAGCACAACAAGCCCAGAGTAGGGTGTATAATCGTCAGGCTCGGGTACGGGGCTTCAATCCGGGAGATCGAGTGTTGGTTCTGGTACCCACCCTTGACAGCAAATTCCTAGCTAGGTGGCAGGGCCCCTATGAGGTGATCGAGAAGGTAGGGAAGTAAATTACAAAGTACACCAGCCAGGCGGCGCAAGCCGGAGCAGGTGTACCACGTGAATTTACTTAAGCCGTGGAAAGATAGGGACACGGCCGACGACCACAGCCCCCGGCCAGGGCTTCTAGGTGAAAAGGGTCCAGCCCCACAGGTCGAGGCCTGTGAAGCAGTAACCACGGTAAAATTGCAGACAGCCTGTCTTCCAAACAAGTTCAGGAAGTCAGGGAGTTCATCAGTCGGAACACGGATGTGTTCTCGGACCTCCCTGGCCGCACGTCTCTCATCCAACATGACATCGTCACTGAGCCTCAGGCCAAGATCCGGTTAAAACCATACCGGGTACCCGAGGCTCGGCGACGGGCCATCGCGGAGGAAGTGCAAGTAATGTTGAAGCTCGATGTCATTGAGGAGTCGAAAAGTGAGTGGGCCAGTCCCATAGTCCTGATACCCAAGCCGGATGGGACGTTGCGGTTCTGCAACGATTTTCGCAAATTAAATGAAGTGTCCAAGTTTGACGCGTATCCCATGCCCCGAGTAGACGAGCTGGTTGAAAGTTTAGGGCAAGCCCGTTATTTTTCTGTGCTGGACCTCACTAAAGGGTACTGGCAGGTACCCTTAACGGAGTCGGCTAAGGAAAAACCGCATTTGTTACCCCGCAGGGCCTGTATCACTACAAGGTGTTACCCTTTGGCCTGCATGGCGCCCCCGCCACTTTCCAAAGGTTAATGGACATAGTGCTGCGACCACATCGTCGGTACGCCTCGGCCTACTTAGATGATGTAGTCATCCACAGCACCGACTGGGAAAGCCATTTACCCAAGGTGCAGGCGGTAGTGGATGCCCTGAGGAAAGCCGGACTGACCGCTAACCCAAAGAAGTGCTCCATAGGGTTAGAGGAGACAAAATATCTGGGATATGTAATTGGGCGGGAGTCATCAAACCTCAGGTAACCAAGGTAGAGGCCATTCGTAACTGGCCCCGACCGGTCACCACCAGGCAGGTAAAGTCGTTCCTGGGGATTGTAGGTTACTACATGAGGTTTGTGCCCCACTTTGCCACAATAGCAGCGCCGTTGACAGACCTGTTGAAGGGGCGAAAGTCTGGGAGGGTTAGCTGGAGTGAAAAGGCGGAGGAGGCTTTCGCCGCGTTGAAGTCGGCCCTGTGTGGGTCCCCGGTTTTGGTGACACCCGACTTCAACAAGGAGTTTGTCGTACAGACCGACGCCTCGGAGGTAGGCCTCGGTGCAGTACTGTCTCAGGAGGTCAACGGGGAAGAACATCCCGTTGTCTTCCTGAGCCGTAAGCTCAATCCCGCCGAG
The DNA here is from genome assembly GCA_033119425.1 of Bufotes viridis. Lineage (NCBI taxonomy): Eukaryota > Metazoa > Chordata > Amphibia > Anura > Bufonidae > Bufotes > Bufotes viridis. The sequence continues at coordinate 292,553,531 of CM065593.1, read as the reverse complement.
TCCAGATATAGTATAGTGGAGAGGGAGTGCCTGGCTATCAAGTGGGCACTCGAATCTCTCCGCTACTACTTGTTAGGGAGGAGGTTCCGTCTGGTGACCGACCATTCCCCCTCAAATGGATGAGTCAGGCCAAGGAGAGGAATGCTCGGGTCACCAGGTGGTTCCTATCTCTTCAGAATTTCAAATTCTCCGTGGAACACAGGGCAGGCCGCTTGCAGGGCAACGCAGATGCCCTATCCCGCGTCCACTGCCTCACGTGTGTTCACCCCTCAGGGTTGAACAAAGGGGGTGTGTAAGAGGGTGCAAGGTGTTGTAGTTGATAGCAGGTACGTGTCACCGAGGTTGCTGGCCTCGGTGAGGTAAGAGCCGGGGTTTTTGGTCTGCAGCAGCTAGTGCTGCTCTGTTAAATAGCATGGCTGCAAAGCCGATCCGGGCCGGCTCTTACTGGGAGCAGCTAAAGAGTAGGGTGGGTGGCTGCTCCCCACGGTCCAGTCCATGTTTTGGGCTGGGTATATAACGCAGCCAGCAGCTGTGTCTGGGGGTGTGATTATCCTGGAGCCTGCAAACAGGGTTGAGGAATTCTCTGTCCTGGAGGAAGGAGCTCAGCAAGGTGGTGTTTCCCTGCGACCTGAAGGTGGAATCGCCTGCGGCTGAGCCGACTGCTAGGTGTGAACCCGCACCTAAACCACCCAAGGTGACTGGACCCTGTGTTGGCCTGTTTTTGTTTTGCCACAGTATTTCCGTTGTGTGTGAACTGTCACCAAGAGACTGCTTTTCATTTGTGGCGTGCAAGTGTGAATAAAACACTGTTTGATGCACCATCTGGACTCCTTGTTTTGCCTCTAAACTGCACCCGCACCGCTGTCTACCAGAGCGACTCCCCACATTATATATATATTTATTTCTTTATTTTACTGTAATAGACCACTATACCCTTTTACCAGAAATAACTGCAAAAGTGTCCCAATAATCTATATTTCTTGTTTGATGGAAAAAGGCCACTAACTGCAGCAGTACAGTGCGTATAGATTTTTATATTTTTCTTTTTTGAATGAAAACGCCCCTATACGCTTTTAACAGAAATCACTGCAACACTGCAGTGCTTATATATATTTTTCTTTTTTTGCTGTAATAGGCTCCTATAACTTTTCACCAGAAGTAACTATAAATGACCCGAGAATACATATTTCTTGTTGGACGGAAAATGGCCCCTATACACTTTAACCAGAAAAGAATTAAAGAATGAAGTGCGTATATAATTTTCTTGTAGTACTGAAATACGACCCTATATGCTTTCACCAGAAATAACTGCAACAGTGCAGTGCGTATATATTTTTCTTTTTTTACTGTAATAGGCACCTATACCCTTTCACCAGAAATAACTGCACAAGTGACCTGAGAATATACAGTGGATATAAAAAGTCTACACATCCCTGTTAAAATGTCAGGTTTCTGTGCTATAAAAAAATATGAGACAAAGATAAATCATTTCTGAACTTTTGTCACTTTAAATGTGACCTATAAACTGTACCACTCAATTGAAAAACAAACTGAAATCTTTTAGGTGGAGGGAAGAAAACAAAGAAAACTAAATAATGTGGTTGCAAAAGTGTGCACACCCTCTTATAACTGGGGATGTAGCTGTGTTCCGAATTAAGCAATCACATTCACAATCATGTTAAATAGGAGTCAGCATACACCTGCCATCATTTAAAGTGCCTCTGATTAACCCCAAATAAAGTTTAGCTGCTCTAGTTGGTCTTTCCTGAAATTTTCTTAGTCGCATCCCACAGCAAAGGCCATGGTCCACAGAGAGCTTCCAAAACATCAGAGGGATCATATTGTTAAAAGGTATCAGTCAGGAGAAGGGTACAAAAGAATTTCCAAGGCATTAGATATACCATGGAACACAGTGAAGACAGTCACCATCAAGTGGAGAAAATATGGCACAATAGTGACATTACCAAGAACTAGACGTCCCTCCAAAATTGATGAAAAGACGAGAAGAAAACTGGTCTGGGAGGCTACCAAGAGGCCTACATCAACAATAAAGAAGCGGCAGGAATATCTGGCAAGTACTGGCTGTGTGGTACATGGGACAACAATCTCCTGTATTATTCATATGTCTGGGCTATGGGGTAGAGTGGCAAGACAAAAGCCTTTTCTTACTAAGAAAAACATCCAAGCTAGGCTACATTTTTCAAAAACACATCTGAAGTTTCCCAAAAGCATGTGGGAAAAGGTGCTATGGTCAGATGAAACCAAGGTGGAACTTTGTGGCCATAATTCCAAAAGATATGTTTGGTGCAAAAACAACATCACCAAAAGAACACCATAACCACAGTGAAGCATGGTGGTGGCAGCATCAGGCTTTGGGGCAGTTTTTCTTCAGCTGGAACTGGGGCCTTACTTAAGATAGAGGGAATTATGCACAGTTCCAAATACCAGTCAATATTGGCACCAAATATCCAGGCTTCTGCTAGAAAGCTGAACATGAAGAGGAACTTCATCTTTCAGCATGACAATGACCCAAGGCATACATCCAAATCAACAAAGGAATGGATTCACCAGAAGAAGATTCAAGTTTTGGAATGGCCCAGCCAAAGCCCAGACCTGAATCCGATTGAAAATCTGTGGGTGATCTGAAGAGGGCTGTGCACAGAAAATGCCCTCGCAATCTGACAGATTTGGAGTGTTTTTGCAAACAAGAGTGGGTAATCCTGTCATGTCAAAATGTGCCATGCTGATAGACTCATACCCAAAAAGACTGAGTGCTGTAATAAAATCAAAAGGTGCTTCAACAAAGTATTAGTTTAAGGGTGTGCACACGTATGCAGCCATATTATTTTATTTTTATATTTTTTCTTCCCTCTACCTAAAAGATTTCAGTTTGTTTTTCAATTGAGTTGTACAGTTTATAGGTCCCGATAAAGGTGGAAAAAGTTCTGAAATTATTTATCTTTGTCTCTTTTTTTTACATCATAGAAACCTGATATTTTAACAGGGGTGTATAGACTTTTTATATCCACTGTATATTTCATGTTGGATGGAAAAAGGCCACTATACGCTTTAACCAGATAACAATTAAAGAGTTAAGTGTGTATATATTTTTCTTGAAGTACTGAAATACAACCCTATATGCTTTCACCAGACATAACTGCAACAGTGCAGTGCATAAATATTTACATTTTTTTATGAAATACGCCCCTATACGCTTTCAACAGGAATCACTGCAATCACTGCATCACTGTAACACTGCAAATCTGACCAGTGTCACTTTATGTGTGAATACCTATAAAACGCTTTTACTTATCCAGGTCATTCTGAGATTGTTTTTTCGTTACATATTGTACTTCATGACCGTGGCAAAATGGAGTAAAAAAATGTAATTTTTATTTATAAGAAAATACCAAATTTACCAAAATATTTAAAAAATTTGCAATTTTCCAAGTTTCAATTTCTCTATTTCTATAATACATATTAATACCGCCAAAAAAAGTTATTAATTTACATTCCCCATATGTCTACTTCATGTAGTTTATATGGTCATAAAATACTGTATGGCCACACGGCAGGGCGTAGAGGGAAAGGAGCGCCGTGTGGTTTTTGGAAGGCAGATTTTGCTGGACTGGATTATCTACACCATGTCCCATTTGTTAGCCCCCTGATGCCCCCTTGGGGTAGAAACTCGCTAAAAGTGACCCCATTTTGGAAACTACAACCCTCAAGGTATTTAAAACTGATGTTACAAACGTCGCTAACCCTTTAGGTGTTTCACAAGAGTTAATGGGAAGTGGGGCTAAAATTTCATAATTTAGATTTTTTCGAAAATTTAAAATTTTAATCCATTTTTCCAGTATCTAAGCTAGGGTTAACAGCCAAATAAAACCCAATTTTTATTGCCCTGATTTTTTAGTTTGCAGAAACACCCCATATATGGTCGTAAACTACTGTATGGCCACACGGCAGGGAGTAGAGGGAAAGGAGCACCGTGTGGTTTTTGGAAGGCAGATTTCGCTGGACTGGTTTATCTACACCATGTCCCATTTGAATCCCCCCTGATGCCCCTCTTGGGTAGAAACTCCCTAAAAGTGACCCCATTTTGGAAACTACACCCCTCAAGGTATTAAAAACAGATTTTACAAATGTCGTTAACCCTTTAGGTGTTTCATAAGAGTTAATGGAAAATGGGGCTAAAATTTCAGAATTTTGATGATTTTTTTTGCAAATTTTCCATTTTAATCAATTTTTTCCAGTATCTAAGCTAGGATTAACAGACAAATGAAACCCAATTTTTATTGCCCTGATTCTGTAATTTGCAGACACCCCATATATGGTCATAAACTACTGTATGGCCACACGGCAGGGCGTAGAGGGAAAGGAGCGCCGTGTGGTTTTTGGAAGGCAGATTTCGCTGGACTGGATTATCAACACCATGTCCCATTTGTTAGCCCCCTGATGCCCCCTTGGGGTAGAAACTCCCTAAAAGTGACCCCATTTTGGAAACTACAACCCTTAAGGTATTCAAAACTGATGTTACAAATGTCACTAACCCTTTAGGTGTTTCACAAGAGTTAATGGGAAATGGGGCTAAAATTTCATAATTTTGATTTTTTTCACAAATTTTCCATTTTAATCTATTTTTTCCAGTATCTAATCAAGGGTTAACAGCCAAAAAAAAAACAATTTTTATTGCCCTGATTCTATAGTTTGCAGAAACACCCCATATGTGGTCGTAAACTACTGTATGGCCACACGGCAGGGCGTAGATGGAAAGGCGCGCCATGTGGTTTTTGGAAGGCAGATTTTGCTGGACTGGTTTATCTACACCATGTCCCATTTGAAGCCCCCCTGATGCCCCCCGAAGTAGAAATTCCCTAAAAGTGACCCCCTTTTGGAGACTACGGGATAAGGAGGCTGTTTTGTTGGGACTATATTTAGAGTAAATATGATTTTTGGTTGCTCTATATTACATTCTTGTGACGCAAGGTTACCAAAAATAGAAATTCTGAAATTTCATCTCCATTTGCCATAAACTCTTGAGGAACACCTAAAGGGTTAACAAAGTTTGTAAAATAAGTTTTGAATACCTTAAGGGGTGTAGTTTATTAGATGGGGTCACTTTTATGGAGTTTCTACTCTAGGGGTGCATCAGCAGTTTACCACCACATATGGGGTGTTTCTGTAAACTGCAGAATCAGGGCAATACATTTTAATTTTTATTTAGCTGTTAACCCTTGCTTTGTTACTGGAAAAAATTGATTAAAATGGAAAATTTGCCAAAAAATAGCTCTTTTGGCACCATTTTTATTTAATTATTTTGACCTGTGAATGTAAGGGGTTAGTTCATGGGGTATTTTTATAGAGCAGATTATTACAGACGTGGCAATACCTAATTTGTCTACTTTTTTAAAATTTATTTAGCACTATATTATCCTATTTGAAACAAACCCAAAAAAATGTCTACACAGTCTAAGAGTCAGTTTTTTTAAAAGTTTTACCAGATTGTCTTAGGTAGGGGCTCATTTTTTGCGGGATGAGAGGACAGCTTTATTGGCACTATTTTGGGGGGCATATGACTTTTTGATCGCTTGCTATTACGCGTTTTGTTATGTAAGGTGACAAAAAAAATCATTTGTCAGAGACTACATGAAAAAGGGGATAATAAATGTAGTACTTCATGGAAGTGTGGTACTCCCTGAAGCAACCAATAATGCAGAGGCCCAGATGATCGGGCCACGTTTCGCACTGAGTGGTGGTGTCCTTCCGTATTTCCCTCCTGTGACACACTCTGCACCTTTTTTGAGTTCGTCCCTTCTTTCCAGTATGGGGGACCACACCTGGAAAGTGTTGGCCAGGGATGAGCCGGGCGCCTTCAGTTCCCGAGGTACTCCGGCTTGCTCTTTCCGGGTCAGAAAAGATCAGGTCCTTGAGGACTGCCTCATAGAACTGGAGGAATTTCACTGTGTTGCCAGCACTCCGGGACAGCACAAAAGAGTTGTACATGGCAACCTGAACCAAGTAGATCGCAACTTTTTTGTACCATGCCCGGATTTTGCGCATGGCATTATATGGCTTGAGGACTTGATCAGAGAGATCAACTCCTCCCATATGCCGATTGTAGTCGACGATACAATAGGACTTGAGGGCCGCAGAATCTCGCACAGTAACAGGGGAGATGCCGTTACCGTGAATTGTGGTCAGTACAAGGATTTCCCTCTTGTCCTTATATCTGACCAGCAACAGGTTTTCATTGGTAAGGGCACGGGTCTCACCCCTGGGGATAGGTACCTGGAGGGGGACAGTAGAGAGGCCTCGCTGATTTTTCCACACAGTCCCACAAGCGGACGTGGATCTGACAACGAAGGACTGTAACAAGGGAATACTAGTATAAAAGTTATCCATATACAGGTGGTAACCCTTATCTAACAGTGGGTACATAATGTCCCACACAAGTTTCCCGCTAACACCCAGAGTGGGTGGACATTCTGGGGGTTGAATACGGGAATCTCGCCCCTCGTACACACAAAACTTGTAAGTGTACCCTGAGGTACTCTGACAAAGTTTGTACAGCTTTACGCCATACCTCGCCCGCTTTGAGGGAACATACTGGCGGAAAATGAGTCTCTCCTTGAATGCAATGAGAGACTCATCAACCGCAACCTCCCTTCCAGGTACATAGGCCTCCACAAATTAGGCCCCAAAGTGATCGATGACCGGCCTGTTTTTGTACAGGCGGTCATAGGCAGGATCACCTTGGGGGGGATATGCTGCATTATCTGCATAATGCAGGCATTTCCAGATGGCCTCAAACCGTGAGCGTGTCATGGCCGTACTGTAAAGTGGGGTCTGGTAGAGGACGTCCCCACTCCAGTACTTCCTGGCAACTAGGATTTTTTGACTAGGCCCATGTGCAGCATGAGGCCTCAAAACATCCTCATCTCGGTGGCACTGACCGGCGTCCTAGCCAAAAAAGAGCCCGGGTGTTGAGCAATAGTGATGAGCGGCAGGTGCCATATTCGATTTCGACGAAATTCGCGAATATTCGAATGAATATTCGTTTCATATTCGTCGAAATCGAATATTCGTCATTTTTTCTAGTTATCGCGATTAAAATGCGATTTAAATAATCGCATATTGCGATTTGTACTTAAGGCTACTTTCCTATTGGTTTCATATCTAGAATTAGCGAGGATGACGAATATGACGAATGTATTCGTCATATTCCTCAAAACGAAGATAACGAAGTATTCTACATCTTCGTTTTAGCAACCTATTCGTCAACCTCGCTAATTCTAGCAATCAAATAGGAAGGTTGACTATAGAGACAGCTGTGTTAAATTCGCTATGCGATTTTTTTTTTTTAATAAATAGAATACTTATAATAATATTATCATATCAAGTAATATAATTATTGTATTAAAAAAAAAAAATCGCATAGCGAATTTAACACAGCTGTCTGGTAAGTCAACCTTCCTATTTGATGATGATTGCTAGAATTAGCGAAGTTGACGAATAGGTAGCTAAAACGAAGATGTAGAATACTTCGTTATCTTCGTTTTGAGGAATATGACGAATACATTCGTCATATTCGTCATCCTCGCTAATTCTACCAAGCCAACCATAACTTCTGTGCTCATGGAGCGTCCCCATCACCATGGGAACGTCTCCATATACTAAAATGTACTGTCGGATTTGAGGAATTACGTTGAAATCGCAATGCGATTAATTCAAGTTATATTAATCGCATTGCGATTTCAACTTAGAGCTGGGTTTATAATGGGTCAGCTTGCTAGAATTAACGAAGTTAACGAATATGGAATATAGCAGCAGTGCTAAGTTGAAATCGCAATGCGATTAATTTAACAAAGTATTCGCATTGCGATTTCAACTTAGCACTGCTAGTGCATAGCTATATATTCCATATTCGTTAATTCTAGCCTATGTAAGATAGCAGTGCTAAGTTGTAATCGCAATGCGATTAATATAACTTGAATTAATCGCATTGCGATTTCAACGTAATTCCTCAAATCCGACAGTACATTTTAGTATATAGAGATTTTCCCATGGAAGGGGACGCTCCATGAGCACGGAAGTCGGCAGAAGCGGCAACGGGCACTGACTGGAGCAGCCAGGAAGCCAGGAATCCTCATGACAGGTAAGAACTACTTTTGGGAAGTGGGAAAGAAAAAAATATAACTAAAAAAAAAAAAAAAAAAAAACGAATATTCGAAATAGCGAATTTATAGCGCTATATTCGAAATATTCGCGAATTAGCGAAGTGCCGATATTCGCTAAAAAAATTCGCTTTTCGAATATTCGCGCTCAACACTATTGAGCAACGAACTGTTAGGCGTACAGATTTGTTTGCTCCACCATCAGATTCACTAGGGGGTCACTGAAAAAAAGACTGAAATAGTCATATTCAGTGAATCCCACTGTGGAATTAGGGAGGGCCACAGGGTCCCTAGGATGGCGATCCCCTTGCTTAACCTGGCGGCATCTCCGCCGCCTTGGGGGCTTATCATCATCGTTAGATGATGAGGAGGACGCGGATGACAAAAGGAATGTGGGGTCATCCTCGTCCTCACTGGGACTCTTGGATTCGGAGGCAAGCTGGGCGTATGCCTCCTCAGCCGAGAACGTCCAGCAGGCCATAGGGGAGTGTCTGTGGGTGCGTGTGTATGTGCGTGCATGGAAAACTTTATTTACTGTGGGTGTGTGTTGGGGCACGGGTGTTCCCGGACTGTTCCCTAAAGCTAACAGGGAAAAAAAAAAGAACTAACTAAAAAAAAAAAAAGAGAGCAAAAAAATGTTGAAAGGGTAAAAAAAAAATTCAAACTCGCTGATCAGCTGTCCGAAGCTGATCAGCGGTGGGGTGGGCGATGCGCTAACAGTGGCCAGACGCTATAGAGTGCCGGCCACTGTCAGCATACGCAAAAAAAAAAATTGATAAAATGCTTTCTCCCCCAAAAAAGGTGGAAAGGGGTGGGGGGCAAAGGGGCAAGCTGCAGCTTGTGCTGTGGACCCCAGACACCCTAAGAGGGTGATGCAATAGACATCCTTTTTTTAACCCCTTATTTCCCTATGTATCCGTGCCTAACCCAACCTGTCCCTAACTTCTCCCTAAATACCTGTAAGTGCCAGATGGCACTCTAGATGGTCAGAAGGGGGGGTGATGGGCACCGATGGGAGTGTTGGGTTGCTGGGCTCTGGAGAAGGACGTGCAGGCTGCTCTCTCCTTGCTCCTCCAACGCAAAATGGAGGAGGAGGAGAGCAGGTGGAGTTAACCTCCGCCCGCCCGTGCATCCAATCAGATGCGATCCTGTTAGGTGATGTCACCATCACCTCACAGGATCGAAGGATGATGATTGGTGGTGTGTTATCACACCACTTATCACTAGAGATATCGCGATCATGAAATTTTCCGTTCACGAACGGCGAATGCGAACTTCTGCAAATGTTCGCAAACCGGGCGAACCGCCATAGACTTCAATTGGCAGGCGAATTTTAAAACCAACAGGGACTCTTTCTGGCCACAATAGTGATGGAAAAGTTGTTTCAAGGGGACTAACACCTGGACTGTGGCATGCCGGAGGGGGATCCATGGCAAAACTCCCATGGTCAGGTTTTAATCCATAAAGGGCATAAATCACTTAACATTCCTAAATTGTTTGGAATAAAGTGCTTTAAAACATCCAGTGTGTGTATACAATCAGGTATGATGTTGTATAGATTAGGTAGTGTAAGGGTTACGCCCGCTTCACAGTGACAGACCAAACTCAGACAGACCAAACTCCCCGTTTAACGCACCGCAAACAGTCAATTTGCACAACCACAAACTCTCCATTTGCACAAGGTTGGATACCAAGCTAGCTATGTCCCGTTCCTTGCCCTTACATTGAAGGTCTCTTCCTCCACCCAGCCATGTACAACACCAAGGGTCCCTGAAAGGTGACAACAAGCCCCCTGGGACGCCTGCTGTGGTTGGTCTTCCACCTCCTCAAAGCCACCTTCCTCCTCTGACTCCTCTTCTTCAGACTCCTCTCTCTGCGTTGCCGCAGGTCCAGCAATCGACGACGACAAGGCTGCTTCTGGTGGTGATGGTGACCACAACTCTTCCTCTTCATGCTCATCTACGGCCTGATCCAGCACTCTTTGCAGGGCATGCTCTAGAAAAAACGCATAAGGGATGAGGTCGATGATGTTGCCTTGGGTTTGACTGACCAGGTTTGTCACCTCCGCAAAAGGACGCATGAGCCTCCAGCCATTGTGCATGAGCGTTCGGTAACGTGGCCAAAAAATACCCAGCTCCGCAGAGGCTGTCCTCTTTTTTTTAAATTAAAAAAATCTGTTCTTACCAGTTTAATCTCTGTTTTGTATCTATCAGGGGCCGGTGTATGGAATAGATTTTAGGAACCGGGAGATAGAAAAAGATGGTTGGTCGGTCCTCTTCCTTCCAATTTGGGGCACTGCGCGTGCTCCGTGCAATGTACTGTGCCACCCTATGTGAATTGTCTGTTAAGTAGTACTATTCCTATCAGTTTAATCGCTGTTACGTCCCCTATCAGTGGATGTGTATTGAATAGATTTTAGGAATCGGGAGATGGAAAAAGATGATCGATCGGTCCTCTTACTTCCAATTTGGGGCACTGCGTGTGCGCCGTGCAATGTACTATGATACCCTATATGAATGGTGGGCAGCGGGCACAGTACAGTCTGTGGGCCTGACACACACTGGCAGGCAACTGCAATTATATTAAAGGGTAAAAATTAAATGACATTTTTATCTGCAAGGTACTGTGCCACCCTATATGAGTGGTGTGCACACAGTACAGTCTGTTGGCCTGCGGCCTCTCACACATGGGCAGGCAACTGCAATATATATATATATATATAAAAAAAAAAAAAAAAGCAGACTGATGTACCATCCCTAAAATGGGCTTTTTGGGGTGCTGTCAGGACGCTGTCCTTACTGCAGATGGCCTCTTTAACACAAGCGAGTTTTCCACGCAGGTGCAATGCGTGACGTGAACGCATAGCATCCGCACTGAATTCTGACCCATTCATTTCAATGGGTCTGTGTACATGAGCGTACACTTGTGCGTTCCGCGAAAATCGCTGCATTTTCTATATTCTGCGTTTTTCACGCAGCCCTAGCCCCATAGAAGTGAAGAACAAGTCAGAACAATAACCCAGAAAAAACTGATCCTGAATGTGGAGCATAGGCCTTCACTCGGTCAGCATTTGCTCAATCCATCAGTATTGCTAATTAGTGTTGGGCGCGAATATTCGAATAGCGAATTTTAATCGCGAATATCGCAACTTTGAGAATTTGCGAATATTTAGAACACAGTGATATATTCGTATTTTTGAATATTCTACTTTTTTTTTCCATCAGTTACCTCCCCTCTTGCTTGTAGGCCAATGAGAAGGCTGCATTGTCTTTGTCTGAGCTTAGCAACATGCCTAGCAACCTATAGTAAAGTTGCCTTTACTATATAAGAACCTCCCCACAGCAATTTTCTACAGTTTATTAAAGTTCTGAGAGAGACAGCACTGTCATTGCTGTGCTCTCTGCTTTCCTGTGTCACATTACATTAGTTAGTGGGAGATAGTCAGTGTAGGTTAGATTGTTATTTAGTTTAGCTGTGCAGGGTGTTAGGTAGTGTGATAGGTTCTGCTGTCCATACATACATGCTACATACATAGTGCTGTATGTATGTATGTATGTATGCTACATACATACATAGTGCTGTGATGTCACTAACATGTAGTCAGACCTGCTAAAATGTGAAGTTGCACGTATTGCGCTAAAATATGCGCATCATTAATTGCCGATTTGCGCAATCGCGAATATATCGCAGCACTCTATCTGAATATAAAGCTATTGTATTGTTCTGCATTGCCAACCATTTTCTCCAGTCTTAGGAAACTACTAGCAGCTTGAAAAATGAACCTAAAGTGACCCACTCCTGTATTGCGCGCGCATTACGCGCATATTATATTGCCGATTTTCACAATCAAGAAAATAACCGCGAATTTGCGAATAAATTACAAATATTCTACCAAATATTCGTGAAATATCACGAATTCGAATATTGCCCCTGCAGCTCATCACTATTGCTAATGCAAAAAAAACAGTAGTGGATCTAAAACAGAGATGACACATGAATGGAATATTTGCAAGTCTTCTATGTTTTCTACCCACTCCTGCTTTTGGCTACCAAATCATAAGCCAACTCTGATGGGACCATACAGGCCTTAAAGCTGCTACACGAACAGAATCTGTTGTGCGTCTAATGTTTCCTTCCTTCTGACAGATCAGAAGAAGTGTCAAATAAATGATGATGTCAGCCAGGCTGAAAGCTAAAATAGTGGGGAGGGTGAGAACAGCATGAGAAGTCCACAGAGTAGACCTATTACATAGTAGTGAGGTGGAAGCAGCATTAAGAGACCACAGAGTTGCACAATGACAGGGTCTGATGTGGAAGCTGTATGAGGAGGCCACCGAGTGGCACAATGACAGAGTCTGGAGTTGGCAGCAGCATAAGGAAACCACAGAAGGGCACAATGAAAGAGTGTGGAGGTGGCCGCAACATCAGGAGACCACAAAGTGGCAAGGTGACATAGTGTGGAGGTGTCAGCAGCATAAGTAGGCAACAGTGTTGCACAATAACAGATTCCGTAGGTGGCAGCAGCATGAGTAGGCCACAGAGTGGCACAATGAAAGAGTGTGGAGGTGGCCACAACATCAGGAGACCACAGAGTGGCAAGGTAACATAGTGTGGAGGTAGCAGCAGCAGCATGAGTAGGCCACAGAGTTGCACAATGACATTCTGGAAGTGTCGGCAGCAGCAGCATTAGAAGGAGGCCAAAGAGTGGCACAATGACAGAGTCTGTAGGTGGCAGCAGCATAAGTAGGCCACAGAGTGGCACCATGACAGAGTCTGGTGGTGTTGGCAGCAGCAGCATCAGGAGGAGCCTCAGAGGGCACAATAGCAGAGACTAGAAGTGGCAGCAGCATGAGTAGGCCACAGACTGGCACAATGACAGAGTGTGGAGGTGGCAGCAGCATGAGTAGGCCACAGAGTGGCACAGTGACAGAGTCTGTAGGTGGCAGCAGAAGCATCAGGAGGATGCAACAGAGTGACACAATGACAGAGTCTGGAGGTGGCAGCAGCATGAGTAGGCAACAGAGTGGCACAATGACAGAGTGTGGAGGTGGCCTCAGCATGAGTAGGCCACAGAGTGGCACAACAACAGAGTCTGGTGGTGGCAGCAGCATGAGTAGGCCACAAAGTGGCACAATGATAGAGTCTGGATGTGTCGGCTGCAGCAGCAATAGGAAGAAGGCATAGAATGGCACAATGACAGAGCCTGGAGGTGGCAACAGCATGAGCAAGCCACAAAGTGGCACAATGACAGAGTGTGCAGGTGACAGCAGTATGAGTAGGCCACAGAGTGGCACAATGATAGAATCTGGAGGTGGCGGCAGCAGCAGCATCAGGAGGAGGAAACAGAGTGGCACATTGACAGAGTCTGGAGGTGGCAGCAGCATGAGGAAGCCACAGAATGGCATAATGACAGAATGACGATCGACCAAGATACTTCTGGGGGAGCCTGCCTGGCATGAACAGGCCTCTAATAGCTACAGACAATGAGAAGACAAAGTCTCAAGATAGCTTTGAGCCCGAAAGAGTCGCGAAGTTCATCAAAATACGTCACTAAAGATTTTGCCGCATATACCCGCAGTGCTGAGCGCTGAATAAATTTAGTTTTTCGACTGAAATACTTCAATAAAGATGTTACCTCATATAACCGCAGCGCTGACCACTGAATTAATTTTGTTTTTCGACCGACATACTTCAATAAAGATTTTACCGTATATAACTGCAGCACTGACCACTGAATTAATTTAGTTTTTCAACCGAAATACTTCAATAAAGATTGTAACACATATAACTGCAGCGCTGAACACTGGATACAATTTGTTTTTCCACCGAAATACGTCACAAAAGATTTTACCGCATATTACTGCAGCGCTTAACGCTGAATAAAATTAGTTTTTCCACCGAAATATGTCAATAAAGATTTTACCACATATAGCGGAGCACGGAGATGGAGAGTGTCTTCAGAATCCCCCAGCACTATACGGACCTCTCAGAAATGAACCGCTGCTCCCGACAGCAGCTCCTAGGAAGGTCATGGAGCGTCCCGGTCATCCAGCATCTATTCCCCCCGCTTAAGGATTATTTTGAAAGTGTGTAGAAGCTACATGAGGCCCCCATGCTTCAGATTTATCATGGAGACATCATAGAGATTTTACTGCACAACTACAGTGCTGAAGGCTGAATAAAATTTGTTTTTCGACCGCAATACGTCAATTAAGATTTTACCACACATAACTGCAGCGCTGATCTCTGAATAAATTTAGTTTTTCCACTGAAATATGTCACAAAAGATTTTACCACATATAAGTGGATATAAAAAGTCTACACACCCCTGTTAAAATGTCAGGTTTCTGTGCTGTAAAAAAATGAGACAAAGATAAATCATTTCAGAACATTTTTCACCTTTAATGTGACCTATAAACTGTACCACTCAATTGAAAAACAAACTGAAATCTTTTAGGGGGAGGGAAGAAAACAAAAAAAAAACTAAAATAATGTGGTTAATAACTGGAGATGTTGCTGTGTTCAGAATTAAGCAATCACATACAAAATCATGTTAAATAGGAGTCAGCATACACCTGCCATCATTTAAAGTGCCTCTGATTAACCCCAAATAAAGTTCAGCTGCTCTAGGCGGTCTTTCCTGAAATTGTCTTAGTCGCATCTCACAGCAAAAGCCATGGTCCACAGAGAGCTTCCAAAGCCTCAGAGGGATCTAATGGTTAAAAGGTATCAGTCAGGAGAAGGGTACAAAAGAATTTCCAAGGCATTAGATATACCATGGTACACAGTGAAGACAGTCATCATCAAGTGGAGAAAATATGGCACAACAGTGACATTACCAAGAACTGGATGTCCCTCCAAAATTGATGAAAAGACGAGAAGAAAACTGGTGTGGGGGGTTATCAAGAGGCCTATAGCAACATTAAAGGAGCTGCAGGAATATCTGGCAAATACTGGCTGTGTAGTACATGTGACAACAATCTCCCATATTCTTCATATGTCTGGGCTATGAGGTAGAGTGGCAAGACGAAAGCCTTTTCTTACGATGAAGCCAGGCTACATTTTGCAAAAACATATCTGAAGTCTCCCAAAAGGTGTTATGTCTGATGAAACCAAGGTTGAACTTTTTGGCCATAATTCCAAAAGATATGTTTGGCGCAAAAACAACACTGCACATCACCAAAAGAACACCCTAACCACAGTGAAGCATGGTGGTGGCAGAATCATGCTTTGGGGCTGTTTTTCTTCAGCTGGAACTGGGGCCTTAGTTAAGATAGAGGGAATTATGAACAGTTCCAAATACCAGTCAATATTGGCACAAAACCTTCAGGCTTCTTCTAGAAAGCTGAACATGAAGAGGAACTTCATCTTTCAGCATGACAACGACCCATAGCATACATCCAAATCAACAAAGGAATGGCTTCACCAGAAGAAGATTAAAGTTTTGGTATGGCCCAGCCAAAGCCCAGACCTTAATCCAATTGAAAATCTGCGGGCTGATCTGATGAGGGCTGTGCACAGTAGATGCCCTCGCAATCTGACAGATTTGGAGTGTTTTTGCAAACAAGAGTGGGCAAATCTTGCAAAGTCAAAATGTGCCATGCTGATAGACTCATACCCCAAAACACTGAGTGCTTTAACAAAATCAAAAGGTGCTTCAACAAAGTATTAGTTTAAGGGTGTGCACACTTATGCAACCATATTCTTTTATTTTAATATTTTTTCTTCCCTCTACCTAAAAGATTTCAGTTTGTTTTTCAATTGAGTTGTACAGTTTATAGGTCACATTAAAGGTGGAAAACGTTCTGAAAAGATTTATCTTTGTCTCATTTTTTTACAGCACAGAAACCTAACATTTTAACAGGGGTGTGTAAACTTTTTATATCCACTGTAACTGCAGCGCTGAAAGCTGAATAAAAATAGTTTTTTTTCGACTGAAGTAGGCCACTAAACTCTTTCACCACAAATAAATGCAACAGTGTAGTGCGTATATATTATTCCTTTTTGTACTGAAATAGGACACTAAACGCTTTTACCACATATAATATAACTGCAGAAGGGAAATGCGTATATATTTTTTGTTTTGTACTGAAATAGGCCACTTAAACTCTTTCACTACAAATAAATGCAACAGTGAAGTGCGTATATATTTTTATTTTTGTACTGAAATCTATTACTAAATGCTTTCACCACATATAACTGCAGAAGTGAACTGCGTATATATTTTTCCTTTTGTAATGAAATACGCCACTTAAACTCTTTCACCACAATCAAATGCAACAGTGAAGTGCGTACATTTTTTTCCTTTTTTGGACTGAAATAGGACACTGAACGCTTGCACCACATATAACTGCAGAAGTGAACTGAGAATATATTTTTCTTTTTCTACTGAAATAGGCCAGTAAATACTTGTACCAAAAATAAATGCACAAGTGAAGTGCGTATATATTTATCTTTCTGTACTGAAGTAGGCCACTAAATATTTTTGCCATTAATCACTGCACCAGTGAAGTGCGTATCTTTTTTCTTTCTGTACTGATATTGGCCACTAAACACTTTCAACACATATAAATGCAGAAGTGAACTGAGAATATATTTTTCTTTTTGCACTCAAATAGGCGGCTAAACGCCTTTGCCACAAATAAATGCTCCAGTGAAGTGCGTATATATTTTTCTTTTTGTACTGAAATCTATCACTAAATGCTTTCACCGCATATAACTGCAGAAGTGAACTGCGTATATATTTTTCCTTTTGTAATGAAATACGCCACTTAAACTCTTTCACCACAATCAAATGCAACAGTGAAGTGCGTACATTTTTTTCCTTTATAGGACACTGAACACTTGCACCACATATAACTGCAGAAGTGAACTGAGAATATATTTTTCTTTTTCTACTGAAATAGGCCAGTAAATACTTGTACCAAAAATAAATGCACCAGTGAAGTGCATATATATTTTTCTTTTTGTACTGAAATCTATCACTAAATGCTTTTACCACATATTACTGCAGAAGTGAACTGCGTATATATTTTTTTTTTTGTAATGAAATACGCCACTGAACGCTTTAAACACATATAGCTGCAGAAGTGAACTGCATATATATTTTTGTTTTTCTACTGAAATACGCCACTAAACGCTTTTACCACATATAGCTGCAGAAGAGAACTGAGAATATGTATTTCTTTTTGTAATGAAATATGCCACTAAACACTTTCAACAATAACTGCAGAAGTGAATTGCGTATCTATTTTTCTTTTTGTACTGAAATACGCCACTAAACGCTTTTACCACATATAGCTGCAGAACTGAACTGAGAATATATATTTCATTTTGTAATGAAATATGCCACTAAATGCTTTCACCACATATAACGGCAGAAGTTTTCCACAGATATAAGCCACTAAAGGCTTTTAATCATAGCACTTGCACCCCAAGAACAAATTGCTGGAATGACAGAGCTATATAATGGCTAGTTGGATCTCCAAATTATCTTTCTCTGCACTTATAAATCGCTTTTCTAGCACTGTCCCTATTGCCTTCTGGCATCTCTCGCTGCACTAAGATGCTGTGAAATGATTCCTCCCTATCCTTTCCCTGCACTTATAAATCGTTTTTTCAATGTCTGTCCCTATCGCCTTCTCACATCTGTCCCTGCACTCAGAATGCTGGAAAAAGTCGGATTCTAAGATAGCCGCCATATTTATAGGTCTGTGACATCACAGGGCTGGCTGGGTGCTGATTGGCTGCATCATGCATGTCAGTCTGGGGGATCCCGCCTTCCCATACTTCCTTTCTCCATGTCCTCACACATAAGGCAGCATTTTTAGGAAAAATACAATTCGTTACCACGAAGTGCGAGAAAATTTGCATTCGTTGTGAATTGAATTTTTCCTGAAATTCGGATCGAATTCCACTTCGTCAGTTTCGATTCGCTCATCTCTAATTATTATAATAACATGACATAGCAATCTCAACACAGTAAGGGTTAATTTGGCAACAGTAGCACCAATAATACGACAATAATGCAATGTAGTCATAATGGTTAAAGAGAATAAATAATAACCCCTTCAACTATGGATAAAACATGTTCTCTACTTCCTGGTGCCTCTCAACATATAGGAAATCACTGTCTGCAGTAGTGTCTGACTGCTGAATGTCAGTGATTGGCTAAGTGGGTATTTAATGTGTGTCAAGAGTCATCAGGAATTGGTGGGTGACCATGGAGTAATCAGTGAGTTATGATTTTATTTATACAAACCTCAAAAATGGTTAGGTTCACCAGATAACTTTCATCCGGAGCTCAGCCTGCTTTCTACCAAAAAAGCGCCAGATCAACCACAAAGATATACAAAATGGCTGGCTCGTTCTAAATAACTACATTTATTGCTATAAACACATGATTTTCACATTCTAGTAATACATGATTATCACATTCTATTATGTTAAAAGCTTAAATAATAAAAAGATCTCATTGACATGTATGACTTCAATATAAATAAAATAAAACAAGATATTATTCAAACATAAAACAATTGATCGGTCTTGGTCCCTTTTAGTGTCCTAACATGCAGAGCTCACGCATGTATTGTTATAAATGACGGCTTAGCTAACTACGTCTTATAATCTCTTCCGTTAGTAATTTGTCTTCTTCTTATCTAAAAGTTCATAAATAGTATCAAAGTTATGAATTCATATTTATAGGGATGAGCGGACTCGTGGATGTTCGGGTTCGGCCGAACCTCAGGTCAAAGGTCGGGTTCGGGACCAGAACTTAACCAGCACTCGAACCCGAACCAAAACCCCATTGAAGTCAATGGGGACCTGAACTTTGGTGCACTAAAATGACTGTAAAATAGTCATAGTAAGTTCTAGAGGGCTGCAAAAGGAAGCAAAATGGGGGTAAGAGCAGGACAATTGCCCTGCAAATAAATGTGGATAGGGAAATGACTTAAAATAACATGGAATAGAAAAAAAATTAAATAATCATTTTGAACTAGGAGGCGGAGATAAAAGTGGAGTAGGAGGTTGAGGATGCGGTGTATGTGGCAGTGTAAGTGGAAGAGGGGCTGGAGGACGAGGAGGTAGCAAATACTGTTTTTGTTGTTTTTTATTTTTATTTTTTTCCCTTAACCCCTTAAGGACTCAGCCCTATTTCACCCTAAGGACTCGGCCATTTTTTGAAAATCTGACCAGTGTCACTTTATGTGGTGATAACTTTAAAACGCTTTTTCTTATCCAGGCCATTCTGAGATTGTTTTTTCGTCACATATTGTACTTCATAACAGTGGTAAAATAAAGTCGAAAAATTTCATTTTTATTTATAAAAAAATACAAAATTTACCAAAAATTTTGAAAAATTTGCAATTTTCCAAGTTTCAATTTCTCTACTTCTATAATACATAGTAATACCACCAAAAAAAGTTATTGATTTACATTCCCCATATGTCTACTTCATGTATCGATCATTTTGGGAATGCTATTTCATTTTTTGGGGACGTTACAAGGCTTAGAAGTTTAGAAGAAAATCTTGAAATTTTTCAGAAATTTTCAAAAACCCACTTTTTAGGGACCAGTTCAGGTCTGAAGTCACTTTGTGAGGCTTACATAATAGAAACCACCCAAAAATTACCCCATTCTAGAAACTACACCCCTCAAGGTATTCAAAACTGATTATACAAACGCAATTAACCCTTTAACCCTTTAGGTTTTCCACAAAAGTCAATGGCAAATGGAGATAAAATTTCAGAATTTCGATTTTTCGAAAAATTTTCCATTTCAATCCATTTTTTCCAGTAACAAAGCAAGGGTTAACAGCCAAACAAATCTTAATATTTATTCCCCCGATTCTGTAGTTTGCAAGAACACCCAATATGTGGTCATAAACTGCTGTATGGCCAAACTGCAGGGCGCAGAAGGAAAGGAGCGCCATATGGTTTTTGGAAGGTGGATTTTGCTGGACTGTTTTTTTGACACCATGTCCCATTTGAAGCCCCCCGATGCACCCCTAGAGTAGAAACTCCATAAAAGTGACTCCATCTAAGAAACTACACCCTTCAAGGTATTCAAAACCAGTTTTACAAACTTTGTTAACCCTTTAGGTGTTCCACAAGAGTTATTGGCAAATGGAGATGAAATTTCAGAATTTCTATTTTTTGTTACCTTGTCTCAAAACAAGTGTAATATAGAGCAACCAAAAATCATAGTTACCCTAAAATAATACCAGCAAAACTGACACCTTATCCCGTAGTTTCCAAAATGGGGTCACTTTTTTGGAGTTTCTACTCTAGGGGTGCATCAGGGGGGCTTCAAATGGGACATAGTGTCAAAAAACCAGTCCAGCAAAATCTGCCTTCCAAAAACCATATGGCGTTCCCTTCCTTCTGTGTCCTGCCGTTTGGCCATACAGCAGTTTACGACCACATATGGGGTGTTTGTGCAAACAAGAGAATCAGGGCAATAAATATTCAGTTTTGTTTGGCTGTTAACCCTTGCTTTGTTACTGGAAAAATTGATTAAAATGGAAAATTTGCCAAAAAATTGCTGTTTTGGGACTGTTTTTATTTTTTGCTATTTACATTGTTGAAGTGACAGGTTAGATTGTGTGCTATTTCTATAGAGCAGGTTGTAACGGACACGACAATACCAAATATGACTACTTTTTGGGGTTTTTGTTTCAGTTTTACATAATAAAGCATTTTTGAACAAAATTATTTTTTAGTGTCTCCACATTCTGAAAGCCATAGTTTATTTTTTATTTTTGGGCGACTGTCTTATGTAGGGGCTCATTTTTTGCGGGATGAGATGGCGGTTTGATTGGCACTATCTTGGGGTGCATATGACATTTTGGTCGCTTGCTATTACACTTTTTAGATGTAAGGTGACAAAAATGGCTTTTGACAACCGTATTGATTATTATTTTTTGATGTGTTCAGCTGAGGGGTTAGGTCATGTGTTATTTTTATAGAGCAGGTTGTGACGGACGCGGCAATACCTAATATGTATACTTTTTATTTATTTATATAAGTTTTACACAATAATATCATTTTTTAAACAAAAATAAATCATGTTTTAGTGTCTCCATAGTTTGAGAGCCATATATATTTTTTTTTTGGGCGATTGTCCTATGTAGGGGCTCGTTTTTGCAGGATGAGGTGGCGGTTAGATTGACACTATTTGGGGGTCATATGAATTTTTGATCGCTTGCTATTACACTTTTTGTGATGTAAGGTGACAAAAAATGGCTTTTTGACAAAGTTTTTATTTAATTTTTTTACAGTTTTTACTTGAGGGGTTAGGTCAGGTGATATTTTTATAGAGCAGATTCTTACGGACGTGGAGATACCCAATATGTCTACCTTTTAGTTTTTTTTATACATTTAACACTAAAAAGCATTTTTGAAACAAAAAAAATCATGTTTTAGTCTGAGAAGCATATTTTTTTTATTTTTTGGCCAATTGTTTTAGGTAGGGGCTCATTTTTTGCGGGATGAGATGGCGGTTTGATTGGTACTATTTTGGGAGGCATACGCTTTTTTGATCGCTTTGTATTACACTTTTAGTGATGTAAGTTGCCCAAAAATGGCTTATTTACACCATTTTTGGTTTTGTTTTTTTATGGCGTTCACCTGACGAGTTCAGTCATGTGAAATTTTTATAGAGCAGATTTTTACGGACGCGACAATACCTAATATGTGTAGTGTATTTTATTTTTTTTAATTTTTATTCAGTGATATGTGTTTTCTTTCATTTTAACTTTTTTTTCACTTTTTTACATTTTTTTTGACCCAGACCCACTTGGTTCTGAAAGATCCAGTGGATCTGGTGTCTGTATAATACAGTACAGTACACTATATAGTGCACTGTGCTGTATTTTGTACTTTAGAAAGTCTGAATAGACCTTTAGCAGGTCTATTCAGACTTTCAGCACCATGGAGACAGGACGCTTCTGAAAGCGTCCTGTCTCCATGGCAACCATCACCCGCTGCCATAAGAGGGCAGCGGGTGATTGAAGCAGAAGGAGTGGAGCCCCTCCTCTGCGATCCCATCCTGTTGGGGGCTGCAAAGGCACAGCAGCCCCCAATGGGAGAGGGAGGGAGCTCCTCCCTGTTAACTCTTCCATACCGCGGTCCGTAAGGACCGCGGTACGGAAGAGTTAAACGGCTGGCATCTGATCAAGCACAGATGCCAGCCGCTTTATCAGAGTGTCAGCAATGTGCTGACACTCTGATAGACCCACTAGACACCAGGGATACATAACAGAGGAGGCGGGCGGGGATCGCAATCGCGATCCCGCCCGCCGCACCGCCCGCCTCCCGCCCGCCTCCCGCCGCCCGCAACCACCTCCTGCACCCCTGCAGCCACAATATGATTGGGGGCTGCAGGGGGTTAAAATAAACACATTGGGGGCATTAACCCTCTGATCCCCGCGGTCACAGACCGCGGGGATCAGAGATCGCTAAAAGCTGCAAACCGCAGGTCTGAATTGACCTGCGGTTTGCAGCGATCGCCGATATGGGGGGGTCACAAGACCCCCCTGGGCATTGTAACAAGGTACCTGCTGAATGATTTCAGCAGGTACCTTGTTCCGATCACTGCAGGCTGAGCAGCAGTGATCGGAACTACTCATGACGTACCTGTACGTCATGGGTCCTTAAGGACTCGGAAACCATGACGTACAGGTACGTCATGCGTCCTTAAGGGGTTAATTATTTTTTTTTTTTTATAAATTTGGGAAGATCCCAAAACATTGGGAAATAGAAAAGAGAATGCAAAGAGAATGCAAAGAGAAAGTGCGCTGGTGAATAACAATGGCTAGGTGCGGCCAGTATACTTGTCTACTCAGCACAAGGTACGGACGAGTAGTGTTGAGCGTGAATATTCGATTAGCGAATATTTTTGCGAATATCAGCACTTCAAAAATTTGCGAATATTTAGAATATAGTGCTAAATAGTCGTAACGATGAATATTCGTTTTTTTTTTTGTTTTTTTTACACAGTACACATCAGGTGATCATCCCTCCCTTCTACTATCTTGTGGGCCAATGAAAAGGCTTTGTCACAGCTTAGCAACATCCCTAGCAACCAATAGGAAAGTTGCCTACCCCTTCAACATATAAATTAAAGGGAACCTGTCACCTCTACTATGCTACCCTCACTGAGCATTTCTAAATGTTTATTGTGTTGCCCTAAACATATAAATTACACTTTTAATTTCATCTGCAGCCAAATTAAATAAGTATGATGCATTTTGTACTTCCCGCCTTTTATGCAAATGAACATAAAAGAGTCATATCTTATTTGTGTGACCAGAGAAGAGTCATATTTTCTCTGAGTCAAGCTCAATAACTTCACACGCTACCATGCATCTACAAGTGTATTTCTGTCTGTTAAAGGTTATACTACACAAAGTGTTAAAATACAATTTCTGAAAACATAATCCTACATATTTTTTCACAGGCTACTGTGCATCTCCCAGTGTAAATCTGTCCATAAAAGGATACCTTTCATCCAGGGCCCAAATACTAGGCCTACAATTGATATTCATTTCTGTACTCGTTAAAAACTTTTTGAGGTCAAGTATTGAGCCACAATACACAGGCTATTAGACCAGGTTACCACAGAGAGGGCTCGTATAAAAACACCATCTAGTGGTATCAAGGTCTACTAATAGAACCCTAGGTAGCGGATATTGTAAGCAGCTCTAGTGGTACACATATCACCAGTGATTCACCATCATGCTGATACGCTGAGTAGAGGCTGAACTATGCATTGATCCGGCGTGTCTGCCTGTACAGTTCACTATTATTATGCCTCTATTCTGCTAATACGATTCTGCCTACATGTATGCTACCACAGAGTGCAACATGATACAATTAGCTCAACGCGTTTCCACGTGGCATTGTGTTCACCACGCTTCATCAGGAGCTCGGTGGTTTGTGCCTACAATCAGGGTGCTCTGCACTGTAGCGTGCTGGAGCTCCGGCGCTATGATGGCCATGTCTGGCCCTGCAAACGCCGGATATTTAAAACTTCAACCCCGCCCACCGGGAGGAGTGTGCTCTGACGTTGCTCCAATCAAGTTGGAGGTGCGGCTGCTGCCGCCACCCCCTGTTCGGAGCTCAATCTATTCCATGCAGTCTTGCCCGGAGGGTGTCGTGCTGATATGAGGGAAGCATACATCGCGGTATATATAACTCCATCTCCTATTAAGCATCATAGTCTGGTACACCGGTAGACCTTGCAGAGGAATCCCCATATTTAGAGAGAGAGAGACAAACCGCAGTAACACCCTGTCTCTCTGTGGTCGTCATTTTATTATCTCCAGGGACCTCAAGGGCTGAAAACGGACCATGTGAATATGTCCCGAATTGGATGAGTAAAACAGGAGTGGTAAAATACATCATATATGCGCCATAAAGGTAGCATGTATATATGGCAATGGGAGTCACCCTTTACCAACTGTAATGTCACTTGCCACATCATAACTGTTATGGTCAATAGATGATGTATATCCTTATATATCAATTCACCCATATATTTGACTGAGTTTACCATATCACACAACCATCCACACAGATGACATAAATGAGAACCTTTTATTGTAAAATAGCCCTACGTCTCACCTCCCACTGATCTCCATTAAACTGTATATACCACTTTACTGGGGCAGACCAGGGCTATATGCTGGCTAATATGAAGCACGTAAATGATAAGTTCTCATTCAGTCCATGTGGATGTACTGTCTGAAGCCTGAAAATCCAGTATGCCTCTTTTCGAAGTAGGGGCGTATCCACGTCTCCCCCTCGTATGGATTTTTTCAACAGTTGTATTCCCTGGACTTTCAGGACTCCGGGGTCTCCCCCATGACAGTGATTCACATGGCGTGCGACTGACGTGTCGCGTTTGTTCTTTATATTCGATAAATGTTCTCCAACTCTCCTTCTGAGTTCCCGTTTTGTTTTGCCCACGTACTACTTGCCACAGCAGCACGTGAGCAAATACACCAAGCCCGTGGTAGTACATCTGATAAAATAATCAATGCGGAAGCGTTCGCCTGTCACTGCACCAAACGGGCGTTTACTGTGATGCTGATGTGTGGCTAGCAAGCCTAGATGTTGAGGCCCTCTACATCTCGATTCCCCATGATAGTGGGTGTCGGGCTGTGGAGGGGTTCCTACAACAGAGAGGGGAATATCTCCGGAGCCATAATGAATTTTTGATGCAATTATTGGGATTCATCCTGAGTCATAACATTTTTTTATTTGACGGACGCCTCTTCCACCAGCTCAGGGGGGTTGCTATGGGCAGTCCCTGTGCCCCGACCTTTGCTCGTAGGAGCTTTGGGCCTCGCCGGTTTGACGCACATCCCTTGCCTGGTGCATGTACTGAATTTGGTGGTGCAGAAATTCCTGAAAAACTACCCTGATATGTCAGAGCTGCTGCAGAAAGTGCGGGCCGTCTGTACGCGCTTTAGGCATTCTCACCCTGCTGCTGCCCGCTCACCGCCTCATATGCGACGTGCCCACATGGTGGAATTCCACCTTGCACATGCTGTAGAGACTGTGCGAGCAGCAGGCGATAGTGGAGTTTCAGCTGCAGCACGCAAGGGTGAGTCACTCTGCGGAACAGCACCACTTCACTGCCACTGTGTGGGCCTCCATGCGAGACCTGTGTGCCTTGTTGCGCTGTTTCGACTACTCCACCAACATGGCCAGTGCCTATAACACCGTTCTCAGCGTTACTATCCTACCTATATGTCTCCTTGAAAAAACACTTTGGTCGATGATAGAAGATGATGTGGCACAGGAAGAAGAAGAGGAGGAAGAGTGATCATTTCCACGGTTATCAGGCCAGTCATTCACAAGTTACTCAGAGGGTGGTTTCCTGCACCAACAGAGGCCAGGTACACAACTGTCCAGCCAGAGCACAGTTCTACAGGATAAGGACGAAGAGGAAGATGATGATGAGGAACCATGTTCACAGCAGGGTGGCACCCAAAGCTGCTTATGGACATCAATGGAGCGTGGCTAGGGGGATACAGAGGACACATGACTTCCACGGTTTTCAGGCCAGTCATTCACAAGTGGCTCAGAGGGTGCGTTCCTGCACCAATATAGGCAAGGTACACAATTGTCCAGCCAGGGCACAGTTCTGGAGGATGAGGAGGAGGAGGGGGAGGATGAGGAGGAATCGTGTTCACAGAAGGGTGGCACCCAAAACAGCTCAGGGCCATCACTGCAGCGTGGCTGGGGGGATACTGCAGACACAGAGGATACACCTCCCACAGAGGACAGCTTGTCGTTGTCTCTGGGCAGCCTGGGACACATGAGCGACTACATGCTGCAGTGCCTGCGCAACACCGCTGAGTTGCCCACATTCTAATTTGTGCTAATTACTGGGTGGTCACCCTGCTGGATCCCCGTTACAAGAACAGAGTGCTGTCCTTAATTCCCTCACTGGAGCGTGATCGAAAGAGATGCGCGACTGTAAGTGCACGCTGATAGATGCACTGCAGATGGCATTCCCACCAGATAGCGGGGGCTCAGTGGAAGCACAAGGCAAAGGCAGTGGAAAAGGAAGAGGTCGCCAACAGCAGGGGCACCACCAGCACCTTAGAAGGCAGGGTTAGCATGGCCGAAATGTGGAAAAGCTTTGTCACCACACCACAACAGCCAGCACCACCAACTGCTATGCAACTTCTTATCAGGAGGCAGCATTTCAGCAACATGGT
Source organism: Bufotes viridis (assembly GCA_033119425.1). Classification (NCBI taxonomy): domain Eukaryota; kingdom Metazoa; phylum Chordata; class Amphibia; order Anura; family Bufonidae; genus Bufotes; species Bufotes viridis. The sequence continues at coordinate 292,526,621 of CM065593.1, read as the reverse complement.
GGAGCAGTATGTGTGCACATGCCTACACATACTGATTGATGGGTCTGCCCCATTCAACTTCTAGGTTTCCAAATTGGGCACATGGCCTGAGCTTGCCCTTTACGCCTTGGAGGTGCTGACCTGCCCTGCAGCCAGTTTATTGTCTGAACATGTATTTAGCATGGCAGGGGGCGTTATCACAGGCAAGCGCAGCCGCCTGTCCACAGCCAACGTGGACAAGCTCACATTCATTAAAATGAACCAGGCATGCATCCCACAGGACTTGTCCTTACCTTGTTCAGAATAGACATGTATACAGGCCTCACACAGCCATTGTTATACTCCAGCACACTTTCTCTTTGTTTTATTTTTTATATTCCACAATGTTTTGTGGTCTACCCAAATTAAAGTGTTGGCTACCTCCTCCACCACCGCTGCTTCCACGTACACCACCTCCTAAACCTCCTACTCCATATGAACCTCCTCTTCTTAGTTTATGATTATTTTTATTTATTTTATTTAAGTCATTTCCCTATCCACATTTGTTTGCAGGGCACTTGTCATGCTATTACCCACATTTTGCTGCCTTTTGAAGCCCTCTAGCCCTTTCCATGACTCTTTTAGAGCCATTTTAGTGCCCCAAAGTTCGGGTCCCCATTGACTTCAATGTTGTTTGGGTTCGGGGTCAAGTTCAGGTCAAGTTTGGGTACCGAACTTGGACTTTGCGATAATGTTCGGCCGAACGTGGTAAACCCGAACTTCCAGGTGTTCGCTCAACTCTAGTTAAGTCACTTGTAATAGTACACTATGTGTTGGGAAGGGGATAAAATGCATGCATGTAATCCTGGTCATTTTATCAACAGATGGGCCCTCACAGTTAAAAAAACTAAACAAAATAAACACTATAAAATTCTTTAAAAATCACCTGGATGCTTGATGTTATGTTTTCCTATATTTCATAAACTAAATCCAGATAAAGTGCTGTTGCATATATAATAGACATTACCCTCTCTCAAATAACAACTTACTCTCTGTAAAGCTGCAAAGGTAAGTTCTGCAGGATCACTGTTATAGTATTGATTGAAATGCTGAGTAGATATGTCCCGAACTATTCGCCGGCGAACAGTTCCCGGCGAACATCGCATGTTCACGTTCGCCGCGGCGGGCGAACATATGCGATGTTCGGTCTGCCCCCTATACGTCATCATTGAGCAAACTTTGACCCTGTACCTCACAGTCAGCAGACACATTCCAGCCAATCAGCATACCCTCCCTCCCAGACCCTCCCACCTCCTATCAAAAAGCAAGGACAGCATCCGTATTAGATTCATTCTGAAGCTGCAGTGTTAGTTGGAGCAGGGAGAGTGCTGCTGCTGCTGAATTAATAGGGAAAGCATTAGCTAGGCCAGTGTTCTGTGTCCACTCCAGTCCTCAAAGACTCATCTGTTGTAAGGATAGCGTCCTGACAGCACCCCAAAAATTTAATATATTTACCCTTTAATATAATTGCAGTTGCCTTCCAGCTAGTGTCAGGCCCACTGACTGACACAGTACCTTTCAGATAAATATGCGTTTTTTCTGGAGTGTGCCCTGCGAAGAGTGCTGGATCAGGCCATAGATGAGCATGAAGAGGAAGAGTTGTGGTCACCATCACCACCAGAAGCAGCCTTGTCGTCTTCGATTGCTGGACCTGCGGCAACGCAGAGAGAGGAGTCTGAAGAAGAGGAGTCAGAGGAGGAAGGTGGCTTTGAGGAGGTGGAAGACCAACCACAGCAGGCGTCCCAGGGGACCCTTGGTGTTGTATGTGGCTGGGTGGAGGAAGAGACCTTCAATGACGTCAGTGAGGACAAGGAACGGGACATGGCTAGCTTGGTATCCAACCTTGTGCAAATGGGGAGTTTGCGGTTGTGCAAATGGACTGTTTGCGGTGCGTTAAATGGGGAGTTTGGTCTGTCAGAGCCTGGTCTGTCACTGTGAAGCGTGCATAACCCTTACACTACCTGATCGATACAACATCATACCTGATCATATACACACACTGGATGTTTTAAAGCACGTTATTCCTAACAATTTAGGAATGTTAGGTGAGTTATGCCCTTTATGGATTAAAACCCGACTCTGCGTCAACTACGTAATCTTCCATGGCGGTTTTGCCATGGATCCCCCTACGGCATGCCACAGTCCAGGTGTTAGTCCCCTTGAAACAACTTTTCCATCACTATTGTGGCCAGAAAGAGTCCCTGTGGGTTTTAAAATTCGCCTGCCAATTGAAGTCTATGGCCGTTCGCCCGGTTCGCCCGTTCGCAAACATTTGCGGAAATTCACGTTCGCCATTCGCGAACGGAAAATTTTATGTTCATGACATCTCTAATGCTCAGATAGAGCTGTTTTTGACATCCAATTTTAGTACTGTAAATGTGTTCTGAAATTCTCTTTTTCAAGGTTCTTGAGGCCCTACCAATGTATTGCTTCTTACTGGACATTAAAGGGGTTGTCTCACTTCAGCAAATGGCATTTATGACAGTTAATACAAGGTACTTACTAATGTACTGTGATTGTCCATATTGCCTCCTCTGCTGGCTTGATTCATTTTTCCATTGCATTATACCCTGCTGGTATCCAGGGGTTATGACCACCCTGCAATCCAGTAGTGATGGACATACTTGCAAAGTATAGAAAAAGGCGCCAGCTTCTCTGATAGCCAGGACTGTGGGACTGTAAACAGGCCGCTGCCTTTCCTATAGTGTGCAAGCATAGCCTCTGCTCCTGGATTGCAGGGTGGTCGTAACTAGAGTTGAGCGAACCCGAATTGTATAGTTCGGGTTCGTACCGAATTTTGGGGTGTTCGGGACATTGACCCGAACCCGAACATTTTCAAAAAAGTTTGGGTTCGGGTACGTTGGTTGTTCGGCAATTTCTTCCTGCTTTCTGAAGAGCTGCACAATCAGCAAGCGTTTTACTTCTTGCCCTAAGAAGCCATCACAGCCATGCCTACTAATGGCATGGCTGTGATTGGCTGAGTGCAGCATGTGACACAGCCTCTTTATAAGCTGGAGTAGCATACTGCCGCACGTCACTCTGCTGACTTGAGTTTATGGAGAGGATGCTGGTGCTGCGATAAGGGACAAAATAGGGCAAAAATCAGAAAACCTGTGCTACTTTAATCCACAAGATACAGCAAATAGAGAGGGAGGGAGCTTCAGCAATCCAACATTTCTGTACCCATCCACTGCAAGGGAAATCTTTTTTTGTAATCCATCTGTTACTGAGGTGGTGCTCTGCGGCCATTTTAGCCACTGCAGTGTACTGCATGTGTGCCAGTCAGCCAGGAACATCAGCCTAATCCTATTTTCTAGCTCAATGAAGGAAATAAAAATTTTTGTGCTGGCTGCTCAAGTCCCCTATATTGCCTTTTGTATGTTTAATGGGTGACATAGTCCATTTGTCTAGTCTGCGATCTGTGGTGCCACAGAGCACTTGTGTATACAATGCACTAAACCGTATATTCCATTTCGGCTATCAAAAAGTGCATCAGTCATCCACCAAGCCTATTTTACACCGCCAAAATATATATTGACATTTTTGCGGTGAAATAGAAAATCCATGTAATTTTGGGGGAAAAAACATATTCCTTGTCCACAAAACAGTTCTGCATACACTGTCCAACAACATATTTTATATTTCTGCAGGGAAATCGTGCTTCTTTGTTTTTTATAGAAAAAAAACGTTATTGAAGGTCCACCAAACAGTCTAAAATACCCATTCCAACCACCTATTTTACATTGCTGCTGTGAAATACAGCATAAGTGTATTTCTTTGACCAAAAAGTGGAAATCTTAATCCACAAAGCTTTTTGTAATACACCGCCTAAATACCGATTTCACATTATGGCTAAGAAATAGTGCATTATTCTTTATTTTGTGTAAAAAAAGCTAAATTCCTGTTTCACAAAGCAAGTGTACATACACGGTATAAATATCTCATTTAAATTGAATACTGCATTTGTAAATTTTGGTGACCAAGTCCGTGTTCTGGGTCCCCAAATCTGGTGTCCATACATAGTATAAATATCTATTGTTAATGTACAGCAGTTAAAAACTGCAGTTTTGGGTTTTATTGAAAAAAACTGTGTTTTAGGCCAATAAAACTGTTGTGTATCCATCGTTTATATAATCATTTCCAATTTATAAGGCTGGGTTCACACGGGCGTCATGTTTGCTGCCCGGATAAGAGGCGAGTGCGTTGCGGAAAAATGTGTGATTTTTCCGTGCGAGTGCAAAGCGTTTTAATGCGTTTTGCGTGCGCGTGCGAAAAATCGGCATGTTTGGTACCCAGACCCGAAGCCAGACTTCATCACTGAAGTCTGGTTTCGGGTTGAGTATTCTGTATATTTTATTATTTTCCCTTATAACATAGTGCGGATGCAGGCGATTTTCCCACATGGTTGCTAGGAGACGATCGGGATGGGGACCTGACCTTTATAATTTTCCCTTATAACATAGTTATAAAGGAAAATAAATAGCATTTTCAATAGAGAATGCAAAGTAAAATGGGCAATAGAGGGTTAAAAAAAATAAAAAAAAATAACTCACCTCCCCCATTTGATTGCGTAGCTGCCGTTCTCCTGTTCTGTATTCAGCTGGGATGGGGGGGGGGGGGCCCTCAGTGGTGTCACTGAGTCACATGGTCCAATCACCTGCTTCCATCATGGAAGCAGGTGATTGTGGTCTTTGGAGTACTCAACCAACATGGCCAGTGCTGATGACGCCGTTGTTAGCATTACAATACCCCTTCAATGTCTCCTTGAAAAAAATATTACGGCGATGAAGGAAGAGGATGCCGCACAGGAGGAGGAGGAAGAGGGAGCATTTCACAGGGTTTCAGGCAGGTCATACTGAAGTGACTCAGAGGGTGGGTTCCTGCACCAACAGAGGCCAGGTACACATGTGGACAGCCAGGGTACACTTCTGGAGGATGAGAAGGAGGAGGATGAGGTAGAGGAGGAGGAAGAGGAACCAGTTTCACTGCAGGGTGGCAACCTACGCAGCTCAAGGCCATCACTGGAGCGTGGCTGGGGGCATACGGAGGACACAGATGATACACCACCTACAGAGGACAGCTTATAGTTACCTCTGGGCAGCCTGGTACACATGAGCGACTACACGCTGCAGTGCCTGCGCAACGACAACAGAGTTGCCCACATTTTAACTTGTGCTGACTACTGGGTTGCCACCCTGCTGGATTCCCGGTACAGGGACAACGTTCCCACCTTAATTCCCGCACTGGAGCGCGATAGGAAGATGCGCGACTACTAGCACACGCTGGTAGATGCGCTCCTAAGGGCATTCCCAACTGAAACGGGGGGACAAGTGGAAGCACAAGGCAAAGGCAGAGGCAGAGGAGGAGGAGGAAGAGGTCGCCAACGCAGCTGTGTCGCGGCCAGCTCCTCAGACAGCAGGGTTTGTCACCGCGCCACAGCAAACTCCACCACCAGCTGATAGGGAACGTGTTAGCAGGAGGCAGCATTTCGACAACTTCTGGGTCTCCAAATTGTCCACATGGCCAGAGCTTGCCCTTTATGCCTTGGAGGTGCTGGCCTGCCCTCAGCCAGTGTATTGTCTGAACATGTATTTAGCACGGCAGGGGGCGTCATTACAGACAAACACAGCCGACTGTCCACAGCCAAGGGGGACAAGCTCACGTTCGTTAAAATGAACCAGGCATGGATCCCACAGGACTTGTCCGTACCTTGTGCAGAATAGACATTTATAATTGCCTCGCCCTCAACCATACATTCTTGTACTCCAGGGCACTTCTTTATTGAGTCCTCTTTTTTTAATTGTACCATTATTTTGGGGGCAACCCCAAGTTGAATGAACCTCTCCTCTGTCTCGGTGCCAGGGGCCTACATTTTAGCTAATCGCCTGCTGCTTTGGTGCGTGACATTTACCTCTTTTTACTGTCAAATGACTTCTCCCCTGTCTGGGTGTCAGGGCCTACATAAATGATAATGGCCTGTTCATTTGCAGGTTGACCTGAGGCCTCTGTTGCTGTTATGGAACCTCTCTCCTCTCTCTGGGTTCCAGGGGCCTACAATAATGATAATCGCCTGCTGAATTGGTAGGTGACATGATGCCTGTTTTGCTGGTATGGGACCTCTCTCCTCTGTCTGGGTGCTAGGGCCTACATTCCTGAAAGTGGCCTGTTCCGTTGCTGGGTGACATGATGCCTGTTTTGCTGTTATGGGACCTCTCTCCTTTGTCTGGGTGCCAGAGGCCTACATTAATGATAATTGCCTGCTGCATTGGTGGGTGACATGATGCCTGTTTTGCTGTTATGGGACCTCTCTCCTCTGTCTGGCTGCTAGGTGCCTACATTAATAATAATCGCCTGCTGCATTGGTGGGTGATATGATGCCTGTTTTGCTGTTATGGGACCTCTCTCCTCTGTCTGGGTGCTAGGGTCTAAATTGCTGAAGGTGGCCTGTTGCATTGGTGGGTGACATGATGCCTGTTTTGCTGTTATGGGACCTCTCTCCTCTATCTGGATGTCATGGCCTACATAAATGATAATGGCCTGTTCCTTTTTATGTTGACCTGCAGCCTGTGTTGCTGTTATGGGACCTCTCTCCTCTGTCTGGGTGCTAGGGCCTAAATTGCTGAAAGTGGCCTGTTCCATTTCTGGGTAACATGATGCTTGTTTTGCTGTTATGGGATTGCTCACCTCTGTCTTGGTGCTAGGGCCTACATAAATGATAATGGCCTGTTCAATTGCAGGTTGACCTGAGGCCTGTGTTGCTGTTACGGGACCGCTCTCCTCTTTGCAGGAGCTATGGGCCTGAATGAGTGATGGCACTGCTGGGTGAAATCAATACTGTTTTGGCGCGATTTGAACTCTCCTATTTGTGGGTGCCAGGGGCCTGAGTCTGTACATGAGGCCTGTGACACTGCAGGCAGGCATGAATCCTTTTTGGCTGTGTAGGCCCACTGCGCTGCTATGAGTGCTTCCATCAATACAGATGTAAGCGCTCATTGCTGGAGCGCAGGGAGCTAAGTCCCATGAAAGCCTTTTTCAGCAGCATGCAGTTTCGGCTTCCACTGTCCCCCTTACAAGCTTCCGTGCTGCAGAGCTTCAGACACTCCCCCTTTTCACTCCAGCAGAGCAGCACCTTACCTTACAAGCTTCAGACACGCCCCCTCTTCACTCCAGCAGAGCAGCAGGTTACCTTACAAGCTTCAGACACGCCCTCTCTACACAGGACATGATGCCTGAGGAGGGGAGAGACCCCAGCGGAGCAGAAGTGTGAGGAGAAGCATACAGTCTGTGAGTGAGGCCTCCTGCACATGAACGGGTGCGCCCCGTGGCCATGCTGCAGCCTACAGCTGCTGCGGATCGCGGACCCATTCACTTGAATGGGTCTGCGATCGGCCCGTTCCGCAAGAAGATAGGACATGTTCTATCTTTTTGTGGAACGTAAGTACGGGACGAAACCTCACGGAAGCACTCTTTTGTGCTTCCATCGGGTTCCGTTCCGTGCTTCCGTTCTGCACCATTCCACATCTCCGGATTTGCGGACCCATTGAAGTGAATTTATCCGCAATGCAGCCACGGGGCGCACATGTTCGTACGCAGGAGGCCTGAGTCTGCACTGTGACTGTCTCTTCTCTGTGGGAAAGGAGGAGGGAGGGTCATGGAACTCTTCAAGCTGCTGCTGGATGCTGTAGTAGACTTCATGCTTTTTAGTTGTTTTACTGCCTCATTAAGCAGTTTGTCTCCATATCCTGTCCTATCTCATCCTCATGGATCCCCTGCTGTCTCGTTTCCTCCCTATGTATCCAGAGCTCCTGTCTCACCCTCCTATCTCCTATTGCTGCCCCGCAGAGATCTTATGCCCCCTACTTCTTGTATAAATCCCCTCAGAGCCCCTTCCACCTACTTGCTGTGTCCACCCCTAATGTCCATCCAGGGCCCCGGGCCCCTGTCTTACTCCTCTGCCTCTCATTATGGTGGTGACTAAACCGCATTCACCATAAGGACCTGCTAATGTCTCAGGGTCATGTGACTGTGCCCCCCACCCCATACTGTGCCCCCTTTTACCCTGCATTTTGCCCTCTTGCCATACTCTGCCCCTCGTCATTCCCTGTACTGTGCGCTCTTATATTCTTTTATCCAGTCACTATATGGCGGTGCTATCCAGTTACTGCATAGCAGTGTTATCCAGTTACTGTATGGTGGATTTATCTGGTCACTGTTTGGAACTATCCAGTCACTGTATGACACTTTTATCTGGTCACTGTATGGCTATAACTGTATTCCCTTCCCTGCCCACGCCACCTTTTTTTAGACCTGGCATGACTGGGGAAAAGTTGCAGTTGCAGATTGCTGACAGGCCCAAGCCCAGGCTGTGCCGTGTCAGTACATGTTGGCCTCCCCTCTCTCCTCTGCTTTGTACTTTTGCTTTTTCTGGCACTAAGGCTGGATTCACATCACATTTTTGCCATGTATACCAAAAACGTATACATTAACAGATGCCTCAGACTGATGCCATACAGTGGCGGCCGTTCACCATACAGTCCCATAGTAAGGCCTCATGCACACGACAGTATTTTTTTGCGGTCCACAAAACGGGGTTCCATTATTCCGTGACTTCTGTCCGTTTTTGCTTCCGTTGTGTTTCCGCGTGTCTTCCGTTTTTTTTAGCGGACATCACCCAAAAAATGACCCAAAAAATGCGGACGCAGAACGCGGATGACACACGGATGGCCATCCGCATTTTTTCACGGTCCCATTGACTTGAATGGGTCAAAAAACAGTTTTTCGCGGACAAGAATAGGACAGGTTATATTTTTTTAACGGACTGGAATCACGGACCACGGACGCATTTGCCGAGTTTTCCACGGACCCATTGAAGACCAATAGGGTCCGCAGAAAATCACGAAAAACGGCACAACGGACACGGAATCAAACAACGGTCGTGTGCATGAGGCCTAAAAAAAACATATATGTTAGTGTATGTATTTTTTTACTGGGCTCTGCAGGATACAAAAAACACGGTGTGTTGCACATTTGTATGGCGGACCGTTTTGGAATGCATCAAACGGATAGAAAAACGTGATGTGAACCCACGGGGGGGGGGGGGGGGTTATACAAAAATGTGCTGTAAAGTCCAGTCAGTTCCAGCTAGTGAGGGCCCCTTAAACAGTATAATGACCCCAGTGACCACCATACAGTATAATGACCCCAGTGTGAGGGCCACTGGGGGTCATTATTCTGAATGGGGGCGACTGGGGGTCATTATTCTGAATGGGGGCGACTGGGGGTCATTATTCTGAATGGAGGGCCACTGTGGGGTCATTATACTGTGTGAGGGGCCCACTGAGATTTATCGCCCAAGGGCCCACATGAACCTGGAGCCAGCCCTGGCCTTAGTCACACCTGAATTTTCATGTGTTGAATAGTATAAGACTTCAAACTGCACATTAATAGAAATAAAATCTGCTTTGATTTATTTTTCCTTCTTACACTTTGCTAGGATGCTTTTACAACATGTAGATGTAATTCTGCAGCTGCTATGGGTAATGAATAAAAATATATACTAAAGACAAAGGTATTTAATTGAAGCATTTAGATGGTTTATTCAACCTCGCATACACTAGGACCACATATATTTTAGGAGTGGTAAGATTTTTTTTTTTTAACTTAAAAGGGAAGTAATTTGAGGATGGTGTGCATGATATAAAAAGAAGGAGCTGCAGCAATAGAAATGCCTTACACCTGGAACAGTTCACATACTTAGACTATAAATTATTCCTTAACCATTCATGCATTTAGAAAATTATCTTCCAATGCAGGTGTTGTTTTCCAATGCATTAGCACATTTTCTGTAATCTATATTCTTTAAAATGATATTCAAATAACATAGTGTAATATGGAGAAGGTATTGTCGATTAAATAACACATTTTACCATGCCCTAATGTAAACTTTTAGATAAGCTCACAATATTCTACTTTAGTTGTTTATAATTTTAGACTGTGGTATTAGAAAAAAAGATCACATATACTTTTCAATTTGTTTTAATTATATCTATATTTATTTCATGAGACAAGACACAAAATCAGGCCTCATGCACACGGCAATTTGCGGTCCCCAATTCACGGGCAGCGTCCGTGCTTTGGCAGGGATAGATCGAGATCCATTCAACTTGAATAGGTCTGTGTTGTGTCCACACTGTAAAAAAATAGAGGCATTGACAAAAAAAACATGGAAGCAGTAGTGCTTCCGTGGGCTTCCGATCTGTGCTTCCGTTCAAGTGAATGGGTCTGCATCCGTGATGCAGGGTGCACACGGCAGCTGCGCGTGTATTGCGGACCCACTGTATGCGGGCCGCAATATGGCAACAGCAGGGCAATGGCCGTGTGCATAAGGCCTAAAGAAAATGATCAGAATGTCCTATTAAAATTCTCAAAACCATTGTGAGAAACCGTCACAAGCTTGGCTAATTTAGGCCCCTATCACACGGACGAGTATTTTGCGCTGGTGCAATATGTGAGGTGAACGCATTGCACCCACACTGAATCCCGACCCATTCACTTCAATAGGTCCGTGCAGATGAGCGGTGATTTTCACGCATCACTTGTGCGTTGCGTGAAAATTGCAGCATGTTCTATATTCTGCGTTTTGCACGCAACGCAGGCCACATAAAAATGAATGGTGATGCGTGAAAATCTTAAGCATCCGCAAGCAAGTGTGGATGCGGTACGATTTTCACGCAAGGTTGCTAAGGAGACGAGGGATGAGTTAACCGGGACCCCATATACTTTATTATTTTCCATTACAACATGGTTATAATGGAAAATAATAGCATTCTTTAACCACCTCAGCCCCCCTAGCTTAAACACCCTTAATGACCAGGCCACTTTTTACAATTCTGCACTACACTACTTTCACCGTTTATTGCTCCGTCATACAACTTACCACCCAAATCAATTTTACCTCCTTTTTTTCTCACTAACAGAGCTTTCATTTGGTGGTATTTCATTGCTGCTGACATTTTTACTTTTTTTGCTATTAATCAAAAATGACCGAAATTTTTGCAAAAAAATGACATTTTTCACTTTCTGTTGCAATTTTTTTTTAAAAACTACATTTCTATATACATTTTTTGCAAAATTTATTGTTCTACATGTCTTTGATAAAAAAAAATCCAATAAGTGTATATTTATTGGTTTGGGTAAAAGTTATAGCGTTTACAAACTATGGTGCAAAAAAGTGAATTTTGGCATTTTGAAGCAGCTCTGACTTTCTGAGCACCTGTCATGTTTCTTCAGGTGCTACAAAGTCAGGAGAGTATAAATACCCCCCAAATTACACCATTTTAGAAAGAAGACACCCCAAAGTATTCGCGGAGGGGCATGGTGAGTTCATGTATCATTTCATTTTTTTTCACAAGTTAGCGGAAAATGACACTTTCTGAGGAAAAAAATAATAATAATAAAGTTTCCATTTCTGCTAACTTCTGGCAAAAAAAAAAAAAATCTCCCACGGACTCACTCAGTGAATACCTTGGGGTGTCTACTTTCGGAAATGGGGTCATGTGTGTGGTGTGTTTACTGTTCTGGCATTTTGGACGGGGCTAAATTGTGAGCAGCCCTGTAAAAGCTAAAGGTACTTGTTGGAATTTGGGCCCCTTTGCGCACCCAGGCTGAAAAATAGTGGCACACATGTGGTATCGCCGTACTCAGGAGAAGTAGGGCAATGAGTTTTGGGGTGTATTTTTACATATAACCATGTTGGGTGAAAGAAATATCTCTGTAAACTGACAACTTTGTATAAAATTTTTTAAAAAGTTGTCGTTTACAGAGATATTTCTCACACCCAGCATGGGTATATATAAAAATACACTCCAAAACTCATTGCCCTACTTCTCCTGAGTACGGCAATACCACATGTGTGACACTTTTTTGCAGCCAAGATGCGCAAAGGGGCCCAAATTCCAATGAGTACCTTTAGGATTTCACAGGGCATATTTATGCATTTGGATTCCAGACTTCTTCTCACGCTTTAGGGGCCCCTAAAATGCCAGGGCAGTAAAAATACCCCACAAGTGACCCCATTTTAGAAAGTAGACACCCCAAGGTGTTCCGTGAGGGGTAAGGTGAGTTCATGTAAAATTTTATTTTTTGTCACAAGTTAGTGAAATATGAGACTTTGTAAAAAAAATAAAAAAAATATAAAAAAAATATCAATTTCTGCTAACTTGTGCCAAAAAAAATAAATTTCTGTGAACTCGCCATGCCCCTCACGGAATACTTGGGGTGTCTTCTTTCCAAAATGGGGTCACATGTGGGGTATTTATACTGCCCTGGCATTTTAGGGGCCCTAAAGCGTGAGAATCCAAAATGCGTAAAAATGTCCTGTGAAATCCTAAAGGTACTCATTGGTTTTAGGGCCCCTTTGCGCATCTTGGCTGCAAAAAAGTGTGTCACTCGTGTGGTATCGCCGTACTCAGGAGAAGTAGGGCAATGTGTTTTGGGGTGTATTTTTACATATACCCCTGCTGGGTGTGAGAAATATCTCTGTAACTGACAACTTTTTAAAAATTTTTATACAAAGTTGTCAATTTACAGAGATATTTCTCTCACCCAACATGGGTATATGTAAAAATACACCCCAAACACATTGCCCTACTCTCTGAGTACGGTGATACCACATGTGTAAACTTTTTGCAGCCAAGATGTGCAAAGAGCCCTAAAACCAATGAGTACCTTTAGGAGGGCATTTTACGCATTTTCTTCTCACGCTTTAGGGCCCCTAAAATGCCAGGGCAGTATAAATACCCACATGTGACCCCATTTTGGAAAGAAGACACCTCAAGGTATTCCGTGAGGGGCATGGCGAGTTCATAGAAGATTTTTTTTGGCACAAGTTAGCGGAAATTGATTTTTATTGTTTTTCTCACAAAGTCTCCCTTTCTGCTAACTTGTGAGTTAAATTTTCATGGACTCACTATGCCCCTCAGCAATACCTTAGGGTGCCTTCTTTCCAAAATGGGATCATTTGTGGGGTGTTTGTACTGTTCTGGCATTTTGGGCGGGGCTAAATTGTGAGCAGCCATGTAAAAGCTAAAGGTACTCGTTGGAATTTGGGCCCTTTGCACTCAGGCTGCAAAAAGTGTCACTCATGTGGTATCGCCATACTCAGGAGAAGTAGGGCAATGTGTTTTAGGGTGTATTTTTACATATACCCATGTTGGGTGAGAGAAATATCTCTGTAAACTGACAACTTTGTATAAAAAAATAAAAAGTTGTCGTTTACAGCGATATTTCTCACACAAAGTATGGGTATATATAAAAATACACCCCAAAACACATTGCCCTACTTCTCCTGAGTACAGCAATACCACTTGTGTGACACTTTTTTGCAGCCAAGATGCGCAAAGGGGCCCTAAAACCAATGAGTACCTTTAGGATTTCACAGGGCATTTTTACGCATTTGGATTCTCACACTTTAGGACCCCTAAAATGCCAGGGCAGTATAAATACCCCACAAGTGACCCCATTGTGGAAAGAAGACACCCCAAGGTATTCCGTGAGGGGCATGGCAAGTTCACAGAATTTTTATTTTTTTTTGGCACAAATTTGCGGAAATTGATATCTATTTATTTATTTATTTTTTTACAAAGTCTCAAATTTCCACTAACTAGTGACAAAAAATAAAATTTTACATGAACTCACCATACCCCTCACGGAATACCTTGGGGTGTCTTCTTTCTAAAATGGGGTCACATGTGGGGTGTTTGTACTTTCCCTGGCATTTGAGGGTCTCCGCAATCATTACACGTATAGCCAGCATTAGGAGTTTCTGCGATTCTCCTTATATTGAGCATACGGGTAATGAGATTTTTTTTCCCGTTTAGCCTCTGGGCTGAAAAAAAAAATGAATGGCGCAGATTTCCTCATTCGCATCGATCAATGTGGATGAAAAAATCTCTGCCAAAAAATGTGCAAAAAAAAAAAAAAAAATGAACGGCACAGATTTCCTCATTCGCATCAATCAATGTGGATGAAAAAATCTCTGCCAAAAAATGTGCAAAAAAAAAAGTAGTAAGGCCCCATTCACAAGTCCTCAAAAATGTCCACATCTGTTCCGCAATTCTGCGGAATAGATGCGGACCCATTCAGTGTGAATGGGGCCGGCGGTGATGCGGAGAGCACACTATGTGCTCGCCGCATCAGCATTTGTGGAGCTGCGGCCGCAAACTTCCGGGTTTCGGCCCCCAAACATCCGGCCGCAGCTCCGCAAAAGATAGAGCATGTCCTATTCTTGTCCGCAATTGCGGACAAGAAAAGGCATCTTCTATATAGTTCTAGCAATGTGCGGATCCGCAAAATGCGGAAAGCACATTGCCGGTGTCCGTGTTTTGCGGATCCGCGGATCCATGGATTCGCCAAAAACATACGGACGTCTGAATGAGCCTTACAGGGGGGTGATTAGTGACAGGGGGTGACAGGGGGTGATCAGGGGGGTGACATGGGGTGATCAGGGGTTAATCGGGGGTTAATCAGGGGTTAATCAGTGACCGGGGGGTGGATGGATGGGGGGTCTGTGTGGTGATTGGTGCACTTACAAAAGATTCCTTTGGTGGTCCCAAGTAAAAGGGACCACCAAAGGAATGAACAGCAAGCATATCAGACGCTGTTAACAAAACAGCGTCTGATATGCGATTTTTTTTTAACTTCTACAGCCTGCAAGCGCATGATCAGCGCTGGCAGGCTGTAGTTTAACTTCTCCCCGACGCGATCCTGTGAACGCGCGCAAGCGCATGCGCGCGTTCACAGGAAATCTCGCGTCTCGCGAGATGACGCCCCGGCACGTCCAGGAGGAACAAACCGACCGCCGCCAGGACGCAATCCTGCGTTCAGCGGTTGGCAACAGGCTAATTCAGAATGCTAAGTAAAAGATCCACTGTGGGGTTAAAAAAATATATATAAATTAACTCACCTCATCCGCTTGATCACGCAGTCTGGCTCGTCTTCTTTCTTCTTCTTCTTGCAGGACCTGGCTGGAAAAGGACCTTTGGTGACGTCATCACTCTCACCACGTGGTGAGTGCGGTGACGTCAGCGCAGGTCTTGCTGAATGAAGATAGAAGAACCTTTACTTAGCATTCTGAATTAAAGAATGCTATTATTTTCCATTATAACCTAACCATGTTATAATGGAAAATAATAAAATATAATATATAGTTCGGGTCTGGGTACCACATTCAGTTTTTTCTCACGCGCGTGCAAAATGCATTGCACTCACGTGGAAAAAACTGAACAACGCACCACAATCTCAGTCAAAACTGACTGACAATGCGTGTGAACTCACTTGGGTTTCCCTTAATTCACCCGGGAGGCTTCCGGAGCAAATCCGGAAGCCCGTGTGAAAGAGGCCTTATTCATTCCAGTCTTATGGGTTGTAAATCAGACATATGCTGGAAAGTACAATTAGTTAACCCTTTTAAGACCAAGCCATTTTTCACCTTCGTTAACAGGCTTGTGACATGTGTCACTTTATGTGCTAATAAATTTAGAATACTTTTATTTATCCAAGCCATTCTGAGTTATTTTCTCGTGACATCTCGTACTTAATGTTCTAAATGTACTAAATGTTCTTAATGTACTAAATTTGGGTCAATTAGTTTTACCTTTATATTATAAAAAATCCAAAATGTTTTGAATTTCTACATATTATAGTCAGATAGTGATACCTCATTAGATAGTTTTTACTTACAATTCCCTATATGTCTACTTTATGTTGGCATCATTTTGAAAATCACATTTTATTTTTTTAGGACGTTAGAAGGCTTAGAATTTAAGAAGCAATTTTTCAACTTTTCGATAAAATATTCAAAACCAACTTTTTCAAAGACCAATTCAGGTCTGAAGTCACTTTGAGATCCTTACATTATAGAAAACATCCATAAGTTGCTCTATTTTAGAAACTACACCCCTCAAATCACTGGTTTTGCAAACTATGTTAACCCTTTAAGTGTTCCACAAGAATTAAAGGAAAATAGAGGTGAAATTAACAATTTTCATTTTTTGTGCAGATTTTTAATTTTAATCCAATTTTGTTCTATAACACAGCACGGGTTAACAGCAAAATGAACCTTAATATTTATTACTCTGATTCTGCAGTTTACAGAAACACCCCATTTATGTTCATAAACAGCAGTATGGGTGCAGGGCAGGGTTTAGAATGGAGCAACATATCGTTTTTCGAAAGCAGATTTGCTGGAATGGCTTTTGAGTGTTGTGTCATATTTGAAGGCACACGCTCATTAAGGCATCTTTCCATGCGGGTGCAATGCGTGAGGTGGACGCATTGCACCCACACTGAATCTGGACCCAATCATTTCCATGGGGCTGTGCACATGAACGGTGATTTTCACGCATCACTTCTGCATTGCGTAAAAATCCCAGCATGCTCT